>MPGH01000261.1:0-188749 GCA_001937105.1 Colletotrichum chlorophyti | reverse complement strand
TAGTAGGTAGTAAGTTACCCTTAAGGCGTTAGGACTAAGGGTGTATAATGGTTCTAGGATTTAGGTAGTATGTATTGTTTCCTACTTACTTACTTACTTACTTAATTCCCTACCTCGTTTTAGTATATAAGCTTATAACGTTTAACTTTAATATTTAGTACTAAATAGAGATAAAAAACCTAATAAATAAGCTATTTAAGAAGCTAAATTATATAAAGAGAGAGGTAATATATAATAACGTTTTATTAACCTTAACTTAAAAACTTAAGTTAGTTATAAAGCTATTAATAACTATAATATAGTAAATAGCTATAAGAATAGAGAAGAAAGAGATCTCTTAAGTATATATTAAAGCTATAAGAATAGCGTTCTATAGTCCTATATATAGAAAAGAGGTTACTTTAGCTTTAAGCTATAAGTAAATAGTAAGATACTTAGGTAATACTACTATAGTTATTTATAATATATAAAGTATATTCTATTAATAAATAAAATCTAAGTTTAAAGCGTTTAAAATAAATCAAACTTATTACTAAAGTTAGATAATAGGTATAAGTATACTAATTATAAGCTATAAAAAGCTAAACTAAATACTATAATATATAGTATAAAGCTATTAAATTCTATTATTAAGATATAGTTAAGTTATTAATAAAGAACTTTTATTTTAAATATAAAAAGTTAGTACTTAAGTTTATAAAGGTAGTAATTACTAAAAGGATTAGTTAATAAGCTTATTAAGTCTACCTTTTATAATAATATTATTTAATATATAACGTTTTCTTTATAAGTTTATTAAAACTATAAAAGAATAGATAAAGTAATAATTAAGGTTTTATAATACTTTTAAAGCTAAAAGAAGACTTAAAAGAATAAAAAGTTAAAGAGATTATTAATAGCTAAGGATTAATAAAAGATTATAAATACTTAATTAAGTAAAAAGGTTAGTAAGTTAAATATAATACCTAAGAACTATTAAGAAACTTAAAACCGCTATAAAGGAAGTATAAGAATATAAAAAGCTTATAAAAAAGTATATAAGAAATAAAATAACTAATTAAAAGTAATATATTACTAAAAGAACTAATAAATAAAAGTAAAACTATTAAGGTATATTAACTAAAAAGTAAAATATAAATAAAAAAAATATATTAAAATTATTTATTTTTATCCTTAAGGTTAAGTAACTATATATTATACTTAGCTATAATAATACCAACCTATTACTAAACATCCTTATATACCTTATAAAATCTAAACGTTAGTAAGAGATAAAGGGTATATTTAGTAGTAATAATTCTATAACGTTTTAGTAAAGTAATTAAGGTATATATATTAATAGATCTAATATACTCTAACTTTATTCTTATTAAGCTAATTAAAGAAGTTAAAGAGAAATTTTAAATTACCAAGAGTAAGTAAGTATAATACCTTAAAGTTATACCTAACTTAATCCTTAAGATATAAAAACTAATTAATAAAAGCTTAATAATAACTTAAAGAAAGGAGTCTAATAGAACCTACTTAATTATAATCCTCTTTATTTTTTTATCTTTATTACTAATATTTACTTAATTACTAATACTTATATATATATTTAAAGTTAAAAGAAATAATAAAGTAATAAAACTAATACTTAATAAAACTTATATAAACTAATAATTATTAGTAACGCTTTACCTTTATTACTATTAACTAACTTATCTTTAAATTATTTAGTTTTACTAAAAGTAAAATAAGTTATTATAGTATAAAAACCCTTTATAGAAGGTATAGTAACAAACTATTTCCCCTTAGGGCTAAAAGATATTATAGTACTTAAAGTAATAATAAATATAATATAATAAGTATTACTAATAAAAGCTAAAGTCTTTATACGTTTAAGAGCTATATATTTAAGTAAAATAGACTTTAAAGTAAATAAAGTATTATAGTAACGTTTAATAATAAGTTATTAATAGATTAAAGACGTAAGGATATAATAAAAGTAATAACTTTAAAGCTATTAATATAAGCTATTAAGGACTATTTTATACTATATATCTTAAAGGTAATGGTAATATAATAACTTACTAAAGTATAAAAGGGAGCTAAACTATAACTATATAGGGTTATAATAATAGGTTCCTTAACGTTATTATTATTAATAACGTCTACTTTAATATCCTCTATAGTATTAATAGTAGTATTATTATCTTTAGTAGTAAATAATAAAGTAATAATAGTATTATAACCCTTTAATACCTTATAAGAAATTTTATAACTAATTAAAAGATATAGAGGTATAGACTTAACTATAGTATAACTAATATAGTATTACTAATACTTTATTAAAGTAGTAGTTTCTTTTTTATAACTAATAAGAGCATTATTAACTATAGTAGTAATATAAGTTAAAATAGAATTATTTTAATATATAGGTAAATCCTTATAAAAGGTAGGTTACTTAAGAAATTTATTAAGGTTATACTTATTTTTATCTTAATATACTTTTATTTAAGGATTATTAACTAAAACTTATATAGTAAATTATAAAGCTTATATATAACTATTATTATAAATATATATAAGCTAAAGTTAGCTTAAACGTTAGTTTATATAATAAATATTAAAAATTTATTTAAACTAATAAAATAATTAATAAACGCTTATTAATAACATAATAGAACTTATTTAAGTTTATATAGAGAGTATAAGATACTTTTAATTAGTAACTAACTTTTATATAAAAATTTAATTAATATTAATAGTACTTATACTTAATAAAGAATCTTTAATATATTAATAAATAGACTCTTAGGTATTAATAACGTTTTAAAGAACGTTAAGTATTTATTATTACTTATAAATATATAACTAACTAAAAGTCTTATAACTATAAAAAGAATAAAATACGTTTTAAATTACTTAAGTAGTACCTTAAAGCTCCTTTAGAACTTAAGTAAAAATAAATTAATATAAATAAATAAGTTAGTAAAAGGTTAATAATATACTACTAAATACTTCTTTTTATTAATTAAATATACTAAATACTTTTTAAATATACTTAGTAATATAATAAGTTAACTATATTATATTATAATATAAGAGATATAAGTAGTTAGTATAAAGAGCTATATTTAGCTTAATAAAACCCTTTTTAAGTTAGTAATAAAACTAAATAATACCTTAAACGTAAAGAATAATACTTATTATTAATAATAGCTTAATAAAATAAAGGTATAAAAAAGAAGTATATAAAGTTAATAAAGGCTTAATAAAGTAAAGATAAAAGAGGGAGTTATAATAATTAATAAAAAGTAGGTAAAGGATTAATAAAAAAGAAGAATATATAAGTATAGTAAAGGATTAATAAGAACTTAATATATATAAAAAAGGAGGGGAAGATAATAAAGAAACGATTTTATAAGTAAAAAAAGGTAAGGGAGTTAAAAAGTTTTTATATATATAGTAATACCTAAGTAATAATACTTAACGTTACCTTTATTTTTAACTTAGTAATAGCTTTATATAAATAGTATAATAATATAGTAATATAAAGATAATACTATAATAAAGTTATATAATAACGGCTAAGAATAACGCTTTTTTAATTATTATAAAGCTATAGAATATAGTTAGTATTTTAAAAAGATAATAATTAAAATAAAATAATAAAGGGTCTATAATAATATACTAATANTAGCTCTTATAATATTATAAATNACTAAATATAGTTATTAAGCGGCCTTATAGTAGTAATAGGTTATATAAGCCTTAGGGACTAAGGCTTATAGGTAAGGAGGTAATTATAAAGGGTTAACTATATTTACTTAGGTATTACTAACTAGTTAATAGCTAGACGTTAGGTAGGCCTAACTATAAGCTAGGGAAATCCTTATAGAAAAGGGGATTAAATAAGTTAAAGTTTATATACTAATATACACCTATTATTACCTATGTCTTTCTTAGTTAAGCGCCTATAGTATACCTCTTATATAAAGTTTTATAATAAAGACTAAAAATAAGGCTTTTTTAATTATTATAAAGTTATAAAATATAGTCAGTATTATTAAAAGATAATAGTTAGAATTAAAATAATAAAAGGTCTATAATAATATAAGTAATATAGCTCTTATAATATTATAGATACCGGATATAGTTATTAAACAGCCCTATAGTAGTAATAGGCTATATAAGCCTTAAGGACTGAGGCTTACTAATAGAGAGGTAATTATAAAGGGGCTAAATAAAGTTACTTAGCTATTACTAACTAGTTAGTAGCTAGACGTTAGGTAGGCCTAACTATAAGCTAAAGAAATCCCTATAGAAAAGGGAATTAAATAAGTTAAAGTCTATATACTAATATATACCTATTATTATTAATATCTTTCCTTATTAAGCGCTTATAATATACCTCTTATAACTATCCTTATAATAAGAAAAGTTATACTATTAATTATAATACTTTAGATATAAGTAAGTATAACATAAATTAAGATATTCCTTTTAACTTTTATTTTTATAAAAAAATATAACTATAAATAGTAAGGATTTCTTAAAGATTTCTTTAGTAAATCTTTAGGGTTATTAAACAAATTCTAGCTTAAAGTACTAAGGATTTCTTAAAGGGTTTCTTTTTAAAAATAAAGGACTTATTATACTACTTAAAAATTCTCTATTATTCAAGTAAATAGTAGATTTACTATGTTAATAATTATAAGTAAATAAAATAATATCTATTAAGTACTACTTTAATAGAATTACTATAACTAAAAATAAAGCTAAATAATAGTATATAAAATCAAAAATAACTTAATAACCGCTTTTATAAAACTAATAAGTTAAAATAAACTTAATAACTATATATATATAAGCTTAATATAATAAAAAGGGTTACTTTATTATTAAGGGGGTTTTATATTAATAGGTTTTCTTTTATATAACTAAGAGGTTTAACTTTTTCCTTATATAATACTCTTTAAAGTATTCTTAAATTATTAAGTATACTTTAAAGGGGGATGTACGGATTTTTAAAGGTCTTTAAGAAATAAATAGTTTCTCTTTAATTAATAACATAGGTTATAAAAAGCTAATTAAGCCTACTAAGGGTATTTAATTAAAACATTATTTTAAAGAAACTTAATTAGGTTTAATAAGGGTTTTAAAGAACTTTATAGGTCTATATAACCACTTAATACTTTACTTTAATAGCGTAAAAGAAAAAACAGAATGTACTTATATTCTACTACTATCCTTTTATCCCTTACTAAACCTATCTTAATTAAAATATACCCTTAAACTTATACTTATACTCCTATACAGCCTATACTAATAAGATTTAATAAGTTAAAGTCTATATATTAATATATACTTACTATTATCTATCTTTCTTAGTTAAGTACTTATTATACATTCCTTATAGTTTATCCCCTTATAAGTTAAAACTTTATTAAGTTATAATTATAATAACTTTAAAGGATACATATAACTTTTAAGGCCTATAGTATAAAAATAATACTAACTTAAAGGTATAAGCTATATACTTTTCTTAAGTTATTTTTTAAAGAATAAAAGGGCTTATACTTTCTACCTTTTATTTCCTAAGTTTTAAGAAAAGTAATAACTAATAGATAGCTAAAGTATTAAGTTAAAACCTAATAAATAGGATAATTATTAACCTATTAAAGAAATATATTTATAAAGATTAATAGATTTAATTATTATTCTAAAACAATTAAAAGATTAATTATATTAGTATAAAAAGCACTTATATAATTAGTTAAAGAATGAAAATATAGGGATTTTAGTATATAAAATTTATATTTAGCTTATAACCTTTAAATATATTAATATAGAGGTTAGGGTACCTTTAACTTATAGATACCCTATAGAAGAGTAACTTATAGAACTATATATAGGTTATAAGAATACGTAGGGTAGATGTCACAGTCGTTCTAAGACAGAAGGGTACAACTGGTACAGGTGCGGTGACGCAGTGAAGGACAACGCTGACAAAGTGAATAAAAGCAATAACAAGAAGCAATAGGCAGGTATCAAGATGTATGGTGTAAGATGGTTGGTTTCCTATGACTGAGGGGGAGCTCCTTGATATAAGGAGCTCCGCCTGCACGTGAATAATCACGTGCAGGTGGCCGACATCACTGGGTTTGGTGACAGTAGAGCTCATAAGTAAGGATAGAATATAGTTAGCCCCTTAAAGCCTTATTAGATCATTCTTAGGCTCATAAATTGTAAAGGGGCCGACCAAAGTCGCCTAGCTGTCGCCAACTGGTCGGCGGCTGGACTTTAGGCAGGCCTAACCATAAGCTAGGGAAATCCTTATAGGAAAAGGGGATCGGACAAGTTGAAGTCTACATACCAATATACACCTATCATTGCCTATATCTTTCCTGGTTAAGCGCCTGTAGCGCACCCCTCACATAAATATACTAACTCCTGATTATAAATCTATAGTTAGATAAGTATAATCTAAAATATAAAGTTAATTATAGATTACCTTTTAGGGATTTATAAAGCTAATCTTGATCCCTAAATAGATACTAGAAGGAGTAGGAATAATAGGAAATAGTTAGAATTACTAAAGAATTCTAATAGTTATAGTATTAGTTAAGTTATAAAACTTATACTATATTCTTTATTCTTTATACACTTTTAGAAGGTACCTTTAGATAATAGATATTTCTTATTTTATACTACTTATAAGTAAACTATATATCTTAAGTAAATAGTTTACTACTAAGTATATAAGAATAGTGAAAGTGTTAAGATAAGAGGCTAATAGTAAAGCGCTCTAGGTTCTATGTACTCTAGTTACATACCAATCCGCGCACATGTAACTGGCACAAAAGTCAAGCCCTGCTGCGCACTTACACCCCTCCCCTCTCCATCACACCCCCTGATCGAGGCCAAACCTAATAGATAGCAGTGACACCTCTAATGCGGCAGATGTGGCAGCGGACTTGTTCTCGTTGATCGGGTCGAAGTATCCGTCTCTGGCTAGACCTGGGTTACCTTACCAAAAGGAGGTGCACAGGATGCCCTCACCTCAACCTCAAACCGGAACAACGACTACTTCTTCGAGTGCAGGCACGTCACAGCAGCTGGACGGTAGTCGAACTTGGATCCAGAGTCACAGTAACCATCAACAGCGACTCCATACTCATTACGATCACCACCAAAACCAGGCCCAGGCTACGGACCGGGATCGAGGAGGACGGGGGCAAGGAGTAAAAGAAAGGCGAGAAGAACACCAGGATCATCACCGACAGACCCATCAGACCCATCGACCGAATCACCACAACCACCAGGGTCAGACTTTGGCTCAGCCATACCAAAAGCAGCACAGACTGTCCAGGTCCTTTCCTGCGTTGGCTTTGGTATCGGTGTCAGCCTCAGCCTCAGCCTCAGCCTCAGCATCGGCAGTCAACCACCTAACTGTACCTCGCTACCAGACCGGGACACGCTCCGAGTCCGACCGACCGCAGGCTCCGGTCTCATCTTCGCTTGGTTCCAGTCTCGACGTTGGCAGTGGCACGTTCCTTGCGCGAAGGACTCCGTCACCGCTACCTCGAACGTCTTCCCTTCTCCCCCCGCCGCCCTTTACTTCGCAAGGCTCGACAACGACAACTCAACTCGATGTCATAAATCCCGATGGAATTAAACTGAACCCCAGTCTTGATTACGACGCCTCGTGGCATACGAGATCTCCCATCTCGCACTCGCATTCGCGTTCAAGCAGCACCGGTATTTCTATCGAAGGCATCCGAAACCTCAATCGCTGGTCTGCCTCCACAGCATCAAGTCGAGCATCTGGTCTGCATCGTCGCGCAACTAGCGTCCATGCCCGTCGCATGAGTAGTGACGCTGCCTCTGCCGCCCTGCTCGCCCCCGAAGCCACCTTCCCAGCAAATTCCTCACCCAAGAGAATCTCAAGAACTCGACGACGGTCCAATTCCAGCGAGAAGTCCTGGGCACGTCTCAGCGAAGGTAGTAGGTTGCGTGGGGTCTCACCCCCAGAACCGACTCGCGCCGGCGGCTTATCTACAGTGTTCGCACCCCACCCACTAGATTATCGAATTAGTAGCGAATCGGCCTTAATCCCCAATGTTTTGAGTGTCCCACCAGATTCATTGCGAGCAAATAAAGGTAGTCGCGCAGCTGAGCAAAATTACTCCTGGGATGCATTCTCCGGCGAGGGTTGGAGAGGATCAGCTGAACCGGGCTCACATCAGCCGTCTCGAGTAACAATGCCAGTTGACCGTAATGGGGAGGGCCATGACATAAGAGGCCACTCTCGCAACCGGTCACAGGCCGCAAAGGGAAGCACCGATACCACATCTTCGAGGGGTAGGGATAGGGGGAACAAACCACCGTCCCAGAAAGCCATGCTTTCACGGGCTCTTCAAAAAGCAAACACGGCAGTCCAGTTAGACAATGCGCAAAACTTTGAAGGTGCGAGGCAGTCATATGCCGAGGCATGCGAGCTGTTGCACCAGGTGTTGGCCAGGACTTCAACAGAAGAAGATAGACGAAAACTTGAGGCGATTGTAAGTTGAAACACCATTTGGTGACATGTCAGGACCCTTCGTCAAGCTAACCAGCTACAAGCGCCGAACATACACGAGCCGAATCGAGGAATTGGACCAGATGGCCCCAATACAACCAGCACCAGAAGGAAAGGAACTCCCTGCGAGACCTGAAAGCCTGGGTTTGCGATTAAATCCCAGCCTTCATTTTGACGATGACGATGATTTGGAAGATGAGGGCGGCCTAGAAACTGCGGGCTTAACCAAAATCCTGAGGGAGGGGAGTAGGAGCTCATCAACTAACGGCGGCTCCGGCTCCGGCTCCGGCTCCGGCTTGCCCCTTTCGCGACTCCAAGCGCTTGGTGAGCCGTTCAGGAGTTCGTCTCGCCCGCCAGAGCAATATCCACTGCAATCGTCATTTTCAAGGTCGCCATTGCGAGAGCGTACATCAGATGACCACCTGATATTCCAAATACCCACGGACGATACTTATGTACCACCACCACTTTCACCACGTCGACCGACCTCTCCCAAGCGTGATGGCAGAAGCAGTCCTGATGGTGTTATCAGATCCGATTTTTCTGTGATCGCAAAACGGGTCAACCAAAGCCCCCGACATATTCGAGACTCAAGCCGTGAATCAAACTCTTGGCTGGATCCTATTGATGAGTCTAGTGGCTCCACGGCCTCTTCAGTTCACTCCAGATCATCCTCGATGAAAGTTAGGCGGAAACATATCAGAGCCGCCAGCGGTGCTACGGAAGCAGAGTTTGACGCGGCACTAGACGCGGCAGTTGAAGCAGCGTACGATGACGGGTATGAGCCAATGGGATTCTCAGACCCGGAAATCTACGGATCAGAGGACCCAGTGGTTGCAAATGCGCTGCGCAAGGTGGAATTGGCCAAAGAGCGTGTGCGACAGTCGGAGAGAGAAGCCTCTGACCAAGCTAACCAGACGAGAAGGCAACGAGTTCAGGGTCAACTGGAACAAAACCTGGATCCAGATGTTGTGCACGAAGACTTCTTTGATGACGGCTCATCTGAAGAGGAGGAGCGCATTCTGGAGGAGATGACGCGTGGCTACTCTCTCGACCATTTCGGATTCGACAAGGCGTCCCAGCATGCGGTCGCCCGGGAATTAGGATCCAATGACTTGATTCAACCTCCTTGGCAGACGCTGGCGGCATCAAATGGCGCAACGGCAGGTGAGGCATCTGCTTCACCAGCAGATGCTGCCCCGATAGCTGGCTTTTCTAGATCAGGGAGCCCGCTGGCACCGCCTCCAGTACAGGCCTTACCGGAGCTTCCAGTCAAAGCATCTTTCGCCGCGGGGTCACCCGGACCAGGACAGACTGTGCGGAGTAGACGAATGTCCGGGCAAAATCTCAAGCAACTCAAGATTGAGACAGCAAAGCTCTCAAACTTTGGTGACCCTGGACGGCGCTACAGTGTCGCTCAATCTTCGAACCAATTGCAAGGGGTTGACTTTGACCCCTCAGTTTCCAGTGCCCAAATCGATGTGAACGGGTCCATCGGCAGGCCGTATTCGCCCCCCGAAGGCATAAGTCCAACCCAGCAAGTCCCTCCAACGCCACCTCTCGGCCATTCGAGAAGCCGTGATAGTGAAGACTTCACAGGCAGCCATTCTGATTCACCACCTTTCCGACCTCCTTTGAGGAAGAACTTCTCTTCATCAAGCTTGAGGAGCGTCAAGACTCGAAACATGTCATTATCAAACTTGGACGACGCGTCCGACATGTCTCCTGGCACGCCACTCAGTAACAGCTTTGGCATTGGCGGCAAATATCCCGCGATGCCGACTTTGCCGACGCCTTTGACAGCAGCTTTTAGAGATAAATTCACAGCTTCTGCGGGTGGGCTCTATCTCTTCGACGACACTCTTCATTCTCCTCAAAGCCCAGGGTCACCAAATCCTCTCCAAGCAGATGCACCGGTTCCTCTGGAACCATGTCCCACCGACTACTTGCTAAGGCCGTTCTGGCTCATGCGGTGCCTCTACCAAACCCTCGCGCACCCTCGTGGAGGGTATCTTAGCAACAAGCTGTTTGTACCAAGAGATGTATGGAAAGTGAAGGGAGTCAAAATTCGGAATGTGGAGGACAAGATTTCTACGTGCGACTACCTCACGGCAGCGCTCCTCAAGCTAGCAAGGGTTGATACTTGTGACGCTGACGCTGTGCTCGAGGAGATGCAGTCATTGGAAGGTGTCCTTGAGCAAGTTCAGGCCAGTTTGATGCGAAAGCTTGGAACCGATGTCGGGGTCCAGGCCACCAGCACGCTTTTCCGAGACGCCTCGAACTCGGCGGAGATTGAGGCAGCGATCAGCGTACCGCGATCAGCGAGCGTGTCGGGCAAGTCATCCTTCTCGTGGAGAAGACTGAGATCCAAGAACTCAGCAGCAGGCCTCAACAACGCGTTCAATGCCAAAAGTAACGGGCTAGACAGTGGTAAGGAGTCTCCGGGCTCAGAGACTCTACCGATGACGGAGAATCCGACGAGCCGGCCAACGAAGCGAGACCCGACCAATGCGCAGTTTTCCGGGCCAAATGCACAATACATGGGGTCGCTTGCCCGGCTGTTTGATGCTGCGCAGACAATTGGTAAGATTTTCCAACAGAAAGTTGTCGATCTCGCTCGGGAGCATTATATTAATATTGTACGTGTAGATCAAATCGCTCGTCAAGTCGAGGACCCTGGACTTCGCCACGCAGACAAGACACAAGTTGGCCTCGAACTATGCACGCGGCACGCGGCTGAATTTTTTGGCTTCTTCATATGCCGGTTTGTATTATCCGACCTCAGTGCGTTGTTGGACAAGTTTATAAAGAGGGGGAGCGAATGGGTACTTGCGTAAGACAAAGTACGCATCGTTTATGGAATGTGCGTGGTGGCAGCGATGAATCAGAGCATGTTGTTGGGCCGCCGCATGTGTTGCCTTTTGTTGCAATGCTTGATGCATCAGTCACTCGACTTTTGTGTTGTATGTACCATGCGGGTGGAAGTGACAGCAACCAAACCTAGAAATGGCAGCCCCACGGCCGACAGAGCCGTTTGAAGCACAAAGCAGGCTGGCGTGTATTTCGTGTACAAGTCCAGGATAAGATGTGGATTGTGAACAAAGAGAAAGATACGAGAATTATGATGCAGATTATCATGCCCATACAAGGATGGAGATGCCAAATTGGTGAATCAAAGACACGTCTCGATGTTTGTTTGCTTTGTGTGCAGCCTGAACACCAGGCTCGCACATGGAGATGAAGCTCTACAGTACAGAGTTCTCACCGAAGCCATGTCACATCGTGAGTGTGGGTTCAATTATACTTGTCGAGGGCTGCTACTCTGGATGCCGATATACAATTAACTCCGATTGGCAAGTGAGACGTGGAGAGCAACAGACCCACGTAGAGCAGTATGGGCTTCAGTCAAGTGCTGTGTGGGGTGGAACGGTGTACAGTGGAACGGTGTACACTACGTACCTTAGGTACCTCATGTCGATACACTGTACCTTACTTCAAGACCATCTACCTTGGTATGGGACCTTAATTAGTAGTGTACGCTCCACACCGAGGCATGGACCTATTGCAGGCACTTGGCACGTAGCCCTCTTGGTAAAATATGAGGGATCGCGCATCTGTCTGTGTGTAGTCTCTATCGTCAATTGGGGTATCCGACACATACACCCGAGAACGAGGTTGCTCGATGCCGAGAAATACATCTTGATGCGCGGCCCCCCAGCGACGAGCGTGAGCTCCATGCGAAACCGTCTAGTCGGTATTCCATGCAATTTGCGACAGCTTCGATCGTCGCTGTCACGCACAATCTTCCCAACTCTCAGCAGCACCGCCTGCAACAGTAGGATATTGCTTTCTGCTCCTAGGCCCGGCTCAATATGGGGCTGTGGCCATCGTCGGGAGTTCCACTGCAGCGCCTCAAGATTCGCGAAGCCGGCTGTTCCTTCGCGCTCCGTCCTGGAAGAGAGGATTCTCGCCATTCCTATCGAACGATATCGCAACTTCTGCATTGTAGCCCACATCGACCATGGCAAAAGCACACTTAGTGACCGACTGTTGGAAATTACTGGCACTATCTCCGCAAGCGATGCGAACAAACAGATCTTAGTAAGTAGTCTTCGTCATCTGGGACGTCAATAGGTGCCGCATTGTGGGAGGAGGAAACTAACTTAGCCGTCTCGTGACAGGATAAACTTGACGTCGAACGTGAACGAGGCATCACCGTCAAGGCCCAGACCTGTACCATGATCTACAATTACAAGGGCGAAGATTACCTGTTGCATCTGGTTGATACTCCTGGTCATGTGGACTTTCGCGCTGAGGTAACGCGTTCCTACGCCAGTTGCGGTGGTGCCTTGCTGCTCGTCGACGCCAGTCAGGGTATTCAGGCCCAAACTGTGTCCAACTTCCACCTTGCCTTTGCGCAGGATTTGGCCCTCATCCCGGTAGTCAACAAGATCGACATGCCCTCCGCCGATGTGCCCCGTGTTCTTGAGCAGATGCAGACGTCCTTTGAACTTGAACCGTCATCGGCTGTGTTGGTGTCAGCCAAGACAGGGAAAAATGTTGCCAACATCTTGCCCGCCGTTGTTGAGCAGATCCCTCATCCCATCGGTGAAATATCCAAACCGCTACGAATGTTGCTTGTGGATTCTTGGTATGACAATTTCCGCGGCGTCATCCTTCTCGTGCGTGTCTTCGATGGCCAGGTCAAGGCCGGCGACAAAATCGTCTCCTTTGCTACTGGCCGCGAATACACTGTCGGTGAGGTTGGCATCCAGTATCCAAATGCTGTTCCGCAGAGCGTTCTCCGAGCCGGGCAGGTCGGCTACATCTATTTTAACCCTGGTATGAAACGCATCCAAGACGCAAAACTTGGCGACACCTTTACGACGGTTGGATCAGAGGACATGGTCGAGATGTATCCGGGCTTTGAGGAAACGAAGCCGATGGTCTTCGTCGCCGCGTTTCCCACTGATCAGAGCGACTACACACGCCTCGCAGATAGCATCAGCCAACTAGTGCTCAATGACAGGAGCGTGACCCTGCAAAAGGACTATTCCGAGGCACTGGGAGCGGGCTGGCGTCTGGGATTCCTCGGAAGTTTGCATTGCTCTGTCTTTCAGGATCGGTTGAAGCAGGAGCATGGGGCCAGCATCATCATCACTGACCCAACCGTACCGACCAAAGTTGAGTGGGCCGATGGTTCCGAGACAATATACCAGAACCCGGCCGAGTTTCCCAGTCAGGACGAGCACCGGATGCGTGGTGCAACTGTATACGAGCCGTAAGCTATTTTCATCCTCTCTCTTCTTCTGCGGAACCGCCCATCTCTTCATGATTTTTCTCTGACAAACGTTTTGAATAGCTACGTGACCGCAACCATGACTCTGCCAGAGGAGTACCTGGGCCGTGTTATTGAGTTGTGCGAGAGTCAGCGTGGTGAGCAGAAAAGCCTAGAGTTCTTCCACGCGACTCAGGTTATTCTCAAGTATGATATACCTGCCGCTCAGCTCGTCGACGACTTGTTTGGTAAACTCAAGGGCGTCACGTACGTAACCCACTTTCGCTTGAAATGTAACTTGGCACTGACATCCAAGCCAGAAAGGGTTACGCAACACTAGACTACGAAGAGGCCGGCTGGCGAGCAAGTCAACTCACGAAGTTGCAGCTTCTCGTCAACAAGCAGCCTGTCGACGCCATCTGCCGTGTTATTCACACCTCCCAGGCTGAACGTCTCGGCCGACAATGGGCGACCAAGTTTAAGGAGCACGTCGACCGTCAAATGTTTGGTGAGTTACCATTTGCGATGGCTCAGAGAAGGCTGGACTGTTCTGTTCTAACGTTTGTTTGCAGAGGTCGTCATTCAGGCGGTCGCTGGAAAGCGTATCGTTGCCCGCGAGACCATCAAGCCGTTCCGAAAAGACGTACTGGCGAAGCTGCATGCTAGCGATATTACCCGCCGGAAGAAGTTGCTGGAGAAGCAGAAGGCTGGCCGTAAGCGTCTACGTGCTGTTGGAAACGTTATCATTGATCAGTCTGCCTTCCAGAGCTTCCTGTCCAGGTGATAGAGACACGAAACTACAGCCGCGGTGCTTGTTAATGACGCCGGCCAACTTGCTATATGTATCAATATGTGCAAACATTCTGTATAGAAAAAGCATGCCTACAAGAGGTTATCATTGTTCTCGTATCAAATTGGAGCCATTGCCTCAGAGAACGAAAATCGGTGCCTCTCAACATACAAACTTATCGCGTCACCAACAAGAACCATGGATCGAATCAACTTGGTCGGAGCAACAGTGTAAGTGGACAGATGGAAAATTCTTGAAATATTCGGATCCCCATGGTGTCCACTGCTGTGGAACGTGGATAGGTGGCATGCCTAGCGACTTAACGATTGAGTGAGGACAACCATCTTCACTGCTACTATCTTCACTGCTATTTATGCCCTATAGGGGGAGTCTCTGACGTTGGCAAGTCCGAACCAATGATAACAGGATCAGTCCATGACTTTCCTAAACCGCCGCTGAGCGTCGACTCATGCTGTCTCAGTTTGGGCGGGTGGCCTGAGTCCTTATCTTTAACAACCTCAAACATGCGATAATCGGCATTGGAGAACCAGTAGCCCGTCACTCCAAGGCGCAAGAATCCGGAGTGAGAGACGACAAAGACAAGCTTCTCCTTGCGCTCGGATAAACTGTGAATGCACGATTGTGCTCGGCCGAGTATAGAATCCTGGGTGAAAGCGTAGGCGGCGCCGGCGGGGGAGGTCTTGTCTGGGTATACTGGATCGACAGTAGAGAAATCGACGTCGGGGAATTCGGCCTTGAGGTCAGAAATGGCGGTGCCCGTGTCGCATGGTTTTGCCGAGTTCTCTGGTCCGTCGTTAGTAGCCTGGCTACGAGCTGCCCTCTTCATGTGCCGGAAGGTCTCCTTCAGGCCTGGGTTTGAATGATACCTTGCCAACGAGCATCGGCCTGGATTCGGACGCCTTTTTTGATCAACCAATCAAGCGAAAAAAGGGCGGTCTGAATCGTCCGCCTCATGGGGCTGACGATGATGACGGCATCTGTCTCGTCGCTGAAGCGTTGTGAGAGACTCTGCCTCAGCTCCTGGCACTGCTCTCGACCCAGAGACGATAGATCAGGATCGTGAATTTGATAGTCTTGTGTTGACTCAGTCAGTCAGGAAGTGCATGACGTTCCGGTGAGTCAGTGATATGAGATGGGAAGACTTATGATTGACGTTGTGCAGGGCTTGGGCATGACGGATGAGTACCACAGTTTCTGGCATATTTGGTGATTTCAGTTGAAGAAGTGACAAAAGCACAGATTGGATTGGATGGTTTGCAAGTAATTCACAATACGAGGCAGCCGTTCAGCAGCTAAGCTTTGTTGTCCATCAACGCTGAGGTATGATTAGTGTGGGATGATCCGGGTGTGTACAGTATTAATACGGCGGTCTTTCCGGAAATGGCAATTTGCTATCACCAAGCACAATAAATGCATATTCGGCTTAATGCAACACAACTGCACACAATCCAGGTACCTATGTTGTAAGGGAACTGTCCCCTGCGGGACCTCGGCCTGCTACTAATCTCTTAAGTGGGCTGCTGTATCATTGCGCATGCGCGATGCGAGAGCTCTGAATGAATCAATGGGAAAAGCTTCCTATTATTGAGTTCGGAGGACCGTTTTGACTACTTTCAAAACAAAGACGACGACCACAACGACTAGGTCACTTACTTAACAATTATTGAGCATGACGGACGTCAGTGACCTATTCAAAGTAAGCTTGAGATAAATCCCCATCCTGGTTGTCGCGTTCCTTTGCGCTGACCCTCGGGCAGAGTACCGGCAGTGCTGGTAAAAGGAAACTTGACGCTGTACGAGATCCCAGTAGGTTCCTCTCGTTCTTCTGTCTCCTGTCTTGCCGCCATTGCTTGCCCGTTTCTAGACAATAGAAGCTGATCCATCTGGGCCAGATGAAATTTACAAGTCAGCCAAACTGAGCGCAGTTGATGCCATCAGCCGTCATGCGACCGCAGAAGACGCAGCCGAGGACAACGACCGTGACGATGACGTCGCCGCCGGTCCTATTCCCTCTTCCACCGATGATGATTACGGCCCCGAGATGCCTCCCGACGAT
Organism: Colletotrichum chlorophyti; assembly: GCA_001937105.1. Taxonomy (NCBI): domain Eukaryota; kingdom Fungi; phylum Ascomycota; class Sordariomycetes; order Glomerellales; family Glomerellaceae; genus Colletotrichum; species Colletotrichum chlorophyti. The sequence continues at coordinate 172,038 of MPGH01000261.1, read as the reverse complement.
GACGATGACGAAGAAGGCCGGTTCTTTGGTGGAGGAATAACCAAGCACGAATCCGAGATCCTCGACTACGTTGATGGCCGCGGCGAAGACTCTGCCGCCCCCGAAAAGATTGACGCCTCCTGGCTTCGGAAAACAGCGCTTAATTTTGAGAAACGCATCACAAAAAACGCCGAGCTCCGCGCAAAATTCGCCAACGACCCCCAAAAATTCATTGAGAGCGAGGCAGACCTTGACGCCGCAATTAAAGACCTGTCCATTCTGACTGAGCACCCTGAGTTATATCCCCACTTCGTGAAGTTGGGATGCATCGACAGCCTCGTCGGCTTGCTGGCCCATGAAAACACAGACATTGCCATCGACGCTGTAGAAATCATTGGCGAGCTTATCGACGAAGACGTCAATGCCTCGGACGAACACTGGGACCCCTTGGTGGACGCGCTCTTGGAGGCAGACCTGCTTGGCCTGCTCGTCTCCAATTTTGCTCGACTAAATGAGGAAGACGAGTCAGATCGTAGTGGCGTGTACCACGCGCTCGGCGTTATCGAAAGCCTGTTATCCAAGACGGCGAACGCTGAAAAGGCTGGTCAGAACACTATTTTGATCAAGTGGCTTTTGGAGAGAGCGCAACGCAAAGAGTCTCCGGTGTCGCAAAATAAACAGTATGCAGCGGAGCTTCTAGACATTATAGCCCACACCTCGTCGTTGACGAGGCGGAAACTGGTCGAGCTGGATGCCGTCGACATCCTGCTGCAGCTAGCATCAGCATACCGGAAACGCGACCCGGAAAAGGGAGGAGAAGAAGAAGAGTACATGGAGAACGTCGTCAATGCACTCATCTGCATCGTGGACGAACCGGATGGCAAAGAGAAGTTCCTCGAAGCCGAAGGCATTGAACTGTGCTTAATTATGCTTAAAGAAGGGAAAATGAGTAAGCAACCAGCGATGCGACTACTCGTACATAGCGTCAACGACGACTCAAGCGGGGAGCTCTGCCGAAAGGTGGTGGATGCCGGCGGACTCAAGGTGCTCTTCACCTTGTTCAAAAAGACACAAAACCGCTTCATTAATGAGAGCTTGTTCGACATCTTCAGGTCTCTCCTACGGTACTTGCCCGCAGACTCTGCCGAGAGAATCCGCGCCCTGGCAAAATTTGTGGAAAAGGACTACGAGAAGTTAGGACGTCTCTACGAGTGCAGGAAAGCTTACAAGTCCATGCTCGACGCTGAGGACCAGAAAATTCAAAAGGAGCGAAGCTCAATGAGTGTCGAAGATGCCGAGGCTATGGAAGGTGAATGGTTCGTGAGGAGGATCGATGAGGGTCTTTACTGCGTTTGGAATATCGACGTCACCCTGGCATGGCTAGTTGCCGAGGATGCGGGCGCGAAGAAGAGGATACAGAAACTGTTAGCTGCGGATGGAAGGGAATTGAGTGCCATCAAATCGACTCTAGAGGAGTATCGAGATGACCTGGATGTCGATAAGCCAGAGCACAAGGACTTGGCAGACATGCTCACGACGTTGATGGAGTTTTTGAAGTGAGCAGAGAGGTAGTTAGCAAGAAGAGAGTGGCGGAAAACAAAAGCTACGAGTTGACGTTAGGTGTATGTAAATCTACTACTACCGTCCACTTTATGAATGCAAGTGATGCGCGTTTCTGTGAGGCATTCAGGGGTTTCGGCCGCTTAGACGATCTTCGCTCTTTCTCTACGTCCTGTACCGACCTCTCCTCGGCTATTCCAACCAATTCGTCTAGGGGCTCTGTGCATTAGACCACCATCAATTCCAACTACGGTCCGGGTAGAAGTGGGCAGCACAGTCGGTCGCCTCCATCGACATCGTCTGCATGCTGCCACACGGCAGGCCGTTCTGTTGTCGCGTCCCTCTTTATGCAGCGCTTGGCGGCACAGGCTTGACTTCGAACACGGCTTTCAAGAGTTCGGAAACGACTTTGTCCTGGCTCTTATTGCCGGCGCTCTGGATCTCCTTGATCTTGACTTCGGCCTCCTTGTTCGCCTCGTCTTCAGCCTGCTTGTTTCCTTGGGTGTGCTGGCGGGTACCGTTCAGTCAGCAAATATATTTGAGTCGCATGGCACCTGTAGGAGTGTCCGCATTCTCCATCTGAGACGTGCGCGGAGATAGGTGCATACCTCGGACTCAAACTTCTTGAACTCATCTTCCTTGGAGTTGCGGTAGGCCTCAATCTCCTTCTTGGCTTCGTCGCGGGCCTCCTTCACTCGCTTCGTTCGGACTGTTGTGTGACAACTGCGTGAGTATACAGGGGCGACGATGTTGATCGCGTCAGGATCACGTACATTCTCGGGCTGCATTTCCACATCAGTCAGTCTGGATGATGCAAGGTAGTAGACTAGAATGTTCCTCGGGATTCAACGCACCCTTCTGGACAATCTTGGAGGCTTCCCTCTCGGCCTGCATCGTACATGTTAATTAACAGACGCACATTGGCCGTAAAGTGATAGTAAACATACGTCCAGGAGGGTCTGGATACCCGCTGAGTTCTGGGCCGACTGCAAAGGAGTAAGTTAGCATGGTCAGGGAGAGACAATGACGTCCGAGGCCGTGGCCGCAACACATCCTTACCATTGTATATTATCGTCGCAAGTTAACTGGTCGAAGAATAGACACGAAAGGTAGATAGTTGGAAACGGTCGAGAACTCACTCGTGAGACGTCGAATTGAAAGGGAGTCTAATGAGGAGGGGTGCGTGGTGTTGGGAAGTTGCTGAGGCAGCTGTCGAAGCACAAGCAGCACGAAGATGAGGTAGAGTGGTAGTCAATAGATGCGGACTGTATTGGGGAACCTTACGTGAGGTACCTTACCTTGAGCACCATGGAAGTGGTCCCTCGAAGAAGGTATGGTAAGGTACCTTCCCTCAAGCCACCTCTGATTAGCGATAGACAGTTACTCTACCCCCTGTATAGAGGGAATGTGATGTACGTACGACACATCGACGGGCCCACAGCTGAACGGAAACGCACCTAGGTACCGATACTTGACGTAGGGTCCACCACGATCCAGTGTCCCTTAATGAATGATGACATGAATTTATGCAAACGAAAGCTTTATTCCATTGAATGTATCCCCGAAAAGTGATTTTGAACAAGCACTTTGGTACACAGGTACTCGAGATCCAGTACTTCGGCTCTATAATGTACTACACTCACTCTACACACCAAGAATCCCGTCAGTAGATGCTTTTGCAAATGAGGCTCAAATCCCGGATAACAACATCACCTCCACCTTCTACGCGTCGCCGCACTACGACCTCCTCTTCTTGACCATCCTGCGTTGCAGTGTGTTGCAGTGTGTTGCAGTGTGTTGCAGAAGTCCGATCAAAGTTCTACCCCCAGTCATGTCACGAGCATCCAAAATTACCCTTGCAGCCACGTCGCTCTTCGCCGCCAGCACCATCGTTATCGTCCACTTCCAGCAAAAGTTCGAGAAAGAGGCATGCAACCCACCATTGCTCCCGTAACCGCAAACCTGGTATGCAGAGAATCAACTGGCTAATAAGAAACCCTGCCCTTGACTATAGGCCATGCATCAGGGTGTCGTCCGCGATATAGAACTACAACGCGTCAAGCGAGAGCGCCAACTTGACTTTGACATGCAACGCGCCCTCGAGGAAGAGTACAAGCGACACCAGACCGTCCGAGATGCGACAGACCCGCCAATACACTCAGTTAGTGGAGGAGGGGCCAGCAGCAGTTAGCCGTCGGTCGCCACAACTGTATTGGCAATAAGTTGACAGTCTGTCAACTGAGACCAGATACGACCGAGAAATCGAAGGACGGCATGTTTCGAGGAACAGGAACATGGCCAGATCATAGATGTTGGAGAGATACCCAGTGGTCTTTCCTAGATTTAGGGGCAAAAGGCGTAGGATGTGTGCCACATGTCCAGCAAGCTACGATCAGCACTATCGTCACAGTCTGCCACGCTACCGAATCACAAAACATCTACAGTAAGGGCCAGGGCGACGCATCCTACGGCGAATTACAGTTGACATCGTGATTGATTATATGTATATTACCCCAGGTCTTTATCACTTGTACAAATACTGTATCTAGAATCAGGTGGAGAGGCATCAAATACCCTTTTTTCGTATTGAATCCCTGTCCTATTTTGCTCCTTTTCTTTCTTTATTTTTGATGATACATATCATTAGTACAAGACACAATAAGGCGTCGTCTGTCATTCCACCGCCTGCCGAAAGAATGATTTGAATAGCCGAAATGCTGCGTATTTCTCAGCCTTCTGAGACGCCAAAAGCAGCCCCCCCTATCGTCTCTCATCTCCGCAACTTGTTCCAAGTCATCAGACACGCCTCGATTTGCCTCAAATGCGATGATCTCCATTCACTTCCTTTCCCCTTCCTGTGGGCTTATTTCTCCTTGGCGAGTCCCTTTTATCGAATGGATACTCCCGATCTATTGGTGAACATGCGCGCTGCGATGTTCATCGACTGCAGCTCCTGGAAAAGAAGCTTAGCAGCGTACGGGATGTGAATCTGTGCAATCTTCGTCTTGTTCTTGCACGGCCGACATTCGAAAGACTGCTTCGAGAGGTTCCTGTCATCTGGTCAGCAAGCCCTGTGTTATCAATGCTTCGCAGGAAATCGACTTACGCGATGGGTGTCATCAACCCGCAAATCTCGCAAACGTGTACTCGGAACGCATCCGAAACTTCGAACAATCTTTCCTTCAGGAATGATGCGGCACCATGAGCAATCATACAATCACGCTCCATCTCTCCGAAACGCAGACCACCATCACGCGCACGGCCCTCAACAGGCTGTCTGGTCATAATCTGTACAGGACCACGAGCACGAGCGTGGATCTTGTCGTCGACCATGTGACGCAGACGCTGATAGTAGGTCGGTCCGAAGAATACTTGGGCCCGCAGCTTGCGGCCCGTATGGCCGTTGTACATGACCTCGAATCCTCTGGACTGGTATCCCTGCTCTCGGAGTAGCTGAGAGACGGAGTCAACCGTCACGTCCGTAAACGGCGTCGCATCACCCTCCATACCCTTCAACGTTGAGACCTTGCTGAGGAGACATTCAATCAAGTGAGCAATTGTCATACGGGAAGGAATGGCGTGCGGGTTGATGATAATGTCTGGCGTAATACCCTCGGCGGTAAAAGGCATGTCTTCTTGACGATAGGTTACACCAATGGTACCCTTCTGTCCGTGACGTGATGCGAACTTATCACCAATTTGTGGGATCTTAGTCGTTCTGACACGAACCTTGACGTACCGGAGACCGTCCTGGTTCGTAGTGACAATGACCGAGTCAACGATACCGTTCTCAGTACTTCGGAGAGGAGTTGAGGCATCGCGCTTGACATGCTGCACTGTTCGTTGGCCCATTTCCTGAGCATCGGGGTTGATAGGCGATGTCTTTCCAATGATGATATCTTCACCAGAAACACGAACGCCCGGTGCCACGATGCCGTCATCGTCTAGCTTGTCATATGTACCGTGTTTCAGGCGCAAGGTGTCACTTCTGAACGGCTTCTCAAATTGCTCGACCAGGTTGATTCCGACGCGCTTTTCACAATCGGTGTAGGATCGGAAGAACAAGCTTCGGAAGAGACCTCGGTCAATACTGCTCTGGTTCATAATAACGGAGTCCTCCTGGTTGTAACCTGAGTAACAGGCAATGGCGACGATTGCATTTTGACCAGCTGGAAGCTCTCTGAACTTGAGGAATTCCATGGAACGCGTGGTGGCAAGTGGCTTCTGCGGGTAATACAGAATATTGGCCATCGTGTCCATCCTGCGAGAATAATTCGTAAGAAAGAAGCCCATGGCTTGCTTGCCCATAGCGGACTGGTAAGTGTTACGGGGAGACTAGGAAATCTGTCAGCTATAGACAGGGTAGAGGATTGACGAACAATACATACCTGGTTGTGATCGGGGAAGGGAATAATGCTGGCACAAATGCCCAGAAGCATACTGGGATGGATTTCGCAGTGGGTGTACATATGTGTTGTAGGATTGATCTTGGTCTTGAGACGACGGTTCCGATCTTCAGAATTGTCTTCTTCAATGACTTGGCCTTGCTTTTGCAACCTGTATATCTCCAGGTCCTCTGGTGTCATGCAGATCATGGCAGTCTCTTCCTCCTCGGCGTCGAGATACTCGATAACTCCGCTGTGGGCGAGAGATTCCCAAGTAATCTTGTCGGCGGGATTATCTGGTGGGTTTTCTTGCTGTTCGCGCATTTCGTTGACCGTTGCCTTTTGCAGAACAAGCGAACCCTGCGGCACGATGCCGTTTGCGCTTTGCTCTACGACGAAGACAGGTCTCATGACTCTGCCAGCGTCTGAGAAGATCTTGAATTCACGGTCTCGGATATCACGCACCAGTGATACCTCGTGAGAGATGACATTCCGCCGACGAGTGCCCTGGACGTCTGGTACCAAGATTCTCGGATCCTGATGCACACCAACCCATACACCGTTCAAGAAGACCTTGGTGGCGTTGGGGTATCTCAATGGCTCGTACTCCTCAAGGACCTCCATGCCTCGTTGAATCATGTAGTCAATGATGGGTTCGGCAGGAGTGCCGACACTGACGTAGCACATAAGCGAAAGGTTCTTAACGAGACCACAAGCCTGTCCTTCGGGAGTTTCGGCAGGGCAGACCAAGCCCCAGTGAGTGTTGTGAAGCTGTCGAGGCTTGGCAAGCTTGCCGTCGCGACCGATGGGCGTGTTCGTGCGTCGCAAGTGGGAAAGCGTAGATGCGAAGGTGTAGCGGTTTAACACCTGGGACACACCTGCTGTGGAGCTCATTGCCTTCTTCTGGTCTCCCCAGTTACCCGTGGCCAGCGAGTACTTCAGTCCATTCGAGAGCGTCTGCGGCTTGACGCCAAGGGTCAAACTGAATTGTCGGTTGGATTCGACACACCGTTTGAGATGGCCAGACAATTCCTGGTTCATGCGCCGCACGATGTTGCGGAACAGCTTGGCAAGCAAAGGACCGGCAAGGTCGAGACGCTTCTTGCCAAAGTGATCACGGTCGTCGGTGTCGCGACGGCCCAAGGCGCATTGAAGCAGCTTGTGGACCATATATCCCAGGAAGAACGCTTTTCGCGTCTCGCTACCCTCGCTTTGAGAAATGTGCGGGAGTGTCTCCTTCTGCAAGATGTCCTTGGCCGTTCTCACACGCTTCTCTCGAGGAATGTTGTGGTTGCTGCCTCTCTTGCCGATGAAGTCAAGTGCCACCTCTCTGTCCTGGATGCAGAAGGCCTCCTCAATGCATGGTCGCAACATCTCAAGCATCTGGCTATCATTTCGGTCATAGCAAATATGATTCAGGATATCCTCATCGGATACCACACCCAGAGCTCGGAAGACGATAGCAATCGGCAGATCAGACTTGACATAGGGCAGACTGCAGTGAATAGTCTGACCATAGCCACCTTTTGCAGCGTCACCCTTGCTGTACAACTTCAGCATCATGCTCGAAATGAGTCTCGAACCCTTCTCCAGTGCACTGCGAATCTCAGCCGTATACGAGTAAGGGCTCGGTTGAGCCTTCTTGAACACCTGGACGATGTTCGCAGCAGATCGCTCCTGGGCAATGAGAACCTTCTCACTGCCGTTAATGATGAAGTAACCTCCTTGGTCGTAGGGGCATTCGTTCAGCATGAACAGATCGTCTTCCTGTTCGCTGCTCAGATGACAAATTTTGGACTTCACCATGATAGGCATGCGTCCAATGAAGATCATATCCTTCATGTCGTCAGACTTGTTCTTGTCTGCGCCGTAATCCTCGCCACTCTCCTCTTCTTCCCACTCAAGCTTGGTGGGGTGCTCGCCTGTGCTAGCCAGTTCCTCCTGCTGTTCCTCATCGAGTTCGTTCAGCGGGATAGGCTTCTCGACCGCGATTGAGACCTTTTTTGTGATCTTGACGTAGAGAGGGCTGGCGTAGGTGAGGTTTCGGTCGCGGCATTCGTAAGGAAGTAGGGTTGTGACTTTGCCGTCGGCTTCGGTGATGGAAGGCCGGGAGACCATGACTGTGCCAAACTTGACCTCGTAACGACGAAGGGCAATGACTTTGTCGCTATCGGACAAGGGGTTGGGCTGATCTAAGGTGATTTGAGAGTATTCGTCGATGAGTTCCTGGACGGTGGAGGACGTGAACTCGTCGAAAGAGTCGACCTGTTGAGAAACAAGGCCTTTGGACTCGAAGAACGAAGAAATAACGGTCCAGCAGTCCTCCGGAGTAATGCTGGTGTCATCCTCTTCGACGTAGCCATCGTAGTCGTATTCGTCGTAGTCGGCCATTTTCGCGATGGGATGCGGCAACACGCGGTGCGAAAACGAAAACAGATGTGGCGATGAAGCGTATTGACGTTCAGTTCGAAGTTGCTCGACGAGGACAGCCTTGATCCCGTCGGAGAGAAAGGTGCTACCTGGGGCGGGGTTGCGATAGATCCAAGAGTGGTGGCAAGACGAGGCAAGAGTGGAAAACCACGATGATTATTAACAATCACGACGCAGAGCCCGGGGCGACTTTGCCTCTTTAGCTCGGTCGGAGCATTCGCGTCGAGGAAAAAAAAGAAAGTTCCAGCCGTGCAGTAGTAAGTTGCTGGTCGGGTCGAGTTTCGGAGTGTCGATTCAAGAAGCGATGGAAAGGAGAGTGGGTGCTTGATTCTGGTCGAGGTGATGCTGATGGTGACCAAGGCAGTTGTTCAGCCTCGGGATGGGGGGTTTTTTTTTTCCCTCGAAGTCTCGCGTCGCTCTTGCTTGACTCTTTCTCAAGGCAGGAAGCGCAAGAAACGTTAGTACCTGTTTTGGGGGTGGAGGCTCAAGGCGACATGGTAAGGGGGCATGTGCGCTAACTCGCTTTGGGGTTAGTCGTACTGTTGGCAGTAGTTAGGTGTCGCGGCCAATGGAGAACGTCTACGAAGTGCCAGACAAGACAAGAGGTCCACAACAGCTTCCGATCACGTGCATTTGACGACAAGTTGCTCGGTACGTGACCCCCGACATTCGGCTGTATTAGGAAGCCACGGCGCGGTGTCTTGACCTTCCGTCACTCAGCCCGACTTGGACGGAAATCTGATATCCACTTGTAGCTTCGAACCCAATTCATATTTTCGGGTTGCTTTACCTTGGGCAGGCATGTTCAGGTATCTGTGTTGCTCGTACTTACTTCACTACTTGCCATGAACACTCCTGCCACATGACGTGGTCCGTATCACTCCAGCTTGGCCTGAGCTCAAATGACCACCTACATCAGGCAACGGAACCGGGGACAGTGCATTCTGATGGTTGGCGTCGTGTTATCTCCTCGAAAAGAGAGGTAGTGGGGAGGATCTTTCGGCTGCCTTCCCTGAAGACCCGGCTTATGGCTCCGGCTAGCCTCATGAAGTAACGTCACGTTGCATTCGCATCCTCAGGGTTCTCATGACTGGCTTCCTAGGTCGTTCTTCAACGGCTCGCTTGCCGAGATACTGCTGAGAGACCAGAAACTGTTGAATATGCCGAATGGAAGCGTAGCAAGAGCGTTCTCCAGCGGCCTCTGCAATCCATTGCCTGTGGTAGGGTGCTCGTATGAAACTGGTCTACCCCAGCCCATAGCCCAGTCTGATTTGTGGGATATATGTACTCAGCGGAGTAGCTCTGCCGTCTTCCCTATTTCATCTATTGCCAGACTGTCCCCGCATCACTCTCTTGACTTTGGTCAGATGATGGAATTATAGATATACGCGGCTCTTGGACTTCGCCCTGAGATGGCCATGTTAAGTCCAATGACATTGGTATAAATACCGACCCGGAAGCGTAGAGACATAGCCCGATCAAGGTAGAGTCTGAGTTCGCAACGATTCGAAATTACCACACACGTGGGGTCTTTGTTGTGTTCTGCCTGTTAAACACGCTTGCATTATGCGCACTAATGTTTTACTCGGTCTCGCCGTGGCCGCAGCCACCTGTCCGGTAACCCTAGCGGCATCCGGTAACGGCAAGTCCACGAGGTAGGCACCGGAGTTCGCGAGACGACAGGCTCTTAGGGTGGATTGGCCAGCTAACATCATTGGCATTCAGATACTGGGACTGCTGCAAGCCGTCGTGCGCATGGCCCGAAAAGGCTTCTGTCAGCAAACCAGCTGTCACTTGCGACAAGAACGACTCCCCGCTGGGCCCGGAGGCCAAGAGTGGCTGCGACGGTGGTTCTGCCTACACCTGTACTAACCAAGCTCCATGGGCCATCAACGACCTTGTTTCCTTTGGCTTCGCGGCTACAGCCATAAGTGGCGGCACAGAAGCCAGTTGGTGCTGTGGTTGTTACGCGTGAGCTCACCCGGTTCGACCACTGGTGAAGTTGACATACTGATTCCCGCCTCAGAGTTACATTCACGTCAGGCAAGAACAAGGGTAAAATCATGGTGGTACAATCGACCAACACAGGCAAGAGAATCTGGTGTTCAACTTCACAATTACGGCTAACAGATTAATCAGGTGGCGACCTGGGTAGCAATCATTTCGACATTATGATGCCCGGCGGCGGCCTGGGCATCTTTGATGGCTGCACAAGCCAATTCGGGTTTCAGTTCCCCGGCGCCCGTTATGGCGGCGTCTCCAGCCGTAGCGAGTGCTCTGCTCTACCGGCAAAGCTCCAAGCCGGCTGCCAGTGGAGGTTTGACTGGTTCAAGAATGCGGACAACCCCAATCTGTCGTTCACTCAAGTTCAATGTCCGACAGAACTTGTGGCTCGATCTGGATGCCGTCGTACTGATGATGCCAGCTTTCCCCCTTTTCAGATGCCTTCTGACACAAATTGGCAACCGCCGCAATCCACTGAGACAGCAGGGCCAAACGAACAGTGTGATAGCACCACGTGGGATGCTCAGAAAAAGGTAAAGCTCTGTGGTATAAGATGCCGGTAAAGATTTCTGGTTGACCCGTTGATAGTGTCCGGCAGGCTACTATTGCAGATTTGTGACTGAGTGTGAGTCTTGAAATTCAAGTCCTGACCAAGGACAAGATCTTGCTTACAAGCCAACCATCAGATTACTGGCAATGCACCCAAGGTGTCAACCCGACAGCGTCCTCCACGTCGTCCTCTTTCTCCTCCTCATCACTCTCGTCCTCGTCGGGCTTGGGAGTTTCTTCTACGACGAGCACTAACACACGAGCATCGGTGACAGCATCCATCCTAACAACTTCAACGACAGTCCGCACAGCCACAACCTCGAGTTCAGCTACAACGCCTATTCCTGTCGGGGGAATAGTGCCTGTCTGGGCCCAGTGCAATGCGAGCTCATGGCCGACACCTTCAGCTTGTGCTGCCGGTGCTTCTTGTGTTTCTCTGAACCCTTTCTACTGGCAATGCCAGCCTACTGGGACGTAGATGAAAAGGGGCTGGACTTGGCTAAGGGGCGATATTGCGCGTACGGGCTAGGATATGGACGGCGAACTGCGTCGGATCCTTCCTCACTATAGTGTTCGCAGTCCTGGGCACAACTTCACATTGTATTTGACCGCCGTACTGTCGGGCAACCCGGGAAAAGGGCGGGTAGAACCGCCTGTCTTGCCCCTCCACATAACAGGCACTGGGGTCAACTGATCCCCTTAATCGTGCGAACATTGAGAGCATACCATACGAAGCTGCAAGTTCCTAGGCAAATATACGTTCGTTTAGCGTAAGTCAAAGGCCGTATAAGCGGCTCTACGTAACTATCTGGCCGTGACGGTGCGTTGGGTTTCACGCCAACACATTGTCTGCACATCCAATCAGGCGACACAGGCAAGCGGATCAATAATGACAAATGCCGCCCACATCATCGTCGACAGTCCAGGTGCCAGCGAGACCGTTGACCTCGACTTCAACAACTGGACCGGGCTGCTCCGGTTTGCCTAAAAAGAAATCGCCTTTACCCTCCGACTTGTTCGTCCTCTTCATGAAGCGGCGGGTCCATTCCTCGACGGCGGGCTCGCCCGTCTCATCTCGCGCCTGTTTCAAGAACGGAATGAGGGCCGTCCCGCCGGTCCCCTTGAGCTTCTTGTTGTTTCCGGTTGCCTCCAGGTTGTTACCCTGCGCGTTGGACTGGCGTTGACGCGAGGCCGTAGCCAGGTTCAGGCGTCGGCGCGCCGCCTCTGGGCTTCTCGACCTGCTGCGGGCGCGCACCTCCCGCGAAGGCAGGATGATGTAGCGGGTGACGATAGCGATGTGCTTGTCGCGAAATGCGCTCAGCATGGCGAGACAGGCGTCATACGCCAAGCAGAGGTTGCGGTCGTCCTTATGAGACTCGACAAATTCGCGGATGTTCGCAATGGCGGAAACATCCTTGAGGAATCGCGCATGGGGGCCGGGCATGTAGCGGCGCATCTCCATGATGAAGTTATGCTGCGGGGCCCGGGCCCGAGACTCACGTTCCGACTCGGTAGAAGGGTCCCGCTTCTCGCCGGTCGGGCGGTGATCTACGCCGAGAATGACGTCAAAGAATTGTATCAGACTGCTTTGGGCATTGCTCCCGCCGCTGTACTGACGATAATCCTCTTTGCCAGAGCCATCATCATAGTTGACGCCGCAGGGGAGGCCAGCCTCGGCCATGTTCTTGCTGCCGGCAAGAAAGGTGCGGATGCGATTGTAAAAGATGTTGGGGTCGCAGCTTTCGTGCATGCGCTGCAGGATATTGGTCAAGTCGGTTAGCCGTTCGGCAAAGGTGCGCAGGTTACGCGTTACCGTAGCGGCATCACCTTGCCGGGCGGCAGCCACGGCGGCCAACATCAGCGGGATGATCGGGGCACCGCGGGCTTCGATGGCGACCGAGACGAGGTAGAACCATGACTCATCAAGGGAACCAGTGAAGGTATTGAGAGTGGCAAGATTCTCAAGGTTGTCGACATGTTCGTCAACAAAGAGAGGCTTGAAGTTCCAGAGACACAAAGCAGCGTAGGTAGCAACCGGGGGTAGCTCAAGATGGTTGGAAACTTTCAAGAGCGGGATAGTGATGGCCGGGGGTAGCTGATCGCATGGCTCGTCGCCGCCCCAAATGTAGGCGTGAGCCATGAAACACAGCAATGAGTAAGCTCTCCTCCATTCCGCATCGTGTTCCAGACCGATGGTGGAGAGGATTGGCAGTCGGTCGACAACGGGGCGAAGGCGACGACTGAGAACGAGTGCTTGAAGGTTGGCGACAACGGCTTCCCACTTGTTATAGTAGGGATCCGGAAGTCGGGTCAACGGTAAAACATCCGGGAGGAATCCATGGGTCGGAGAGATTCCATAGTCGGACAGTTTCGGGATAGGAGGAAGCATAATGGACGAGTATGCGTTGGTTCGTTGTGTCCGATATTGAGAACGGAGATTGATGCGGCAATTCGTGGGCGTAAAGACTTGGCAAGATCAAGGATGAGACAGTATGCTAATAAGGTCCTGACGCAAGGAGTATCCAGTTGAAGCTGGAATACTCCTCAGCCGTGCGAAAAATCCTTGCGATTGCTGGCATTCAACGAAGAGTCGTGGAGGAGAGTTGAGGAAACTCTTTGAATCTTCAGAAACGGTGTGCGCTCTGGGTATGAGAGTGAGATGGACGCTGTTAGGATGACAGCGAGGGAAATGTCTTTTGAATGCGCGCAATCGTAGTCCGTAGTCGGTCAAGCGGGATTGGGCAAGAATAAAGACTTCTGGGATCTTCCTTCGAGCAACTCAATACCCCCCTGAGAAACCTGTTAGGGAAACGGGCTTTTGTTAGAGAAAAAATTGAGTAGGTACTGCGGTACATCCAGCTTGGGTACCGTGCTACCAGATGTAAGGGTAAGCGCTGTCGTGGCACTTGGTGTTCAAAACGGTAGCGCGTTGTACGCAATACCTACTATGGATCAGTAGGCTACAGTTGTCTGTTGGTTGGATGTAGTTATGTGCGCCAGGCTATTGAATACTCCAGCGGGTGACTCAGGATGAATATGATGGCGTAGCCATGGTCAAAATTGTCACAGGTAGCACGCCACCTCCGTGTGATGGACAAAAACACACTAGGGACTGGGCTAACAATGAGAGAGGCTTGGAGTAAATCATCACACACTGGTAGTGTTTTCTTACCAAGATTGCCACAAGGGGCTTATGGGCTGGGCTGTTAGCGACTACATTGTATCCTTGTTCTAGGCGCTGTACCTGTGTGTTGAAGGTATACCCGAAGGAGGAACGAATTCGAAAGATCATTGTTGATTTCTCAGCTGATTCTTGCATGACATGTGAGGCCGACCAGTCCGGATCAAGCGTTTAACCTCTTCAAGCTTGCTCCAGCGTGGCCGAGTCGGGGGATTGGCCGCCTGACATGAAAAGAGCTTGCCCTCAAATCTATCAGAAGTTGCACTTACTGGGAGGGACATGAAATGGGCTAAGGCTCCGACGACGGACAAGTCACCGGCTCCGTGACAGCGGTTGCGGTTGCGGTTGCGGATACCGATGAGAGTCAGGAATGCGTGTAAAACAGCGCTCTAGTAATTACGTTGTGTTTCTAACCGAAACAATGCAGATTTGGTAAGCGAAGATCTTCTTCACGTTTTCTTCATGTCCACAGATCGCCGACTTTTGCAGCTTTTCTTTCTGTCCATTGTGCTCATCACAACATTACCAACCCGTACAGAATTTATTTCCAGGCGCCTCATCATAAGCTCGTTCTGCATACACCTCTTGTGTTATCCCCTTTCTATTCATTGACCCCATGCCTTAGCAAATAAGAACCGGGCATGCTGGAGTCCAGTGTTCCAACAGGCCGAGTTGCCAACCTGGATGAATGACCATGCATGGTACGTGTATATTGTTAGTAATTGGTTGTTGTCCAGTGTACCGCTTTGGACTACCCAAGAAAAATGAGGGTGAGTTGTGCTGAAGTCCCAGTTGCAAACCAGGGGGAAAAGCGATCAACGACGATTGTGTGTGGCCCCATAACTCACATGAAAATCCAAACCTCATTAAAGTGTGGCTTAGTAGAGGAGCCACATCAGACTAAGCTCTGTGGCTGGTCAGGACTTCGAAGACAATCGATCTTAATCATCCAATCAATGGCGTCCAACATCAAGGAAACTGCGTCATCACCGACCTACCTGGCCGGAGCCCAATCCCCCGCGCCCATCGATCCCATGTCCCGACCTGGAGCTCAGCTCCAATATCCACTCCACAGCGCTTCCCCCGCTGGGTGCGACTACGCACCGGATTGTCAACAAGTTCGACTAGAACATCCGTCCTCGTCCGATACTTCCCAACCCCAATTCCCGATCCCGACGCCGTCCCCGTCCTTCCGACTTTCCACCGGTTACCTCCCCGGCCGTTGCATCTTTCTACCATTTCCAGTCCGGGGTTTGACGTGCGTCCATGATTTGATCGTGGCTGTCGCATCCCCACCTCCGCCTTCACATTATTCCCACCTCTCCCACCTCTGCCTGCGCGTCGCCCTCCACCACCATGCCTGTACCACAACACGTCCTCAACTGGCTCTATAGCATTCTTACCAGCGTAAACTCTGCCCTTGGTTCTCTGTTATCCGAAGCAATACGCTCCCCGTCTGACTAACGCGCCGGCTGTCTTTAGGAATATCATGATGTGAATCGCACCTACAACGACGTCGCCCAGGCCCTATCACAATATCCTTCCCTGGCGCCGCGCACCGATGTTCACAGTACGTCCCTCGATCCTATTCATTTGTTCAACCTTCGGAACCTCTGCTGATGCTCTGCTTAGCTTTCGACAGTGGTGCCTCCGCCCTTCTCCTTCACCTCTCGGGCACCATCCCTGTCATCTTCAGAGGCACAACATACCGCTTCCCGATCTCCGTATGGGTTCCTCATGCCTACCCTCGAGAAGCCCCCTTGGTCTATGTCACGCCGACGGAGTCGATGATGGTGCGACCTGGTCAGCACGTAGACCCCCAAGGCCAGGTTTACCACCCCTATCTCGTCGGCTGGGGCGCCTTCTGGGATGTACGTTTCTCCATAGTCCCTCTGGTTGCATCTCTCTGACTATCCTTCACCTAGAAATCCACCATTCTTGACTTCCTGGCGATTCTGAGAGACATATTCGCTAAAGAGCCCCCCGTCATTGCCCGACAACAAACCCGGCCACAGCCTCCTCAACCAGTCTCTCCCTCACAATCAAACGGCCAAGAACCGCCGCCCCTTCCGCCTCTGCCACCCGATCTAACTCCTCGTCCGGTCAGCCGCCCGCCTACTCAAACACCCCCCGATGCATCGCGACCTCCACCCCCGCCGCCAAAAACACCCGGCTTTGAACATCCCTATCGAAGTCCGCCACCACCCATTGACGCGAGAAATGGTCCCCCTCTTCCTCCACTGCCGCAAGGTTCCACTAGTACAGGCGTTCAGGGCGACCACATCACACATCAGCAGCCGCCGCGGCCTCAGAGCCAAAACTACTCCCGTTACGACTCTGCACCGCCCCTACCTCCTCCGGCCGGCGCCCATTCTCCACTACCATCCTCGGCCTTGTCGCCACGTGTGACGAGTGGGCTTCAACAGCCGCCGCAGCAACAGTCACGTCCTGAATTTCCTCCCCAGTCACCCACCTCTTCCGCCGGCCTCCGGCATTCCATGGCTCTTCCCCCGCATCAGCAACATGCTCAACAATACGGTGGCCCACCACCCAGTTGGCGACCGTCAGGGCCGCACCAACAGCCCCCACAGCTACAGCAGCAACAACTACAACAGCAGCTCCCGCCTCCGCCACAACAACAGATACCCAAGCCAGCACCGCCTCCGGACCTGCTTGATGAGCCTCTCACTCTGAGTATTCCTTCGCCGTCCTCCATCCCTGCGCCACCGATACCGCCGAACCCCGAAAAGGATGCTTTACTGCGCCAACTGGCGCAGACGCTTTATTCTCTCCGGCAGCGTAGTCGACAACAGAACGAGTCTAGCATGTCGGGATTGCAAGCACAGCGCACCGCCATGATGTCGGCTTTCTCTACTTTGCAGGCTGAAATGGGCACTCTCGGTCAGACGTCTGCCCTACTGCAGTCCAACGCAAATATTCTCGTCGAGGCGCTTCGGAAGGCGGACTCCGTTATCGAGGGCTCTTCCAGGCAGACCGCTCCCGATATTGACGAACTGTTGGTGGCACCCACGGTCGTGGCTAACCAGCTGTATAACCTAGTAGCTGAGGAGAAGGCCATTGGGGATACCATATTCGTGCTGGGTCGGGCTGTCGAAAGGGGTAGGATATCGCCTGCTGTTTTCGCAAAGACGACACGCTCGCTTGCTCGTGAATGGTACTTGAAGAAGGCCTTAGTTCGTAAGATAGGACATGGAATGGGACTAACCACATAGTCTCACTGACCATGGCTCATTTAAGCATGGATCATGACAGTGCAGTTCCTTCGAACATGCGTAAAAATTCACACGACTGGATGCCTTGCCTGGCGCCTTGAGTTACTCCCGCATAGTCTTCTCGCCTGTAGACCTGTATATGACCGTTGTCTATAGACCCTCACTACACTCCGTTCGACCTCACTATGACAAACCGTAAAACATGTTTCATGCTGATATGTACAATCAATGTCACCCGTTGTTACCGGCTACTGTCGTTCGTGCAATTCGATTCTTGCTTCATCGGCCACCGGCCTTTCGCCCTTTTTTTCTCAGATCGGCAAGTCTGCATCTTGCTAGGGCAGACCGATACCTTGGACTGAGGCTGCTGGGTTCCGCATTCGGCGTGGGCTACGACCAATGCGCTTGCCCAAGCTGTATGTCTTCGTCTCCTGCTGAATCTTTTGATGCCCAGTGGCGACGCTCTTCCCGTGGCCCTGCGAGTGGAAGGGGGCGGCAACAGTTCCGTTCGTCGCTAACTTGAGATGAGGGCCGAGTTTATGGGACTGGATAGCACACAGCCCAAGCCTCGTCTGTCAGAGATATCACCGAGATTTGGTTCGGTGCCTTGGTAGGTCCCTACCGTCGAGGACATCTTTGTTCCCGACGGACTATTGTTTTGTCCATTTGAAGCAATACCGGAACAGGGTTGGTTATCCGTCACGTTCTTGAAAGTAAGAAATCCTTCTTGGACACTGACAGCCTTGTTCATAAGTCGTGAATACCTTTGACTGGCACCTAGAAAGGATTCCTTCCAGAAAGGAGACCCATTCTGGTTCTCATTGCTTATGCCTAAAATTTCCCTGTCATCTCTGGAAGTGCTGCTGCTTGCTCCTGACTTGATCTTGTCCCGGGGAGCCGACAACTTCCGACAGATATGACGGCCGCGATTGAATCCCAAGCTGCCCAAGCGTCGGATAAGCTGAATCTTATGCGATGTTTCAGAGCCCTCCTGATGTCGGGCTATCAAAATCGAATCGGTACTTGGTTGACTCATGGGTTCGAAAGCGCTAATGCGGTCCTGGAATGATGAGCGGCCTGGCTTCCTGGACGAGTAAGTGTCCCCCAAAGATCGGAAATGTTGATTCTGCACGCAACTGTCTAATGGTGCTTCGGTTTCGCAATCTGGAGCACCTTCGGGCTAAAGCGCTCTTACAGAAACCTTTCGTGGTGAACTGCCTCGTTAGTGATCCAGTGGAGTGACTGTGTTTTCGCAAAGCGGGCTGCGAGCTATCATCTCTGGAGCTCCTGTCAAAGAGCCCCCTCAAGGTCGCAACCTTGGTTCGAGCCAACTATCTAGCAGCGCCTCGCGGTGATGGAGACGACTTCGTGTTTCCCTCAGTTGCCGGCTTAATGCCCGATTTAGCCGAGCCGGGCCGAGAAAGTGTGCGAATGAGTACTACGTTCGACCATGTACCATTCTGCTGGTGGGTGGGTTCTGAGTAGGTATCATGGGTCGCTTCGACGAAGTGGCCCGTTTAGCTTCTCCAACAGGAATGTCGAAGGTGGATGTTTCCTGTGGCGAGCTGGCCGCCAGAGGCTGAGGCCACAGCCCAAGCACTTTTTCTTTAAGGATGGAATTTATTTCTTTCGACGAGTCTTCTTCACTCGGGTCAGTTGCCCTTTGGTCCCGCTTCGGCGTGGCTCTCTGCGAGATTCCGCTCCTGTAGATTTTCGCTGAATGCGCTTTAGCCCCCGCCTGGTCGTGAACAAGCGTGGGACCATGAGGCTGCTCTGGCTGAAACTTAAGACCCTCATGGGTAGCCTCAAACCCCTTTAGTTTGGCCTGCCGCCTCTTGGAGATCAGGAGCTCCTTGGGCGCGGGTATCTTGGACGCGATGGAGTCGACATGGGACGTCGCCAGTGGCATGCTCGCAGATTTCCGGAAAATATCAAAGCCATCTGCAATATGATCAGCAGTCATATCATAGTATGATTTGAATTAACCGACGGTTTGGGTTCTGGAGGATTCCGCATCTTTTAGCAACGATACTACTCTTGCGACCTGTGGGGCCGTACCAGCTACATCAGTCTGCCCTTTCGCCAGGGATTGCATCAAAAGCGTAATAAGCCATGTTGTCAATCAAATGTGAGTTCCACTCTCGGATCTCTCAAGAACCACGGAGGGAAGGTCTACCAGTATGGATGTAAATTGAGCATAAACTCGGGATTGGTGGTTCTATCTCAGAACGAACTCCTCTTCGCGCCGAGACCTCCATGTCATACTGGCTTCGTTGGACGGCCAGTTATTGAACGAAACCATCCCTGGTTGGCGGACGGTGCTGTTGATTCTGGTCTTTCCGGCCTAGAAGCGATTCGCGCCTCCAGTATAGTCATGGCATCAAGAATGTCAAATTTGGAGACTACGGCAGCCAGACCTTTCACGTTCGATGGGTTAAATTGTTGGGCGTGATGATGCTGACCTGCTAGGTATCGGTGACGAGCTTAAGAACCTGTAGCCTACGACCGATGACGCCTTCCTGAAGGTCATACGGCTCAAACAGTGATTCTTGTCTCTTTGGTGAGAGACGAAGCAGTGCTGGTCTCGTCTTACTGTGCAAGGTCCGTGGGTAAGGGGTGCCTTGGATGATAAGCGGAGGTAAAAGTGTCCATTGGACGACGTACAGTGACAAGACAGTCGTTAGCAAACAATGGAGGGCGGCGGTTGAATATCTTCTGCTTCCACGCTTGGATGATGGCGGTTAGTAGACAAACAAGGCGGCGATATTTACACAAGGTCCGTAGCGAATGACCGGCAATGAGTAGCTATAGAATACCACACAAACTACTTACATGAGATTCAGATCAGATTTACTAAGATAGAATTCATGCATGCATTGGTATCCTTTTCAGCCGAGTTCGTCTATGAGTTGTGATAGCGCATGCTCAAGTCCCAGGTACAGGGTACTGAGTCCGACGATGAGGAAGCCAAAAGTCACAGTGCTGGAGAGAAGGGAAAGTCCAAGTTTATTTCTGTTGCCACGAAGCCTGCTTCATATTCCTTCATGTTTTCCTACCCCCCTCTTGAGCCTAACCAATTTCTTCTGGCCACCTTAGGCAGTGTTGAATGAGAGATTACATGAGCCTAGGCGCGTATTTCAGAGAGCCTGACTTCTCGATCCACTCTTATGTATCTGTAGTCCGCCTCTTTCCTCTGCGCGCGATGCAGTTCGATGTTGATCTGATTGAGTGAGTCAGCCCGGCTGCGTGAGCCTGAATGGGTGGATTCGATGTGAGACGTGGCGGCTCCTTGCATCCCTCCCCAGCGGTAAACACGCATTTCACTGGTTGAAGCTGCTCCGGTAGGTGTGCCGGAGTGTATCGTACAATAAGGACGTTTTTCAGGAGTGGAAGTTCCACCACTGGTGATGCGAGAGGCGACCATGGTTCCAAAGGGCAAGAAAACAATGACCGAGGTGTATGTTACGGAGCCAGGCTCGAAGCTGGTCCAATCCCCCCATTGCAGGGCCGCAAAGATGACTGGATGACCAGAGTCAGTATTTTGACGTCACGGCCCAAGGATGTGAAGTCGCCATAGTGCCTACGAACCAGGTATGGCCATTAGGAGGCCATTTGTAATGACAAGAACCTCCATGGCGCTTAACCCTTTCTTTGAAGGAAGCACGCCGTAGTTATTGAATAGATGCATGCAAAGTTTGATGTTGAATAAGGCGCAATAGTAACAGATCGAGGCTGCACCGACGATGGTGTTTGAGTAGGTGACCCAGTTTGGGCCAGGCAACGAGATGGACAGAATGGACTCGATCTGCAAAACGCTGAATACTATTCGCCACCCTATTGTAGCTGTAGATACGAAGCAGGAGAGCCCGGTAAAAGACCACTTCCATGGGCGTGGAAGCAGGTTCACTACGGTCCATGCCTGTATGCCAAGCGATACCTGGACCAGAATGAACAGTATCAAAGAAATCGCTTCTGTCGCCACGCTGCGGCTGTAGTCTGCCGCTGTGATTCCTGACCAATCGTCTAACCAGACATTGTAAACATTGGTCCATTTTGACGTGAAGTAGACTGCCAGAAGCGTCATCCGTATCGTAGAGACGATGAGTGTGATGATGTGAATCCACATGGACACCTTTATGAGCTTTATGGAGGGCGCCGTGGCTAGAATAACCAGAAGCATCATGAAGCTCACACCAATTTGCGAGCCATAGTTGATGCATGTGGCGAGGTTCTCATGGTAAATTGTGTTGATGTCCGACAGGTTGAACCGTATCGGCGTCGCCCCGTCAGCCGCAGTAAGTTCAATCACTTGAGTCTGAGGATCGAATTCGGCCATTTTATCTGATGCCACGATTTGTTGGTCCCAGGGAACTTTCCACTCCCCTCGGAAATCGAATGAGGTGGTGTTTGCGAGTATGGTTTCAGTTGAAGCAAACTGCTCCTACGTGCTGCGCATCGGCAGAGGTGGCTCAACTCGGGAGTGTTCGTTCACAGTGCGCCAATTCTGAAATGTTGGCAACCAGATCGACATAGTTATATGGGTTTCGATGCGAGGCGTGAGGTCTCCTTTTCTCAGCTGTTGGACCGGCCGAGTATATTGGAGTAAGAAGACAACACGTCGTCAATGGTGGGGAGGACAACATCGGCCTCAGGTTGGTCGCCCAAGCCGCGAGAGAAAGATTTACAGAAAGCAGGAACCAAAAAAGTTTTCAGATGGATGATGATAATGTACAACCTGTAATAGCGGATGGTTCCAGCCGCCGTCCATGGCAAATGTGTCTGCGGTCTTGGATTGCCTCCTTCGTACCACATCTCAGAAACGTACGGACCGAGCACCGGTTGAGAAGATGTAATTGGGTATGGGCGTGAGGAGTCTCAAAACCGATATCTGAGAGTCATTATGAACAAGGTTCGGTCCCCCGTTGCCGCAATGTCGACTGCTGAGCTACATCATTCTGTGTTCCGGTTTACTGACAACATAACCACTATGAAGGGGCCCCACCAGCCACGAGGCGAACAACACCAGGCCAGGCTGGGACATGGCTACGTAACTAGCGATTCTAAATTTCAGAGGCGCTTGAATTTCTACATGATCAAGTCTTTGTGCGATTTCTGTCTGGGTTGAATTCGGGGGGTAGGCAGATCAACCCAGAGGCTGCTCATCAAACACTCCTCTTGGTCCTTGCTTCGGGACACTCTCGCGGTGGGTTTTACGTCAGGTACCAAAAAAGCTTTAGCAAGGAGACGGGCTGTACGCAATTGCGTTCTCAAGAAGAAAGGATAGAAGAGCAAACCCACCTAGTTGTCACTTTGCAATATGTTTCGTGGTCAAAGAACACCAGGATTGGACAGGTCACAACCTATTCTCTGCCCACTCGGGAGTTGACCCAGAGCGTGTTGTTTGTCTCGAAACTGGAAATCGTTACACGAGCCTCATCCTTGGCCGGCCTAACCCGGAAATGATGGAGAGATCAGATGTGTGATACTGACGGGCAAGGCGCTTTAGGCAAAGTGAACAAGACAAGCCCCCGCCCCAGCGTCATTCTCCAGCGCGGCTCGGACAGCTATCGAAGATAAGATGCGTGACAAGCAAAACGTGGCTTACAAACGCCCAGAGTAATAAGGTAATTAGTGTGCGACATCCATCCACATCGTGGTCTTGCGTCGACCCCACTCTTGCCATCACTTCCGCCCGTCGCAGCACCGCATGCCGAAGGCCCCATTTATTACGGCACCGAGGCGGGGGTCCCTCCGAGGTGTACAATTTGGAGGAAATTCTTGTACTGCCCCGAATGGATATCATAAGAAAGAAAACCGAAAATAAAAATGTTTCAACTTCTTTCACATGATCTTTTACCGATGTTCTGGAGTACTCCTTTTTTTTTTCCACAGGGAGGGAAGCCCATGATTGGAATGGAAAGCTTCTCAGCTATCACACTTCTTTTTCCGTGTGCAGACGGCAAGCCGAGACGACCAAGTCGGCGAGACAAGGAGGCAAATTACCGAGACCGTAACATTGCTCCTTTTCAATGCAACCAATTCAGTGGTCTGGGCCTCTTAACGATGCCTTTAGTCAACCAGCACTCCCACAATATTGCTGACAGCTTCTCGTATCGCCATCCTAAGAAAGACCTCTTCGCTAAAGCAATCAGTTTTGTTCTCTCGTTTCCGACTAGCCTGCCAGCAACCCAGCAGGAAGCAATCCTCGCCAGCTCTCTGTTTGACAGTCCAACTGCCCTCCCCTAGCCCCATTCCGGTGGACCATGATCCGATGGCGTTCAAACGCCACGTTCCTTCCGCACCAAAAGCTCCATACCCTGCCAAGAGACGGATGCTTGCATGGGAAGAAGAAAAACCAGAGCGAGCTAAAGGAGTCCTTGGACCTCTATGCCATTTCTATCTGAGACAGGCGTCTCCCAAGCTCGAAGCCTGCTTGCCCCATTCTCCACAAGTCGGGGCTCCTATGTTTGACGGGCTCTGTTGTGGCCTCTTTTTTCCAGCGCACCATTTGGACCTGCGTCAACAATTGCGGTATGCTGTAAGTATTTGTCCTTCAAACGTATGTTGCCAATAGATTGATAGCATGAAAGAGAGACATCGCTGTCATGCCTGGCTTGTAATCGAGATGGCGTGTGACGACTTCATCTTTCGACTCGAAGGTTCACCTATTCAGCTGTAATCTCGAAAGCCCCCATACATGTACTCTACCCGGAACGGCGTCCGTCAGATCAGAGACGCCATCTCGTTCTGTGGCAATGGTGCCTCGGGCTTTAAAACGCTTTCAGTTAGGGTTGAGTCAAGTCGTCGTGTTTTTTCCCTTCTCTGCTTTCCTGTCTCCCTCGTGGCCACCGATGCCGATAATGGAGCTCCGGAAAGCCATCCATTGTGAGGACCCGTGGCGAGGAAAGCCTTCTTCACCTTTCGGTCTGGATCGCGGTCCATCATGATCCGTATGTATGTGTGGAGCTACTGCTTGTGCTGTTTGGTTCAAGAGCTATTAGGTGTGAATAAAACCCTCGCCCTCGTTCCGTTCTAGACTGTTTACCATTCTTCATCACCGTTACAGTCGCTACTTCCTGGGGGCGCACGCGCTTTGTTCAGCTTTTATCTTGAAGTGTCAGCTTCCACCTCTCTCGCTTTCGCTCCAGCAAAAGTGCGCCTAACAAAACCCTCCCCGGGAGGCGTCGAGAATTTCTTGACTGGAGCTTTTGAGCCGACCAGGTTGCTTATTGCCTTCCCCTCCCCTTCCTCATTCTTCTCTTATTTATTCTATCCCATCGTGTCATACTGGCTCGTCCACCATGAAAATCAAGAGAGATCTTATGGTTGGGATGTTGACTGCCGGACATGGAGCTGCCTTCTTCATTATGCCCTGTTCACGACCTGTGGTTGTCCAACGTGCTGACCCGATCGTCAACCCGGGAGCACTCGCCGGGCACGTACATACCATCATGGGCGGGAGTGGGTTCGATTTCACCATGACCTATCAACAAGCACGTAACGCCTCTTGCTCGACCTGCAAAGTGACGGCCGATCTGAGCAACTACTGGATCCCGACTCTTTACTATCAGGGGCAGGATGGCAAGTTCACGAGTGTTTCACAGTCCGGGGGCATGCTAGCCTACTACTTGTGAGTCATCTTCCCAAATGAGATTGGGGAAAACGAACACTGATCGTGTGTCTAGATTCCGGGCGGACCCCAAGGACCCGGAGTACAGTAAGGGACTCATAGCGTTCCCCGAAAACTTCCGCATGCTAGCCGGTGATCCCAAGCTTCGAAGCTATAACAACACTCTAGAACAGCGAGCTATCTCATACGTGTGTTTGGGCAACAGCGGTCCTCAGACTAGCGGATTCCCCGGCCGCAACTGCCCTAACGGACTTCGTCTCCAGATTCTGTTCCCGTCATGTTGGGACGGCAAAAACCTTGACTCACCCGACCACAAGAGCCATATGGCATACCCGTCCGCTGTCGATAACGGAAGATGCCCCTTGTCTCACCCTAAGAGGTTTCCGACGTGAGTAAGAATAGGCTGGGCATGTTGTTATTCGAAGTCGCTAACCCGACTGCTAGTTTGTTCTATGAGGTCATATTTAACGTCAACGAGTTCAAGGACAGATGGTATAACGGAAAGCAGCCGTTCGTCTTGTCCAACGGGTACGCATCTGGTCGTAGCCACCAAGGTGAACTGCCTGCTAACGTGGTTCAGTGATCCAACCGGGTACGGCTTACACGGCGATTTTATCAACGGCTGGGATGTCAACGTGCTGCAAGCTGCACTCAACACGTGCAAAGACAACGGTGGCAGTATCGAAAAGTGTGGCGTGTTCCAGTTCTTTGACGATGACACTAGGAGGGGTTGTCGGGTGCCAGTCAAGGTGAACGAGCAGACACAAGGTGAGCTGAGCAAGCTGCCGGGTTGCAACAGCGTTCAAAGCGGTCCTGGCAACGCCCAGCCTGAAGCTGGTTGCGGTGCAACGACCCAGATATCACAACCTCAGTGGGGTTACAACGATGTGACAGCCTCGCTGAAATTCAAATACCTCGGCTGCGCCCGCGATCCGGCAGGACAGAGCCGGACTCTTCCGGCCGCAAAATTGTCGGGGGACAGCATGACAGTGGAAACCTGCATTAAACACTGCGACAGTAAGGGTTTTCGCTACGCCGGGTTGGAGTATGCTCGTGAATGCTTTTGCGGCAACTCGGTGGCGGATGACCGTAAACCGAAGAAGGGCATCTTGGGTGGTTGCGATATGCCGTGCTCGGGTAACAATTCAGAGATCTGTGGCGGGTGGGCAGCGCTTTCTCTCTACGAGAAGTGCAACGGAGACTGCCAAAACGCGGTGCTGATGTGAGTAAAGAAAGGTGTGGGTTGAGAACAGTGGGATAAAGTATCATAACAAGAGAGACACCGGTTGTTGTACTGGTGCCTGAACAACCAACCCCCCGAAGCGTCACAGCTTGTGTCCATCAACGTGGGGTCTCTTACCGTCTACAAACTTTAGCGCCAACTCATATTTCGTGCGTGTTTTACTCGTGTTGAATCGTGCCGCATCATGTGGAGACCCCTCTATGCCGAGCTCACTTCATACTAAGTCCACGTGTGACACTACGATTCGACAAGATCAGACAAACATTGTGAAGCATGAGAGTGAGATTCATTAGAATGATGGGTGCAAGCCATAGACTGCAGGGTAACGCCAGACCTCCCTGTATGCCATTTCCTGTAGCTTTGATGCTACTCATCTCCAAACTAGTATACAGCCAGCGTTCGTTCGCGGCGTCAAGGATGTGATTGTACATGGACCGTCGTTGGTAGTAGGAAGAAACACTTATTGACTGCGAAGAAGCGGGTGTCAGCAATAATCTCAAGTGGGGCATTCCGGGGGAAAATGCTCACGGAGGAAGCAGAAACTCGCCCCAGGAGCTCGAGAGAAAAGTAACGGCAGCCTGTATCACATGTATCAGCGAGCTTGGTCTTTCTATGCAATGAGCCGGTGCAAGAGAGAAAATGGCTTACACCGAAGATGGCGATGCTGCGAACGATGGGGGCATTCTCGGAGGAAGTCAGGGCATCGTAGGTCGATCTGAAGTAGCCCTTGGGCTGGCGGGAGCGCGGGTTGCCTCTCTCGACGACGATTCTCTTGGCAGGCATTTTGACAGGTGTGCTTTCGTGTATTGGTAGAATTAGAAGGTATATAGAAATCGTATTGTGCCGTGGAATACGTCGATTATCGTGTTTGAGGTGGATTGGCGAATCTGCACGTGGTCGCGTTGTCAGGTGGTGAGATTCAAGTCGAGGCCTTGCGTTCGCGCAGGAAGCTCTCTTTCAGATGAGACTACCGAAATTTTTGATGGAACGTCACCCGCTCAAGCCACATTGATTGAAGTCAAGTCCATGACACGCATTAGGTAAGCCTCCGGCATGTGTGTCGTGGGTGATGTGGCTAGGTAGATCGTGTCTTTTGTGGCGCTTAGTCAGGCCAGTCAGTCATCAGAGTCTCTCGACCTTTACTATACTTAGTGGTCCCAGGTAGGCACGTAGGCAAGGGAAGAGGCAATGGCTACCCCCACCTTCCTCCCGAAGCTACTTCGGAACCAGCGCCTTCCTCCTTCGAAGGAAAGGGAGTCTGATGTAATAAATCCACTCCCTGCCGACTCAGAGCTGCATGCCGGAGCTTGATAGTCTGCGGAGGGGGGCACATATCTGCGACTGGACCTGTTCTTTTCCAACATCGTAACTCTTTACACCTTGGGCGACGTTGGCATACTTAATTAAGCGCTCCATGCTGTGCTGATGATGCAAAGAGTCTTCTCGAACCTGCACAATCGACCTCCACACCCGCGAACCTGATAATAAAATGGCTGACGCACCTCAACCAGGCGGTTTTTTTCTGCCGCAAACCCTCCCATCTCCGGCTCCTAGTAGCTCATCAATCCGTTCTAATGCTACTCTACCACATCCTCGCGCTAAATCCCTTCGGCCCGGATCTAGCAAAGAGGACACGGTGCGCAGATATGTTGAGGAACGCATGGCCATTGTTTCTCGTCGCTACGTGAAGAAGCATGGCAACCCGGAACCAGGAGATCAAGTTGTCGGCTACAAGAACTTCGCCGAACTCTGCAAAGACCTGCACTCCATTATTGACGTTTTATGGCTTTCTGGAACCCGTAAGACCTCCGAGTGAAGAACCCGGGCACATCGAATGATGGGCACTGACTCGCCGTACAGCAAGCTTGCAGATTCCGTTCCTTCTCAATATCGCCAGTGATTTTACACAGTGGATTGTCGCCTTTCCACCCGCTCCTAAGGCAACATTCTCTGTCCTGACTAAGTTGGACCATTGCTTCGCTAGCCTTTTGACCGGTCGCGATATTGAGACAAAGGATGATTTGCCTGGGTTTGAGAACGGCATGAGAGCGGGAATGACGACAACGGACATGGTTCGTTGTCGTAGCTCTGTCGAACAGACGAGGCTCGTCATTGTTGAAGTCCTCGGCCAAGAGCCAGATGACGACGACGACGACGAGGGTGGAGACGGCGAAAACAACAAAACGGGGACCGACACTGAGAATGACGATGCAATCGACTCGCCATGGGACAACAATGACGACGAGGACAATGAACTTTACATGGACGTTGCACGAGTATATGAGCATACGATTGTCCAGCTGGGAGAGAGACTGGGCGATGTTCTTGGAACGCCCGCACCCGCAATCAGCCCCCTGCCTCTTCCAGTTCCCGATAACCATACTTGAGTTGGGAGGATTGACCCTTGTAAGTAGGAACCGTGAGTAATTTCTGGATGGATAAAATGCCGAGCCGAGAGCCAGGAGCCCCGTCGGATGCGTAGCAGGATCCAAAGTCGCAGCAGTTACAAACCTTGGTGACGAATGTTGTCAAGCAGACGACATATATATGCACTAGTCTGCGGATTTTGGCTATCCACGTACTTCTTGAGACCCTCTCAGACGGGCAGCCAACCAGCCAGCGCGGCGGGTAGGGATGCTTTTACGGCCTGAACCAGGACACGTATGAACCGGTACTAGAAAAGGCGGGCAAGGCCAAGCAATGGGTAGAGCTCCTTTGGGCCGCCGGTGGTGGCCGGGCACGATGCTATACGGTGAAAGGGTCAGGCATGGTTGATGGTGACACCGGAATGCTTCGGGTCGAGTTCACGTTGACTTGACTGGACACACGGCATGCACAACACGATAAGGCAAAGAATAAAGATGACCTGGGCAACATTCTTCTCGGACACAAGAAGCGTGGCCGACTACAGTAAACGGTTCATCCGAGGATTTGGCAGCAAAGCTCGTTCCAATGTTGGACGTTCCAGTTTCAGGGACACTGGGGCAAAGTCTCCAGAGTGGAGGGAAGTCAGGGGGCAATCAAATCGAGCCCGTCCGCCTCGAAAGTACCTCCTGTTGATGTCGGCCAGTGGTAGTCGGTGTGGCCCGGTAAAGACTATTCGCTTATCTTGCCAATGGTCCAGCCATGCATTATCCTTCGCTCTCTGTTGCCCACGTCAGTTCGTGTGGTCAATGATAATCCAGCGAGAGAAAAATTCTCCGGTGCCACAAGAGCCGAAACAATAAGCCCAAGATGTTCCTAGCGAATTCGAAGCGGACTTTGATAGGGGCCGCCTTTACCTGGGCCGGCATCCACACCAAACGCCGCACCCTTGACCTTGGCCAACAAGGCAGTCCCTGTCGAAACCCAGTCATCCGTTGTCTCAGAGGAAGCATTGTCGCCCCAAGGTTAAGGCTAAGCTGAACTGGATGTGTCAAAGTCTACTTGTACATTTTTCTGTTGTCTTCAGGGGTAACTGACGACCCTCTGGACATCTTGTACTGGGTTGAAAACTAATAGAATCTTTGTGCCACATCGTTCATGTTGCACATTTGAAATTCTCACGAGAACCATCGTGTGGCGCAGAGGGCACCCAATGTTCACTATGCAGAGATCGTCGTCAATTCAAAGGTCTTGCAAAAGCAACCTTTTCGCTTTGGATAGTATGCCTCCAGTTTGACATACCACACTCGGCACGAGGCTGGCAACTCTGTGTACCAGCGTTTGGAGACCGTTCTCCTTTTCCAGCGAAACTGCCCGCCTCCTTTTCAGTTTTTTGCGCTCCTGATGTCCCGACAGAATGAAGAAAGGGCCAATCCTTAGTTTCCATGTGGGGATGGCACCAGGCAAAGCTTCATGCACTTGAGCATTCTGCGTACAACCATGTCAAGCGCCAATGACAACGTGAGGCCAATGCAGCAGCGGGTGTCGATCCTGACCCGGATGAGCCGCCCCTTGATCCCGCTCCATCTAAATCAAGCATCCTAGCTCCTATCGACTTGTCTACAGTACATCGTACGCCCCCTCGAGAGTTGGAGTCCAGCAGCAAACTGAGCCTCATGTCTCTATCTGAGGTGCGAGGGGGGCGGTCCGCCGCGTGACTGTTGGTTTCCAGTCCTTCTTGCTGTTCGGCAGCTCCTGGCACAATTCCACTTTCCCTGTTGTCCACTGTTCTTGACCTTCACCGAGCCCCTTTCCTTGCGGCTCCTACGATATCCGATATAGAGGAGGACACCCTCGCATCCCTTGTCAGCGCCTTCCTCCCAAGTCGCCACTCTCCTACCTGAGCGATGCTTATTCCATCATGTATTGCCCACCACCAAGTCACAAGCCACCTCGGATTCTTCGTCTATTATCATGGCCGGGGCTGATCCGAGGAACCAGATTACAGGTCGCTAATATGCAGACCATTGTCGCCCTCAACTTGAATGTTCGTGGCAGGTTTTACGCGTTTCGTTCTCACTCCCCTTGTTCATTTAAGTCGCCTGATTTACCCTGCCCAAGACATCCAGTCACTGACATGGGATAAGCTCACTCCCTCCTTGAGGACTGTCGTCTAGTTTCAACGGACATCCCTTGTCACTGGGACCTGCTAGCTTGCAAGGATTCTGTTTCGATACACATTGGCTTACACCGCCCTCTCCACATCCTCTCCTATCTGTATTTATGATGAGGATAACCTCGATACTCGTCAGTCAGAATGTGACTATTGCTGCTGCTTCCTCATTTTCTCCCACTTAGACAGTCTCTCATTTGGCCAAGTGTGCCATTTTCATTCCTTTTTGGTTTGTTTTACTGAAAACTCACATTCGTTCTATACCCTCACCGTGCAATTCCATTCTTTTTGAGTACCTTTAGATAGCCGGCCTGGTATTTTGGACGAAAGCCCTATTACTGTTGTACAGCAAGCATCTGTACTCGTTGGCGTCTCAGTAACTATACCATCAAACGACGGACGACGGCCTTGCACTTGGCATACTATCTGTCCAACTTTTCAATATGCTCTCGTTCACTGCCAGTCTTTTGTTGGCTCTATTGCCGGCTGCCAGGGCCCTCGCCGTACCTGCTGTAGACGGTATGAACATCATCTGGTCAGAGACTTTTCAAGGAAACGCCGGTTCTCCTCCGCGACGCGATACCTGGGACGTGGCCCTCGCACTTAACACCAACAACGATGTACAGACTTACACAGACTCATCCTGGAACCTTCAGATATCCGGCGGCGAAACGATCCAGCTCGTCCCCCGCAGATCAGCAAACGGTCACTGGACATCAGCACGCATCGAGACAAAGGCAGCATGGACTCCTCAACCGGGGAAGCAGCTGCGGGTCCAGGCAATGTTCAGGATGGGCGAGAACGCGAACAAGCAGGGTATATGGCCCGCTTTCTGGATGTTGGGAGACGCCGTTCGCAACGGTGTCCAGTGGCCCCTTTGTGGCGAGCTCGACATTTATGAGCAAGTGAACGGGCAGCTTACGGCCACGGGAACCGTTCACTGCCAGCAGGAGCACGGCGGCATTTGTAACGAGCCAGGCGGTCGTGGTGTAACCACTTCCATTCCAGATAATAGCTGGCACACGTGGGCTTTGCAATGGGATCGTACCTCTGGCGACTGGCTCACGGAGACCATCACATGGACGCGTGATGGCGTCGTTTTCAAGCATCTCGTGGGCAGCGACATTGGCGATGAGTACATCTGGGCCACACTTGCCCATATGCCCTACTACGTGCTTTTGAACGTGGCTGTTGGTAAGTCGGGTTCTTTCATGCAGCCTGCGAACATGCATTAAATAAACAACTCCTAGGCGGCACACTACCAGGCCCACCGAGCGATGCTACTCAAGACGGGTACGGAAGCATGATGGAGGTTGGGTATCTTGCCGTGTACGAGACGGCATGATCACGGATGGCCGCTGACAATCCATCGTCATCCAACAACCAGACTAACGCGGGGTCCCTCGATATCCGATGTCGATTAGGGTGCCGCCGGCGAAGCGTAGCAATACCTCAACCAACTACACTCCAACACACCGACTCGGTAGACATGCGAGCTCTAATGCAACGCCCACAGCCGTGAGAGGTAAAGTTGCGATCCGCGGCATCGTAGCCGACCGGTGTAGCTACCTCCGCCTGAATATCACACAAACCAGACGCTTGTCTGTCTGCTAAGTATTGCCAGTGCCCTCTACACAGCAATCTACGGCAGCCACCTCAGATTACCACAACCTGAAGCCCATCTACAGGCGCAAGCTTGTGGCCGGTGCGCAGACTCTTCGGATGTGTTTATACTGCATACTCGTTGAAAGGGTGGCAAGCAAAGCAACAATGCGTTACCAGGCACCGCTCTCCCCCATTTTAGGCGCAGATTTAGCAAACGGAAGTCCCACGATGATCATGATAACAGACTTGCAACAAGCCCCCTTGCGTCCGCTTACATACTGTGACTTGGCATAAAGCATCTGGTTATACTTTCTCGTATCTTTACCTAAAGTAAGTCAGCTGGTTACGTGACGTGACGCGTCTTCTTTCCTTCGTTCAAATGTGAGTGAAATCGCACCAGTCACCTCAAATAAGGATGCAACGCAAGATTGTATCAAGTCCGCGGGTGATGTTCCCAAGAGATCGGCGTAGAAAAGGCCGAGGAAGACGAAAGAGAAAACCGACTCGGTAGGCTTATAGGTGCCCAGAGCCGGTCCGTGTTGTTGGCGTCGCCGTAGATCGACTGCGATGAAAGTGTGTATTCGACAGGAATGTTCAAAGTTCCGTCCCATCTCATTCCATACCATACCGAAACGGGCCCATTCCTCCCTCTCGTTGATCTAGCCATGGTCCTGAAGATTTGCATTAGTTGATGATCATAGCCCGCGCACTGAGAGTGTAATAAGGAGTCACTCGTTCGTGGTCACGCTTTGTCTTCAAGTCATCTGCTTGGTGAAGATCTCAGAAGACATAGGTCTAAGGCAGATGGTGTTGAACAGTGAATGAACTTCCGATATTTGATTGCGATGAGGTATGAAAAAAAGAAGCGGATTGATCCTCGTAAGCCAATACCGTAACACGCCACAGTATAATCTGACAAGACCCTGGGTAAACAACGACGGCTGGATGACACTTAAGCGGGGGTTAAAGGGAAATAAAAACACGAGATAGAAGAAAGTGTCCCTGGCCTTCTAGTAAATACAATGCTCTTCTCAGCGATTTCTCACTGACAGCCACCGCCCGATACATCAGCCCCTTGTTGGACCTCCTTGCCTCTTTTGCACAAGTTGGAACGCATGGGGTTGGCAAGCCCTCCCCATCAAACATGAATCTCGGGCCCTTCAGCCACACATTCGTAATGCCGCATATAATCAATGGTTCCGCCCAGCTGCCTTGGAAGCCCCGAAAAGAGGCAACCAAACCCAGCTCGCGATAACCGGTCCGTAAAACTCCGCAACCAACGGTGCCGAGGACTTTGCGAGTGGTCCTCCAAGCAACGACCAACCCCGCGCAAGCCCTGTGCAGTTGAAAATGTGACACCTCCGTGAGATGCACTCGATGAATTAGATCGCCGTCTGAATCGAGGCTGTAGTGAACGATTACACTGCCCGCTCCAGCGTGCGCCTCAACAACAGAAGTACTGCCGAGGACACAACCACTGGTCGCGCAATGGATGAATCAAGCGTATGAGATAAGAAAAGAGCAGCTCGCACCGACATGATCAAAAGCCTGATGACGGAAACAGACCAAAGATGTCCAGATATGTCGACCAGTAGGTGGAGACCTGACCGACAGCCGATACAGAGCCCGCTCAAGGTAATGCTGTAACCGAAAAGAGCTTTTTTTGTGGTATTCTGAACGAATTCATAAATCAACGAGTGAAATGCCATGCTTCGAAAGTACCCTACTGCTCGGCCGGGCCAACAGCTAGGTTCGGGGATGATCAAGTTGCGGAAATCGACCCAACGCCTCAACGCGCAACAGTTGCCTGGCAGACACTGGACAAACCGGACGCCTTCGCAAACCAGGACCCAAGTAGCAGACTTTTTTTTAGTCTGCGCCAATTTCGTTGGCTCCTTCCATGCCAAAAGACCCAGTATTGAAGTCAAAAGCCTGGTTATCGCCGTCTTCGTGCAGAAATGAGTCAAAGTCAAAGTCATTGAGAACGTTGTCCGACACAAGAGGATCCGCAAAAGCCATAGAACTGAAGTCAACCATGGTGTTGCTGTTGTCCATGCCGAAGGATCCGTTTTGGTTGGCGTCCGCATGCGTTTGAGGGGCGACCTGAGCTGGGGGGGCAGGAGCGGCCGGTTGGCCATTGGGGATGGCGGGGACGGCGTTGTTTTGTCCATTCTTGTTGAAGCTGGTAGCGTTGACGGGAGTGATCGGAGTTGCTGGAGTTGGGGGTTCGGGATCTTGCGAGCCAGAGTCGGCAGGTGTGGCTCCGCTGTTGTTGAGATTGGCGTTGGATTTCTTTTGTGTTGCAGCCTGCGCCTAGATTAGTTTCAGGGGCCACTTTGAGTCTCAAGTGATCTACTGACCTTGGCCTTAGTGGCCTTGTTGTCCTTCTTCTTGGGCGCAGCCTTGTTGGCTTGAGAAGGGGTAGGGGGCGCCGCTGCCGCCTGCTGAGGCGACGACGTGTTCGTCCGATTGGCGTTGGCGCCAGCCGGAGCAGATGGAGGCGGCATCGACCGTTGCT
This sequence comes from Colletotrichum chlorophyti, assembly GCA_001937105.1. Lineage (NCBI taxonomy): Eukaryota > Fungi > Ascomycota > Sordariomycetes > Glomerellales > Glomerellaceae > Colletotrichum > Colletotrichum chlorophyti. The sequence continues at coordinate 137,184 of MPGH01000261.1, read as the reverse complement.
GCGGGGTACCCTGAACCTGGCCCTGAGGACCTTGAGGCACCATTTGATTGCCGTTTGGACCACTCTGCTGCCATTGGACTGGCTGATTGCCCTGTCCAGGCTGTTGCTGTTGTGGAGGCTGCTGTTGTGCCTGCTGCTGCTGCGCCTGCTGCTGTTGCGCCTGTTGCTGTCTGGCGGCCATCATTTGCTGAGGGTTCATCTGTCCGTTGAAAGGCTGGCCAGGATGCGAACTGGGTGGACGCATGCCGCCGTTCATCTGCGGGTTGGCAGCCATACCTCCATCCATATTGTTCATGCCCTTGAAAAAGTGAGGGGCCATGTTGGGGTCCATACCCGGTGGGTTGATGAAGTTCATGGGATTGGGGGAGTTGCGAGACGTTGCTCCGTCTGCCATGGGCGAGGGAATGCCCGCGTTGTTCATCTGCGGCGTACCTCGCTTCATCTGCTCAGTAGGGTTTGGCGATGCTCCAGTCCTAGCTCCCTGAGGAGACGTCTCGGGGAATGGCTGGCCATTGGGGCCAGGAGCCCCGCCGGGACCACCAGGTCCGGCAGGACCGTCTCCCCTTGGCATAGCACCACCCATGCTGTCCTGTTCCTGGCGAGCCATCATGAGTCTCTTCTTATTCTGTTGCTCGAGCAGCATCAACTGCATCTGATAGTCTTGCAGAGCGTGGTTGCTTCCACCGCCGGCTTGGGCACCGCCAGGGCCAGGTCGAATACCACCAGGTCCCATCTCTCCGGTGTTGTAGTATGCATTCAAATCCGGTCCTTGGGCCATCATAGGAGAGCCGCCCGGACCCTGGGGACCACCGGCGTTAGGCATGGGCTTGTTGGGCATTTGGCTAGCCTGGTGCTGCTGGAGGTTTGCCGCGTACGTGGCAATAGACTTGGCTTGGACAGCAGGTGGTTGGTTGGAGAAAGTCGTGAACTGCTGCTGGGTTAGCTGTGCCGGGTTGATGCCGTTGGTGATGAGCATTTGCTGGGCTTGAGCTACGTTTGGGGCGGTCCCCACCTGCTGGCCTGGCATGCCCTGTTGTGGTCTTCCGTTCGGCATCATCCCGGGTTGGTTTGGGTTGTAGGGTGTCCCGTCCAGGCGAGGTCTTTTGGAAGGCGAAGGGGCGTTTTCACCGGATCCAGGCGACGAAGGGCGTTGGCGGTTTCCATCCATGTCCGAAGGGTCTCGTTGCATGTTTGTCTTTTGTTGGAGCATCTGCATGGCCTGAGGGCTGTTGTGGGACGATAGGTTAGCAAGGCATCGGGCAGCCGAGACGGCATTCAAGACTCACTTTTGGTTATTGGCCATGGCCGTCCGTGCCAGATTGCTCTTGTTCATGTTCATTCCGGCCATTCCACCGCCATTCTGCATGTTGCGCATCATCTGGGAATGGTACTGTTGCTGAGCGGCAAGGTTTTCGGGGCGCATGTCGCGAAGCATGGCTTGCTGCTGGTTTTGTCTCATGCGGGACTGCTGCTATAGACGAGAGGTTAGCCAAATAGATAGGAAGAGACGGCGTGCATGCGAAGTAAGGCACAGAGCTCATGAAGAGAATGGCATACCTGAGTGTGGCTGACATATTGGTTGACGGGACCACTACCGCCCTTGGCGCGTTGGGCGTGAAATATGTCCCAGAATAAACAGAACCATTCGTAGAGGAAGGATGACTCTGAGGCGGGCATGGGCAGCTTGGGAGCGGGAAGGTCGTCGGGCAGTTTCGCGTCGATGTCATCCTTTGAGTCGGTGTCCATGGGGTCATCGCCGAGGCCGTTGCCCATGAGGTTGCCGTTCTCGTCTCTTCGTCGATTGGGCCCATCCTTGAGAACATTTACTTGGTGGTCACCGTTGAGAAGGGACCGAGCGCAATCGAACATTTGATGGCGAAGGAAGTATTCGTAAATGTAGGTGTTGAGCAGGGTGCGTTGGCTTTCGGTCGGAACTGGCATCTGTCGTGGGCCACCAGCGACCTGGGGGGCGACTGCGCCATTATTCATCATGGGGACAGGAGCGCCAACAGGGCCGCCCATAGCGTTCATGTTGGCCAAGTTGGGATTGACGTTGACGTTCATGATGGCGGGCCGGGCTGCAGACAATCGTCTGCCCAGCTATGGTTTGGGTTGTGGAAATGGACAATTGCGGTAAGAGAAGCGGAAAGGAAAAATGTTTTGGGTGGTTGAAAAGGATGGAAAGATTGGTCGGAATAAAGGAGAGTGAGTTGTCGCGGTCGTTCAAAAAAACTTCCGGGGCCAGCCACTGCTTAGGGGTGCTTTTGATGCAGGTGCAGGTGCGTAGGTTGGTTGCTAGATACGTGTAACGCGGTGCGCTAAAAGTAGGAGCCGACCGTAAGGAAACTGGCGACGACGGGGGGCGAGGCGTGTCGGATTTCAGCTGTGGTGGTAGGGCACCGGGCTGCACTGCTGCACTGGGGAAATTGGGAGCGGGAGTGGGCGACGACGGAAGCTCTGGGCTCTCAGTGGTGTGAGTAGTAGTGGTATCCGTACTGTACTGCCAAGGTGACTTTGAAAGGTAAAGGTTGGTTGGTTGGTTGGGAACGGAAGGGAATGGCTTAATTTGAAATGGTCGCGACGGGGGCAAAAGCAGACGTTGCGCGACTCGTAATGTGAGCGTCGGATAGGCGTAGAAGAACAAATGGAAGAAGTTACAGAGTGAGCGCAGCGACGGAAAGGTGGCCGAGAGCGAAGCGAGATGATGGTTGCAATGGCGAAGAAGGACGAGGGCGAGAGGCCAGAAGCAGATGGAGATTTGAGGTTGAGGTGAGGTTGGAGGAAGGAGATGTGGGCTGGTTGAAAGTGGANATGTAAAGTCGGGGGTGGAAAGACAAGAAGCGCGCAAAGAGTAGATGGGGTCGGGGGAGGTCAAGGAGTCCTCGGTCGGGGGGTTGTAGCCCAGAGGTGAGGTGAGGTGAGAGGTAGGGCGACTGAGTGTGGGCAAGAAAGACGGTAGGAGGAAGAGGAGGAAGAGGAGAGTAGAGGAGAAGGCGAGGTGAGGTGAGGTGATTTGACGTTTGGCTTTGCTTTGCCTTTTGGCTTTGGCTTTTTGGGTTTTGGGGGTTCCTCGTATCTGTCTGTTATTTCTTCGTTCTGCTTCTCTGTCGTCGTCTCTGTCACAGAGAGAGAGAGGCTCTTGCTCTGATCTCACTTAATCGTCTCTCTCCACGTCCACGGGTCCTTTTCTGGATACTGTGTGTTGGTGTCCGCCCGTGTCCTGATTGGGGTCGGGGTCGGGGTTGTGGCCGTCGATCCTTAACAGCTAAACCGTACCTTGGGGTGAGGTAAGGTAAGGTAAGGTAGGTAATTTACGGGCACAGTATTGTACTGCACAGCGCGCGGCAGCGGCAGGGCGTTCCTCGCGCGCAATCCCAAGTCTCCTGCACCGCAGCGCTAGGCCGATAAGGCGAAATCGGAAATCGAATTCGACAATTGTCTCGGGATACGACACGGCGGAACCATCAACCAAGGTGAGGCACAGGCGCGCGTTCGGGATCCAAGATCAAGTTGAATAGGTTCGGCATTCGAGGCCACCAGGGGGGGTTGGGGTGGTAAAAGGGAGATTTGATGAGGGAGGAGAAGGATTACCTTGGTGTGTATGGAGTGAAGGGGGGGAAAGGTGAGGGAAGGACTGATCAAGCTATCTTTCTGGGAAAAAGAGAGGGGGGGCCACGCTCGGGGGTCGGATTGCAAGTGACCTTACGGCAGTTAAGGGACCTAGCATCTTATGTCGGTACCAGTCCCAATCCCAGGTCCAGACCTCGCCCAAGAGTGATGATAATAGTGAAGAGGAAAGGATGTGGACGGGTAATTCTGAGACTGAAACGCGAACATCTGAGAACGCTGTGTCTGCCTGAGGCCTGATTTCAGTCATCTCAGAGGCACCTTCAGAACTGAACCTCCCTCTTGCCGCCTGTCCTTGTAGGCGCTGCTGTTATCGAGAACATCTTAATTTACTGGGTAACACTCCCTATAAGACGCTGTTAATTAGCACCGCAAAGTACTCTTACTATCTTAGTATCTCATGTTTGATCATGGCTTACCTTTTGAAGAGGATTACGTCAGATATAACAATTGCACCTTCGTGCGGAACGTTGATTACATGTCGAGCTCATGACCCGGTACTTACCCCAAGCTTGCATTCTCCCACTAGCCCCACGTACTCTTCATTCAACGTCGTATTTTTGATACCAGGTACCCGTACTCCGTATGGAGTACTGGTTATGATCATCTAGGACGCGTCTGTAATACGCGCCATCTCATGGAAGAAGGGCCCCCAAAGTATGGAAGTTTGCCGGCAAAAAAAAAAAAAAAAAGGCGTTTCCATAAGTAACAAAGTCGTCGAAAACTCACAATCCTATTTTATTTTTCAAGTTGAAAACTGCATCGCCTGATTCTTGGTTTGTGGCGAGACTAGACATGCATACTCAAAAGCCACCAACCAAAACGTCACGACGCCCGTGATGTTTGGCCCCTTGCCCTTTCCCATCACCCTCATCGCTCCACAGCATCATCCCCATGCACCATGGCCAGCCCCCTCGCCGAAAAAACCTTCCTCCCTTCCCCCAAGGAAAAAAAGGAAAGAAAGAAACAAAGAAATAAGAAGAAGGAAACGAAAAAAAAAAGCAAAGAACAATCCGGGTACCTTGCATGACCCTCAAATCGAATGACACCGTTATGATTGCCAACAGCAGCTTGAGAAGTAGCATGCGCCTTGACTTAAGCTATGTACTCTTTGAAGCTGTTGATGTCGTTGGACATTTCGGTTGTCTGCAAACCCTGCTCGTTCATAAGCAGAGTCCTCTTTTCCATGATACTGATCCAGCTCTCCCTGCTCGTCATCATCGCATGCCATGCTCTCACCCTCGGAAACCCTTCAAACTCGTCGTCCGGCTTACACCCGGCAAACGCGTTGATCATATCGTTCCACGACGCAAATGCCAGATCCGCAAATGTTATGTTGTCCCCGGCGAGCCATTTCTTCCCTCCGAGCACGCCCTCAAGAATACTTGAATGTGTTGCATGTCATACTGGGGAACGTGATCTTGGATTATGGCACCCGTCTCTCCCAGAGGACGACGTTGGTGTTGGATTTCTCAATGGCCAAGTGATGGCTCCTTAGTTTTCGCGATGTAGCAGAAAGGGGAGCACTCGCACCCGGTGCACTTTCGTTGGGGCCGATGTAATCAAGGGCCTGTTATTGCCGTCTTGGAAGCGGAAGACGATGAGATCGTACGGAACATCCAGTTCTTCGAGAACCAGGACGACCTCTCATGGACTGGGCGCAGAAGCTACCATGACGGTTGTTGTGAGTAGCATCTCGCGCTGACAAACAAGAACTACACTGACGGATGATATGGGCTTTATAGAGCATGATGGCGATGCAGAAACAAGTCCAACCAAGACGCAGAAGAGCAGCATCAAGTTGTCTTGCGATCGGAAGCCCAGGTCTTCTAGCAAAGAAATCTGGATCCAAGTTGTGAGCCAGAAAGCTACCAAGCAAGTATAGGAAATGGACTTGATCCTCAGGTCTCGGTATAGGGGTTGTTTCGACTTCTTCATAGCACACGACGGAACGGCAAATTTGTCGGGTTGTGAGGGCAAATAAGGTGACCGGCTTGTCATCTTCGCTCAAAAGGCAATGTCATGGGGAGTTATCAATTAACGCAGTTCGTAGGACCTAGCACTTAGGTGTCATGTCTAATGTTGCGGCAAACATCCCAACGACGAATGCGCTGCCCCTCGAACTCATCAAATGCTCTTCATCTCCCCCGACTTGCTGGCAATTGTCTTGACGCGGTATACTTACCTCGCGGTTTGAACAATGACAACGGACCCGCTTCGTCCTCATCTTTCCAGCTGAGGTGTGCCACATAATCATCACGGGTGCCGACCCTAAGATCATTCGAAGCTCACCGGCTCTGCTTTTCCTACTTCGGCTGAAACTGGTCGACGCTAGCACAAGCCATTAGAGACCTTAGAGAGGACGAGGAGGACGGGACTGTGAGGCTTGCGTCTCATTGTTCGCAGCCTGCCGGACGGACGGTTGAAAACTACATGGCGACGGAAAATCCAGCGAAGAGTTACTCTTATCGGTGTGCCTACCCACTATGTGGTCAATGGTTTGCCAACTAACACCTCCACGTCGTCAAATTTAGCTACACTGCCTTTGTTACCAGCATTGTGGACACAGACCAGGGCCAGCCAGACCCAACGTTGGGCCATGAAGATATGCCCGCAAACACGCGCCAAATTTTGTACGCCAAGGTCGTCACAGACGCCTTCTACTGCAGAACATAACTTGTCATTTGCATCATCCTTGCGCACAACGTACGTAGCTGCACCGCCTCCGAACGTACTCGTCCAAACCGAACCGTCATGAAATCATGAATTGGTATCGTGAACATTCCACTATTTCCGTGACTCAGTTGCCCTGTCTAGTGCTGTCCTCCTCTACAACGCGTGACACACACGCTGCCTCTATACTCCTGGCGTCGTCTCCAGCTGGCGATATCGTACTTCTTAGGCCGATATGAGGCCCAGGCAGCGTGGTCAGCGTTGGCATACTAGTCCGTGTCATCATGTCCCTCCCCCTGGGAAACCAGGCCATCGGTAGGTAATGATGAAAGGACCCAAAACCGGCTTGCATCCTACCTATAACAGAAGACAAAGAGAAGGCGCAATGTCATTCAGTCATCTTCTGGTGGCATTTCGTCGTCAATGTATCGCACAAGCGATACCCTCATCTCCGTCGTGTCGTGACCTCGGAGAACGTCACTGATGAAGTGAGCCTCTACTTGCATCTGTACCATTTCCAGTGCTCCCCGTAACACGCCACAAAATATGTTGGAGTACCAGAGCTCGTCTTGAGCTCGTTCGTCATCGGGAAGCTCGACAAAGTCTGCCAAGGGATTCTCGTCAAACACCAGCGAGAATTGCTTACTGTCCGCCGTCCAGTTGGTCACCTGCGGGGTGGTATTAAGGAAGATCTTGAACCCGACCTGTCGGCAAATACGATCAGTATACGAATTTTCGTATAACCGCAGTTGGAGTGACCTCACCCTTGCAATCATGTCCGCCGTCTCACGGAAATTGGTGCATCTCTTCATCGTGTTCGATTTGGCCAAGTAGTCCTCAATAAGACGAAGACCAATGTTATACCCCATCTTGTCCAGCTGTTTGTTGACCTCAACATAGTCACTGTCGTAATCTTTGCACAGTTGTGCGACAATCGTTCCGTAGGTGAGGGTGACGAGCTCGGCGTTTACCTTGTCTATGCGCGTTCTAACCATCAAGAATGTCAGAATCATTCCCACGCAGATGTAAGTCTAGCACGTACTTCCAAATCCTGTAGAGCGGTTAGCCCATGTCACCCACGCGCGCACGGATGGGGACGCACTCCTCGCCCAAGCGGGTTGCCTTGCTTGAGGCCATGATTGCGAAAGGAGCCCCAAGTGCTGTCAAGCTTGACGGCCAGTTTTGAAGATGACGAGAACAACGGTGAATAGGAGCACTAGACTCTTGTCAAAGAAAGGCGTCGTAACGGATGTGCCGGTGTGGTTTCTAGCGGTCGGCTCGTCGTCGTTATGGTGGGAATTGATGATGCACCTTGACAAGCCGCAGTCGTCTCCTTGCTGTCACTGTCGTATGTCGTAGCCGCAGTCGCAGTCAGTCGGTCGTACTGGCTGGTGAGGTACCTGAGGGGGAGGTGAGGTGGGTATTATGGGTGTCGAAATGCAGGGATCGCTGTGTCCATTGGGCTACGGGATCCGTAGTGTGAAGTGCCTCCGTTAGCGTGGAGGAGCAACAGCACACCGGACCAAACGATTTGATAGCCCCACCAGGCCATTGTCGTCCATTGTATGGCTGGAGCTCGGGGATCGGCGGAAGCAAGCTCCGTTCCGTTTCCTGGCCAAGGCGCGCTTCCAACCCAGCGCCAGGCCGCGTGTAGGCCAATGATCTCAGCAGCGACACTTTTTCTCCGATTAAACCACTGAACGCCCACCGGCAGGCTTGACGTACGACTTCACCTGTCAGAAACGCGACGACGCTTACACAGCCGCTTGAATTTATTGAAAACTTCGATTGAATTTTGCGACATGTCTGCCGAGAAAAGACCCGCGCCTGAAGAGCCTGGCTCAGGCCAGTTGATCGTAAAGCGTCAGAATGTGGGATCGTCAACAGGAGCCTTGGCGAGGCTCAATGCCTCTGGCAAGAGCAGCGCATTGACTCAGACCGTATGTCGAACACCGGTCAGTATCCTTTGATACGATACTGATGGACATGAACCAGGCTCCGCGAACCAGCAATTTGCAGGCACCGGTTATGGAACTCTCTGGACACTCGGGCGAGATCTTCGCCGCCAAGTTCGATCCAACCGGCAACTTCATCGCCTCTGGGTCTATGGATAGAAGCATATGTTTGTCCTTACTCAGTCACTTCGGCCTCAAAAAATTTGCTAACCATAACCAGTGCTCTGGCGAACATACGGCGACTGTGAGAATTATGGCATCCTCAACGGCCACCGAGGCGCTATTCTAGACCTACAATGGACCAGGGACTCCAAAATCGTCTTCTCCGCATCTGCAGACATGCATTTGGCGAGTTGGGATCTCGAAAACGGAACGAGGATACGAAGATACGTCGGCCACGAAGAAATCGTCAATACTATGGACATCAGTAAACGAGGAGAAGAGCTCCTGGTTAGTGGCAGCGATGACGGCTCGATAGGGTTGTGGGATCCGAGATCCAAGAACGCAGTCGATTACATTCAAACAGAGTTCCCAATTACGGCCATCGCAATGTCAGAAGCTGGAAACGAGGTCTACTCGGGAGGCATCGACAACGACATCAAGGTCTGGGACCTACGCAAAAAGTCAGTCGTGTACTCGATGCTGGGACACCAAGATACCGTTACATCTTTGAGGGTTTCTCCTGACTCGCAGTCCCTGCTTTCATTTGCCATGGACTCCACTGTCAGAACGTGGGACATTCGGCCATTTGCCCCAACCGACAGGCAGATTAGGACGTTTGACGGTGCCTCCGTTGGTATCGAGAAGAACCTAATCCGGGCCAGCTGGGACGCAGAGGGTAAAAAGGTTGCTGTTGGCTCTGGCGACGGCACCGCCACCATTTGGTCCAGTGAAACTGGCAAGCTCATGTATAAGCTTCCGGGCCACAAAGGAACGGTCAACTGCGTTGAGTTTGCTCCTGGCAAAGAACCAATCGGTAAGCCCCATCATTTTATGACACGTTGAGAGAAACCCGGACTGTTAACGAAATTATGTAGTTCTCTCAGCTTCATCTGATCGAAACATGCTCCTAGGAGAGTTGCGGTGATCAACCCTATAACGACAGCTTTCGGTTGTCAGATAAGCAGACGAGCACCTGAAAGAGATTGCGGTACACACTTGCCGTTGCCCAAGGTGCTGGCTGCCAGTCTACAACACTACTGGCGCTGTGGTAATGTGGACAGAATTGTCAAAAAACGCCACCGCCGAGGATCCAAAGGAACGGGCACCTGACTGAGAACGGGTTCTCGGTGCCCGCCATCAACAGCGCATCAGAGCCATGTTTGCGTGGGCATGTAACTCACGGGCCATGGCGAACGACGCCTGGTGTTCTGTGCTCAAGACAGGCTTGTTTTATGAGGAGTATGGAAAACAATAGGAGGGGATGTTTGAAATCAAGTGAGGCGGCTGTCGTGCCCGAGTCGTGCCCGAGCAACGGTCGCTGTGATACCCTAAGATTACCGAATTTGGCACGTTGTTCCGTGCCACTGTCAGGAACGCGTACGGACGTCTTAACAGAGCACGTCCATCAGGGAATGCCATGGCGCAGGTACTATCATCCGGTATGTGATCTGTCTTGTGGGGACAACCTTGAGATGGACTCGCATGGTTCCCCGTCTTGCGGGAAACATTCGGAACCCGTCTGAAGTGGACGAACGACTCGGATCGTGGACTTTACAAGCAATGTCCGCAGAACTGGCATCTGGCAGTTGGCAGTTTGCTCCAGTGCGGAGATTCGTTGAGACTGATTTGATACTGCCGGTTTCCTTTTCATTAAAATGCCGGGCTGGGACTTGATTGAACACACTACCTTCACAGGGGCGCGCTTGAGGGTTATCAGGGATAGATTTCAGAGAGAAAGAATGAAAGACGCTAGAATAACCTGAAGAAACCATCACGCTTGGTCCTACAACCTGGTGTCACGGCGCATCCAAAATAGATAAGGACCCCGGGTTGCCCTCTTTTGGTCACGGATGATATGTGATTATAATGTGTGCAGTAGAGAGAGAGGGGGCTCGAATGACGAACTTAATCGGCTTCCAGGGAGGACAGAAAGGTTGTTCGGGAAAGCAACCGGGAGATTGTATGACGAAAATCAAGGATTAGCTACCCATGCAGAGTGAGGCAACANCCCCCTTTTTTTTTTTTGTAAAGATTGGACTTAGGAGGGAAGGGTATTTCTTGGTGGTTGCCCAATGCTGTCGATGAAATGAGACCAGGTGGCAAACGATTAGAGTTGATCTGATACAGTTTATGTTGCCTCCATCAACGAGAAGTGGCGATCCTTAAACAGCCCAGACGAGTAGGTGCATGGTAAGGCTGTTGAAGTAAGTTCACACACCTCCTGGAGACAATTGGCGGGTGACAGTACTGCGTGTCAGGTAGCTATATCTGGCTCTCACTCCACGGCAAATACTATGTAAGGATTGCCCCTCTGATTATGTTTACCTGACTGCATGTGGAGGTTCTGAGGAGCAGTGGCCCCTTGCACAAGGATGAAAGACAAAGGTGGAAGATAGCCTTATCTTACCATGGGTGAGTTGGCCATAGATAGTACCCTAGACCACTTGGACCCAAAAGAAAGAAAGAGAGAGAGAGAGAGAGTGTGTGTGTGTGTGTGTGACAAAGCTCAAAAAACAGCCGCCGTTGCTACTCTTCTGCGCGACATTTCTGAGGGGCTTAGGTAGCAGCCGTTAACTTCCCATGCCCCCTTCAGACAAACGCCCAGACAGTGCATCTCAATTGTTGGTTGGTCTTTCCAAGAGGGACCTGCTGATGTTGAAAATCCACTTGACGATGCTAGGCATATACATTCTGTACCCATCTACTTTTCCTTATGGGCGGATTTCTTAACCGAGTGAGAGGATGTACTACTAATTATACAATGCCTGCTTCGTAGAAAGTGTGAGCGGTATCTTAGGTGGGGGTATCAGAACCAAAAATGGTCTAGCGGTAGACCCCTCCGACTACATCCCGGAAGGGGATGCCAAAGTGAAACGACGCTTCGCGTTGGGGGTCGCTTTCATTGGTTCCCCTTGACCGTTGTGCAACACTTGACCTGTCAGAGAATCGACGAGAGGTCGCGAATCCATCCATTCATTCTTTTCCAGATTCTCCGACACGCTTCTTTCTCAAACGGGGCCCGCAGGCTCTTTCACTTTAATTAGTATCTCGGCAGCACTGCGAACCAAAGACACAGACCAGAAGCACCAGAAGCAGCAGAAGCTGAGAGAGAACGAACGAAAGACAGGCTCTCATTCCGCCCAGGAGTCGCAAGTTCCCAAGTATTCGTGGATATCCCAGGCATCCCGAATGCGCTGGGATGGGACGGGGCTGATGTCTGTGCCACTCGATTCGCTGTTTCTTTTCCCATACTACGTAGCTATCCTGTCCTATCCTGTCCTGTCCAACGACACGGTATGCTACCTTGGAAAGTGGATTACTGGATACTACCGTACCCTACCTACGGCACCTTACGATACGGAATCTCTCGTGGGATCCAGTGGCCCTTGGGATTTTGCAATCTTGCAGGTTCAACCTTCTCCAGACTCCACGTCTGTGCTGCTCTGTATCGCTCTGGCTCTCCATCCTGGCTCGACCTTGCCTATCGTTGCTTCCTGTCACCTGGCCTTGCTTCAAAACATCTAAGCGAACCAAACTGTTGGCCACCTGGACGGGAACGACCACGAGAAATGACACCAACCTAATGTTGTTCCCTTGCTTTAACCAGCCTACTCCGGTCTTGTCCTGTCTTGCCTTGCTTTGCTTTACCCACCTTACCTTACCTTGAACCATTGTACCTGTTGTTGCTGGTGTTCCACACCGACTGCCCATTTTACTCCCTCTCTTCAACCCTCTCTTCTCTCTTTAGGACTTTTTTCTTTTTCCGGCGTCATGTTGGCGCCCACAGCCACACTGATATCCTTCTCATCTTCGTTTACCCTCTGTTGACGCTCACTTCGATCCCTCGTTTCATGAGATTATTTCCCCATCACCCGCTGTACAATCCAGTTCGTTGATTACTAGCATCTTCCACGGCTCTGGGAGCTAGGTTGAGTGGCTGGCGTCCCTTTTCTCTTTCTCCTTCTTGATACCCTCGTCGCAAGCTGTGGCTCCTTCAAGCCACCAAATTCTTCCGTGGACCATTTTCAACGCATCTGTCTTCATCGCTTGACATCTTTCAACCAGCACCACATCGAGTCTTTGTTGCTACTCGCCACCCCCTTTTTAACCGTCCTCCTGCATCGTTTCTCGGCCGTTACTAGTGGCCAGCCATCCCACGCGCGAAACCAGACGGCAACCTTTGTTTCTTTCCATCCACCGCTGACTCGCCGCTTGCTTTCGACTCGACGGGAGGGAAACCCCTCGTAACGCCTAACGCCTTCTCGGCGTCGTCGACGGTGTCCGCAGGCCGATTCATAGTACGAAACACTCCGAGCGCCGACTCGTGTGCGTTGTCCCGCCGTTGCACACCCATCAAAGCATACCGGAACGTTGAACGGTGATCATTGCAAACAACTTGTCTTCGTTCTCCCCGGGATTCTTCGATAGAGAATCAAACTGCCGTCTCAGTTGGACTGCATCCAGGAAAGTACATTCTTAATCATGGACTTCCTGCGCCGAGGGCGGCTTCCGAATAGCCCAGACATCGAACAGCAGGCGTTGGCGGGACCATCTGCACAACCCGAGATGGAGGAGGGCTCGCGACCTCGAACGAGACGTTTACCCGGTACAAGGCCCTCTCTCTCCTCGAGAAGGCGTACTAGCGGCGGCGACATGCAGAGACTCGAGAATGAGAGAGAAAGCCCCAAAACCCCGCGTTTCAATCTGGGACTCCCGACTCTTCCAGGAACCCGCCTGAACCTTCCGCATCTCACGAGGACGTGGACAAGCGGCTCCAACGGCCCAGAGTCACGACCATCTTCAGCACAACAAATCCAGGACCGATCAAACGAGACGCCGTCAGTGCCGTCCATGATGCGAGCGGGAGCACACCCAGTTGCTCAAGTATCTTCGCCAGCGCCCGCAGCCCAGAGATCCCGAGCGGAGACCCGTACCAGAGCAAGGAGGTTCACTGGACCAGATCCGGCGGAGATGCAACTGGCACAGATGGCCAACGAAGGGCGCCGACGTAGACGGCGCGCAGACCGTAACCAACAACAGGACGTAGAGGGGCATCCGAAACGATTCCTTCTCTGTATTCCCTGGGTCAAATCGCGGCGCATGCGATCACAGATCTTTCGCTGCATCCTATCTGGAATTTTCCTGGTATTCCTTCTTGCTGTTTGTAAGTTAACATCACCTCATGGCGCTTATATGGCGATGTGACCCTGTGACTGACGAGGTTTTACAGACTTGGCGCTCTCCCTAACACAACACATACGCAGTGGCGAATTCACGGTGCTTTTGATTCTCATCATCTTGTTCACCACCATCTTCTTCTGCCACGGCTTAATTCGACTTTGCATGCTAATTATTCGACCACGGCCTGACGAAGACCCGAGGCCATCAGTGCCACAACTCGTTGCCCCTGGTGGCTACGCCGTGCCTAGAGAGCCGATCCGAGTTTTGCTGGCGCGCGACGAGGAAGAACAAGGAGAGGTTAGTGAGGCGACAACGACGAAGCCGCCAGCTTACGGTATATGGAGAGAAAGCGTGGTATGTCATCATCTTCAAAATTCGCTCAGTTCGCGAAGTCTTGATAACACTGAAGCTAATCTTTCCGGGCGGTGGTAACAGCGAGTTGACCCCAGCCGGATATACTGGCAGCGTAATCCAGATGTCGTACCTGCATCGAATCATGGAGAATCAAACTCGGGACAGGCTAGCGGCGAGCCTCGGCCGCCATCATATGCATCAGACGACGGTGTGAGTTATGTCGTTGATGCCCGGCCTCGGTCGATGGCTCCGGTTATAACTGAGACCCCCCTGCCGCCACATCCTTCTGAGCTTGGACGGATGAGCGAGCGGAGGGCTCAGTGGTAAGCCACCTTGACCTTGAGCCTACTGAGAAAGAGTTTGTGTGTGTGTTTGTGTGAAGTAGAGAGAGAAAGATGTGCATGAGGAACTGCGAGCGATGGGTAAATGAGCATTGTTTACATTCATCTTGTTGAACTTCACTTTCACTGGCGCCGGCGTCGACGGGAGCATGTCGAGATTTATCATGTGCATATGGTTCATAATGTTAGCGCGAGAAGAAAGGGACGACAAATTAGTGGAACTGTGAATACAAATCAGCGCAATTGTCTTTTGATGCGCACAGTTGATCTGCTTGGTTGAGCAGTGTCTCATCTATGGGCTTGCGTGCGTTCCCGCATGTGCTGGAGCCCGGAGAGCTGTGGTAGTCGGGAAGCATAATGTTAATCTAGAATGGGAAACAACCTGACTGGGAAGTTAGAGGCCCGTTCAGCGGCACCTTATATACCTTAGATAGCTGCAAACAACTTTCACACACGTTCACGGCTCCACGATGTAGACGGGTCAACAACATGACTCTGGGTAAGTGACTCCGCCCTAAAGCCAAGTGGCTTGCAGGTACCGTTGCTGAAGTAGGGCGAATGGCAAACATGCGGCGGCAAAGCGGCAATTTTAACCTGAGGGTGGTTTAAGTACCTGCGTGAGTATGTAGGAACCTACAGAGAGGACAGATGGTGAAGCCGTACAGATGCGGATGCGGATGCAAAAGGAGACGTCCATTCTTCCTTAGGTCTTGCTCAACGTTCATAGGGGAGATGAAGGTCGTGTCAAGGACCACCTGTGACCAGTCGAAAGCGGCTTTCCACAAACTCGTTCTCATCGTTGTTCCTTTCTTGCTAAGGAACTCTCACGAGTCGTCGACTTGCATGCGGAAGGAGCGGTAAGAGGGAAGCCAATTTAAGTCTCGAGACAGTCCGCACACCACTGAGAATTGCCATACCAGCGGGTTGATTGACGCGTACAAGAATCCTGTGTCAAGAACGAGCGCATGACAGGGAGATGTATGCCAACTTGAGGTTCTTGGGACCCGGTCCGGTTTGGTCGCTTAAGCAGTAGGATTCTGTTTGGGGTTGCACGGTGTTTCGAGGGGGTTGGTAAGGAGAACGTGGCTGCGCTCGGCTTTGTATATTATCCGCCATATTCGTGACAACGGGGTTTTTCGTTTTCTGTGATCTCGTATTTGACGTGGAAGACCGTGAGCCTCCGGTTCGTGATATGGGACTTAGGAGAGTCGTAGACAAGGATGGACGGACGGAGGAGCAAACAAGTAGATCAGATTGGTGGGGGATGCTAGGTAAAGTACGACGAGAGGGGATGGGGAAATAGGAGAGAGCGAACACGAAGGTGAAATGAACGTGAGAGTGACATCTGTCTGGTAAGGTTTTGTAAGAGTAAGTTGTGAAACTTAAAGCGAGATATCCCTGCCTTTCCGAGACAACATCACACAGCTAAGCAGGAACGAGAGCAGAGTCGATAAGTTTGAACCTTGCCCATGCTGGTCCCTACCAATTGAGTTCCTCGCGTCGGACCAGGTGGCCAACATATGTGCTATGCAGCACCCTAGAGAGTATGAGATCAAGTTGCCTTGATTCCCCCCCCGCCCCCCGCCCCCCAGCCGTCAGTTGGTTAGTTCCCAAGGTGAGAAAGTGAAGGCAGCCGGCGTGTCCTACTCGAAGAGAGGAAGGTTGAAGACCCCCCCCCTGTGGCTTTCTTCTCCGCATTCCGCCTTTGGCCGCCGTAGGTCGCCCCAGAAGGTCTGTTTCCTCGAACTCACTTGAGCGTGTCCGCATTGAGACGACGGTTCTTGAGCTGAATTTAGCATCTGCGCCACCGTTATCTTTCCTAAGTGGATCAAGGTTATGTGGAAAAACTGCGTTGGGTTTGCTCTCGCCAGGATACGTAAGATGGTGGTGGTGGATGAGGCTATCGTGAGATTCAGGTAACGCCAGGTAGCTGAAGAGCATCCAGGTGACGAGCTAGCATTGTAGAAACTTCGGCTGAGTGGGAATGGAAGATCGAGGCGACGAGGGCAGGGTGCAGTCGAAGTGCAGATACAGTACTCCTGAACAGAGGTTTCTGCAGGCAGACTGACACATGTGGTTAAGACGAAGCGCTCGGGTGCATATCCGGGTGAGTTCTTCCTCCCTCTTTCCCATGCCCTCGTAGTACGTATGCAGGATCTACTGGTGTACACTCGTACATTGTGAATGAGATATGCCACTTAAGCCTCTCGACTCAACTTCAACTTACTTTGTCTCAAACAGCATGCCACCTAGGCAGGTCATCTCATCAGATCAATCTCTTCTTGGTGCAACATCACTGTTCACGTTGCCAACATGGGAATTGGGTCTGTAACAGTCATGTCTAAGTAGTTTAAAAAAAAATTGCCACGAGCGCAAAGACATCTTGCAACTAGGCTAATTCCGTTGGAGCAACAAGTCCCACACCCACCACTCATATCAGTTCAGCCCGGATCCGTACTTTTCCTTTCTTGTCCCGTTTGGCCGGGGGTTGCACCTCATGCTTCCCCTCCATCCGACACTACTGCACTGGACTGGACTCGCAGGAACCGACCTAGTGAGACTGAGGGGGAATTGGGGGGCATGACTGACATGGCAGTATGTGACGGACGTGGGAAAGTGGGAAGTGACAGCGCCTCTCTCGGTCTCCCTGTGCGCCTTCTCCGAGTATTTCTCATCCTTTCTTGCGCTCACTCTCATAACACTGTTATCATCGGTATAGCCGGTAACAATAACAGATCTCTGAATTCTCTTCTGCAATAAGTAGAAAATCAAAGTAAACTCACGTTTATCAAACTCCCATCCCACTGCGGTGGTAAGAGACCGAAATCCGGATCTTGTTTCGTCGTCTCCGTCTTTCCATAATTTTTATTTATTGTTCTTTCCCTTTCATTCGTCGCCCCAGGCCGCCGCCACCTCGAACAGGACTCGTCTGAGCTCCTCCTTCCTTGCTTGCTTTGCCTGCCTTGCCCGATCTTACCTCATTCTGTCACTCGCAGTTACTGGGAATTAATTAGAACTGGATCTGGAACAGGAACCCCTCCTGCTCCCTTCACTTCTTCCACACGCATTTATTTTTTTCTTACTCCCGCATTTTTAAACAAACCGCAACCTTCTTGAACATCCACAACATTTCAGTTCCTGATCTTCCCCAAAGGTAATCTGTCTCGAAAAATACAAAACAAAAAACAACGTGAGTTTCGCTCTCAGCTATTATCTTGTTCTCGTGTCCTCATCGGACTGCTTCTGCCTGCATACAAGCAGTTGGATTTTTTTTTTTTCATGTGGCTTCGGTTGCTCTATGACCGCACTCCCCCTCTTTCCATCTTCATCTCCATCTTCCTCTACCCTTCCGTCCTATAGGACTTCACCCCCTCCTCTTCTCCTTTCTCCCGGTCTATTGTGTCGTCGTCGCCCTTTCCTCGCCTATCAGTCGCATGCATTTTTTTGCGACGCTGTCGAACCTTCCATCCGGTCCAGTCCCGTTGCTGTACCAGCTATAAGCACCACAGCTCGCAGCTTGCAGCCCGCGGCGCAATACTACGCAACACCACATACACACACGCGGATTTCGTCGAGCACCTCGAAGTGTGACCCCATCGACCTACTCCCCCAAGCAACACTACCCATGCGTTGACGCCGCTGCTGGTGGTGGTGGTTGTGACCGCCGCTGCCGCTACGACAAGACCAACGTTGCGCTGCAGGCCGTGCTTTGCGCGCTCTGAGACCAACAAGTACCGAAGCGCCCGACCCCGCCATCACCAGGTTTTACGCACCGCGGTCCTCCTCCTCCACCCGCACCGGCCTTATCTGACTACTGTCGCCACCATCCGATACCCTCAAGACCAGCATCCATCATTTTCAAAGTGGTACGCAGTCGCATTTACCCGCTCAACCTGCAATGACCCGGTCGCCGAATCGGCCTGTGTCAAAAACGTGGACCTGTGTCGCACAATACCGTTTGCTTCTCTTGCTGCCACCCCCGCGTCCTCGGCCCCGCGCAGTCGAATCTGAGCCGAATGCGCCGCCCGTCTGAAAAGCCCTTAGTGGATCACCTGCGATAATCCCTCAACTGCATTGGTACAATCTCAGCGCCAACGCCAAGCGACAATATTCCTATATACGTCGTTATTACTACTACCGACCTGTGACCTCGACGCCGCCTTCGATGACCGTTCACCATTACCCAAAAGAAGCGGCGCATTCATTTTGTCTCGTTATGAACTCCTCACGGTCGACCGTTACGCGGCCACGGAAAGCGAAACCTCGCGACTCGTGCTACTGGGCTTGCTACTGCCACCAAAGACTGGTTGTGCCCGATTCCTGATAGACATCAACATGGGCTCGTCTGCGCACTGGAGGTGCGACTTCACATGCAGAAAACGCTACGGGCTGGCCTGGGACTTGGGACCGGACGACGTACAATATTGCAGGATCAGGCCATCCGTACTATCATATTGGAATTTGCTCGTTCAATGATTTAACGACTAATATGGAGAGTTCTACAGATACATTACATCCGAAATGTCTTCCCTCTCTCGTCGCGCCTGCTACAAGTGTGGCAACGTTGGCCACTACGCTGAGGTCTGCTCTTCCGCTGAGCGCCTTTGCTACAACTGTAAGTTGGGCGCTCTTGACAACGCCACAGGCATGGGGTACTGAATGAAGAAACTACATCAGGCAAGCAGCCCGGCCACGAGTCTAACGGCTGCCCTCTCCCCCGCACTACTGAGGCTAAGCAGTGCTATCACTGCCAGGGTCTTGGCCACGTTCAGGCCGACTGCCCTACCCTGCGCTTGAGCGGTGCTGGAACCAGCGGTCGCTGCTACAACTGCGGTCAGCCTGGTCACCTTGCTGTAAGATTTTCCGAAAGACCAACATGATTCTCCCAGGATGTTGACATATGAAAAGCGTGCTTGCCCCAACCCTGCTGGTGTTGGTCTGGGCCGTGGTGGCCCTCCCGTTCCCCGTGGCGGATATGGGGGCTACGGCCGTGGTGGCTTCGCCGGCGGTCCCCGTCCCGCTACCTGCTACAAGTGCGGTGGTCCCAACCACTTCGCCAGAGACTGCCAGGCCCAGGCCATGAAGTGCTACGCCTGTGGCAAGCTGGGCCACATCTCCCGCGACTGCACCGCGCCCAACGGTGGCCCTCTCAACACTGCCGGCAAGACCTGCTACCAGTGCGGCGAGGCAGGTCATATCTCCCGTGACTGCCCCCAGAAGAACACCAACGGCGAGATCATCCCTACCGACGTTGACCTGAACGCCGCTGCCGGTATTCCCCAGCCTGCAGTTGCACCGATTGCACCAATCGCGCCCGTTGCCTAAGCGGCCTTTTGCGACCATGTCCCCTCTGGAACGAGGTGGTCTCGGGCCTAGGCCTGCGGGATTACTCTCCAGGTTCGGCAGCCATCCCGCACATCTGCTGCGGCGTCGCTTCGGCGGTGTCGCTTTCTTATGTTTTCAGTACGACCATTTACGCCCTCTACACCCATCACCACTACAGCACTTTACCCCTTCCATTCTGGTTATTACCTCAATTTCTGCATAAAAATAGGCTTGTCTCCAATCGACATCCTTTGCTTTTACATGGCGTCTACACGGATTCCCCTTCGTCAACACGATTCATTTTCTGGAACAAAACGGGAAAGGCTTTCTTTCTTCATAGTACCCTTGGTTCTTTTGCAACGACTCTCACGACGGACGGTCTAAACGTATTTGAATGCTTCATCGGTCCACCAGTTGGAAACACAAAAGTTCATAACTCTTACGGCCATCACGGTTCAGTTTGGCACAAGCTGGCTACTTTTGAATGGCTTATCTGACAGAGTAGCGTAAGCGGTAAGCGCTGTTGACGCACTTACGCGCCACGCGAGATTGGGCGCAGACGACGACGGCAAGAAGAATATTCCATAGGACAGGTGGTGTCGAGGCAGCATGCTGCCGGGGATTTGAACTTGACGTCATGCCTTGGTTTGCACCGGCCCGAAAAGACGGCCTACATCCGCCGCGAACCGCTGTGAACCAAGCATGTCGGACTAGGGAAGATTCTTGGAATGGAAGACGGAGCTTGGGGGGAGGTGAGAGATCCGAGTTCTAATGAAGAAGAAGAAGAAGAGTTTTGGGGCGGTGGAAGTGGTTGTTGAGTAGAAGACCCTTTCGAAGGGAGAAATGGTGGACACCCCGGCAAAGCTGTTGTGGCGTGACGCACAAAAAAAGACGTTGATTGAGTTGATTGAGTGTTCTTTGGAGGGGGCCAATGCAGTTGTGACGGGCATCCTGAGGTGATCTGAACCGGACGATGCTGTCGTGGACAGGACACGGTAAGGTGGTCAGGTCAGGTTGTTGTTGGCTGGACGCTTGGCGGCATCGGCGCCTTGAGGTCTGTCCAACAGTGGGCGCTTTGTTGGACAGCTCCTTAACCCAAGGTTGAGACCGTGACGGATACAAGGGAACCCCACCCAGTGGCAACCCATGGCAAGAACCGTTGTCGCCACGATTAGCACTTGATTGGATGATCCGAAGCTGGAAGAACGCTTTCGGTCAAGACTGGTCATGCGGTATTCCGAGTCGCCCCAGGTCGCTTGCAACTGTCCCTGTTGCTCCGTCGTTGGTCAACGGCAATACGAACTTTGAGCCGCTCATGAAGACGACGTGGATATCCACTATTTGTCTCTTAAGGTAAGGTACCTTATCGTAGTAGGGCAGCATCCGTCTGATGTTCGGGGTGCTGTGTGTTCCCGGGCTCAAGTGGAGCTAGACAGCACCGGTGAAGCTCCGACCACCCGGGCGACTTTCTGTAGTCACTGCGGACGGACAGTTGCCCGGGCAGTGGAGTCTCTCCACGCTGATCCCGAACGACCGGCCGGCAAGCGCTTCGCACCATTTTCTGTGCTCAACTTCCCGTGTTGAGAATTTCGGGCAAGCGCCACGACGATATTTCTCGGTCAGAGTCACTGGCACGTATCATCACACTCTGAAATATGGATCAACTGCCTTGGGTAATAGTAGCATTCATATGATCCATGTTTCACTCACATCCGGCGTCAGCCGCCGACCCAACCAGACTCAAGTCGCCGGGCGTCGGAAGCGGGGTAATTTACACACCTCCTGCTTACCGACGCAGCTCTGTTAGTTCTTGTCCTACGTACTGAAGGTGCGATATAAAGCCCCATGACTTGGGAAATGCAGAGTATAGTTCTTTCTGGCACGCTGCAGCATATGCCACCCAAACTTAAAGCTATCCAAGGTACAAATCTGTTTTTCAAGCCTTCAAAGACATGGAGTCTACCTTGCGTTGAGGCATGTTGGTACCTACCGTCACGATATGTTAGGCGACAGCCTGATGTTGTAAGGCAGCCAGTGCCTCCCCCCCACACACCTTTACTTCTCTTACATATTGCCGCCTTTCCGCATGGATGCCTGCTCATCTGCCTGGGCGGGATGCCGTGGCAAGGGGCCATGAACGTCGCACAGTAATAAGTAGCTGTTCACGCTTGTCTTTTCGTCTCGCGGCTGGACTGAACATCGACCAACGGCGCGTTAGCATCGCGTTACCGTTGTAAGCCGGCATGTTTTAGTTGTGTCGCCTGAGTATAGAGGGGTAGAGAAAGCACACCAATGTATGAACTAGCCCCCACCATCTTTGATTCAATGTGAGCAGTCAGCAGGGTCAGTTGGCCAAATTTTGCTGAGATATGTAATTGGGACTTCGCCCACAGCACCCACTTATCCAAAGCCAGAGCCTGGTCTCTAGTTAATCGCGCCTTCCCTTTTCCTTTCCTTTTCCTTTCCTCACGACCTGATTCCAGCCCTCTTCCTACTGACCTTAACTGAATAAACTGTTCACGTCTGCCTGTCTGCTCTTGCCCAGCCGTTGACTAAAACTGGGACTGCTTGCAAGCGTGGCTAGCTTCCAGTTTTCAAGAGTCCAGCCGACCCTGCTAGCGTAAAAGGCCAGCTGAACCATAGCTGGCAAAGACGGCGAGACCACTGCGGGAACACTCAGCTTCTTCCCCGACTTGGAACCCAAAGCGGGTTCCAAAAGTAATTACCGGCCATGGCTTACAGCGTCACAAGCCGTTCAAAATCCCGCTCCAGCTCCAGATCATCATCTGTGGGCCATCCCAACCCTGACAACCCACATCGTAGAACATACCTAGCCAGGATGCCTATCACTGTAACCAAGCCTAGAAGAACGAAGCAACAACCTCCCCAGGAAATAATTGACGAGTTCTGGGCAAAATTCACCACGAAAACTCCAGGGAAAGGTTGGTTGCGCCTGCTACATCGCAAGATCCATCGAAATCACTCCGAATGCTGACGAGGGCATGCTTCTCTTTTGACAGCAACCACCGTCATCCCCCAAAACGCGTACGCAGACAAGATCGGGAAACGCTCTGCTACGGCAACGGGCGTCTGTACCGAAACATCGTACGAGGAGGCCGCGGCCATCTGCAAGGCCAAGGTCGACAAGATTGTGCAAGAATGCCGAAGGGTGAATTCGAGATATCGGGATCCTCACTATGATCTCGAGTTCGACTTGAAGTTCGGGAGGCGGGACTGTCTTGAGTCCCTTTGGAACACCAAGGGCAAAGACCCGCCACAATCTTCCTTCATGCCAAAAGCCGTCAAGAGAGTCGTAGATATTTTTGATAATCCGCAGTTCTACATCGACGGCCCGACAGCTAATGATGTGCGCCAAGGTCGAGACGGAGACTGCTGGCTCATGGCGGCGCTTTGCAATCTCAGCAACAAGCCTGGTTTAATCGAGAAGGTCTGCGTCGCCCATGACCAAGATGTAGGAGTATACGGTTTTGTCTTCCATCGGGACGGAGAATGGTTCAGTGAGATCATTGATGACAAGGTACGCCGCTTCTACACTCAAACGCAAACAAATCGCGTGCCGTAGAACTTTGCTGGAAAAGAATTCACTCTGCGCTTTTGCTGACCCTGAATGCAGCTTTATCTCACAAAACCCGACTACGACGAAGGCTTTCTAGAACGCATTCTCTGGGAAGATCGCGAGCGTGTCAATTCAGAGGAAGCATACAGACGCATCTACCAGTCCAACAGCGGAGCACTCTACTTTGCCCAATGCGAGAACCCGAATGAGACATGGCTGCCGCTTCTCGAGAAGGCCTATGCAAAAGCTCACGGGGACTACGCTTCCATTGAAGGAGGATTTACTGGCGAGGCTATCGAGGACTTGACCGGAGGCGTTACCTCTGAAGTCTACACAACGGATATTCTGGATAAGGAGTACTTTTGGAAAGAGAAACTCCTCAAAGTCAACGAAGACTGTCTTCTTGGCTGTTCCACGGGGTTCGCATCAAGAGGTTGGGGGGAACGCAAAGGAATCATTGAGATGCATGCCTACAGCGTCATGAAAGCAGTTGAGCTGGATGGGCAGCGACTTGTGCTGCTCAAGAACCCGTGGGGGAAGGGCGAATGGAAGGGTGCCTGGAGTAAGTGATATCCCGGAGCTAGGTGCCCAAGTTTCACTAACCGGAGCAGGCGACGGCTCCAAAGAATGGACTCCAGAATGGCTACAGAAACTCGACCATAAGTTTGGAGACGATGGCGCCTTTTGGATCTCGTACCACGACTTATTGAAGAAGTACAACATTTTCGACGTCACCCGGTTATTTAGCGCCGACTGGGAGGTCACATCCATCTGGACAACCCTCTCCGTACCGTGGACTCTGGACTACCACGATACCCACTTCGCCTTCACCATATCAAAGTCGGGCCCCGTTGTGATTGTTCTGGCACAGTTGGACGACCGTTACTTCCGTGGCCTCGAAGGGCAGTACAGGTTCGATTTGCAGTTTCGTCTGCACAAAGCTGGCCAGGAGGACTATGTCGTACGGAGCCAAGCATCTTACCGAATGAGCCGATCCGTCAATGTAGAGCTTGAGCTTGAGGCAGGCGATTACGAAGTTCTCGTCAGACTGGATGCAGTTCGCAATGACGAAGTTCTCCCTATTGAACAGGTCATCCGTAACAACGCAAAGGGACGCCGTGAGAAGCTGATTCGGATTGGGCTAGCCTACGATCTCGCCCATGGCAAAGGGAAAATAGTCGAGTCGGCGGCAGAAAAGGTAGCACGGGAGGCCGAGGAGAAGAAAAGGCGGGAAAAAAAACGTGCCGAGATCAAGCGCCAGATCCTTGAGGAGAGGGAACAGGAGCATTACCTAAGGATGAAGACTATCAAAAAGAACCAGAAACAAGTGGCGAAGCGCAACGCGAAGCGGAAGGCCAATTTGAAGAAGCTCAACGCCAGCAGACCAACATCGGCGACACAGAGAGCAGGAACACATTCCGAAATCAAGGGCAAGATGTCCGAAGCACCGACACCGCCGAGGCCCGCAATCAAAAAGCATGCCCAGCTCCAGGACCTCGACACTGCTACTCAAAGATTGTCCATATCAGGAGGCGGGCAGACTCCCGAGAGTCTCTCAATCAACCCTGGGGCACAGAAACCTGATCAGACATCAGAAGCTCCCCTTCAGAAAGGGGAAACAGGGCCCACACTCGGACAGCAGCTCGATAGGCTCAACCACAACTCTGAAAAGTCACCTTACCCATTACAGGATCCATCAAAGGAAACCGAAAAATCGGTGACAGACAAGCGTCATCTGGAGACCGAGAGCGTCAAAAGCGATGGCCGCGAGGCAACACCACAGGAGAGCGAGGAGGCAAAGAGCGAACCGATAGCTCCTTCCTACGAAGAGCCGTTGTTGTGCGAGTCCGATGACGATGAAATTACTAGTCTGTCTTCCTTGTCAGATCTTTCTGAACGGGAGCTGGAGATCGAGATTCGGGCACGAGAGCGCAGCCCGCTTGGTCGTATGCCGTCAGGGGCAAATCCTGCTTTGCCAGTGGACGAGCAAGACGAATTTGAAAGAGACCCTTGGAATGCTGTGGCCGTTATAGGACTTCGAGTGTACTACAAAGTATCAGAGAACGACAAAGATGAGGTTGTTAAATTACAGGTGGTTCGGCCCAACCCGTATGCCGAAACAGAGAATGAGGAATCGAAACCATTAGACTCGGGCGAGAAGAAAAGAAAGGGCCTGGATGTAGACGACAGTGCCAAAGATGCAACGTTGGAGGGCGAGATCAAGGAAAGAAAAAAGAGCATTGCACCCAGCAGTGAAGACCTCGCAGATACCGCGGAGCTGGCTCGCTCGGGGACTCGGGCCGTACCGGGTGCAGATCCTTTGGGGAGAGTTAGCAAGAAGTACTGGGGTTGATAAAGCCATTGCAAAACTGAAGGCAAAGAATTGGATGTATAGTCGGTCGTCTCTTGGAGTAATTCTCATGGCCTAGAACCATCACCACGAACCGTTATTCCCCCTCAGAATACAAGTATGATATGCCAAGCAGACTACCAAACCCCGCAACCCCCGTAGTCCGTTCGACAACCCCAGGTAACTTGCAGTCACCTCGTAAGATGCGCGAAACATGGAGCGTATTCATAGTGGAGGGGAAAACCGCTTGGATTCAAAAATATATCTAGAGATATATATCGCTTGAGTTCTACGCGTCTTACTGTAGCCCTGTTACGCTAAAGAAGTCGTTGGTTGCGACATTCTGCATTGCCTGTGCTGTGATAAAAATGTGGAAAGACGGGGAGAACTGGTGCAACATCCCGGAACGAGAGTTCTCGGCTTCGAAAGTTATGATAACAGGTTCTTCTCTGGGTAACGGCTGGCCTCATCACGGTTGATCTATGTATGATCTAAAGGGATGCTGAGATTATTAGTTGGATATAGGCCAGCGAGAGGTTTTTAATGGCGTTCGAGGAAGATGTGCCTATCATCTCCCTGAGGGGCATATGATTCGAGATGTTTAACCAAGAAGTGAAATTTTAAGGCGGGAGCGTGAAGATGGTCACTTCGCTTGAGGATTGCCTGACTCGTCAATACCAGCAAGTCATTTACGGGATACAGTGAGACGAGAGGGATTGGAGATTGGTTGTCGACGTGGTCGACTACGAGGCCCCGAGAGAGGTGTGCCGAATCCGGCTTTTTGTTGGCGGCTGCTTGCTTTGCCGAGTCATACTGGCAGAGATGCCACGCTATAATCCCCCGAGATTCCTGTCTGGTTCGGGAAGTTCTAGATAAGGAGCGCCGACGGCTAGGTGATGGTTGAATGAAAGGGTAAACAGATGTGGCGGCAAAGAACTTCCAAGACTTGAGATAGCCAGAACAGACAAATTGGAGGCATGGCCCGGCCTTGTGACTTTTGACCACCGGCGGTTGGTTCTCTTAGACTGCCGCTTTACGGATGCTGTCGAACACGAAGCGGCTATTGACATTGGGGGCTCTATGATGCAGCACATGTTCTAGCCCGGGGATTTTGATCAGACTCAACATCACGGACCCCTGGACCAAGCATCACCGTCATCAATGCAACTTTTCATCGCAGTATGAAGGCGCTGACAAACCAGACAGGTAGAGTGGTATTTGCTTAACCGTTCTACGGAGTATTCCCCCCCAATATTTATCCATAGTAGAGGAACCATCAATCTGCTACCAATATGATCAGTTTACTCAGAGATTTCAATCACATACGACCATACCCACTGGAGAACTCGGGATCCCGTCCGCTCTCCCATAGATAAGCCAGTGAGGGCCGGATTAGTAGTTGGGTCGGTGACGACCAGCGAATACCTGGTGTTGTATGTTTTTTGTGATTTTGTCACTTTGTTTGGGATTTTCGGTTCCGTCCGTAGAATGGCCGGAACACCCCTGCTCGAGACGTCATGCTTGGTTCAGCGCTTTCATCGTCAACACGGCCTAGAAATTACTTAATGTCAGTCTTAATCGGAATTCCCGTCGCTGGACGAAGAATCAATTGCATGCTAAATCTGCGACCGACGCTAGGGTGAGGGGGGGAGGAAGCTATGATTTCAGCGATGGATCGTTCGGAAGAGGTGGGATGGAAGGGAGCCAAAGTTGGCTAATTGATCGGTAGTCGCGCGGGTGCTCGGGAGCGTTTGTAGCCTCGACGCTGGCGGATATCCGGCCGAGGAAGCTTAGGCCTTGGCTTTGCTCTAGGCCGAGAGTGGCTTCCAGAATCCAAACAAGATAATTAGTGTCGAGTGGGATGGATGCGATGTATGTTATGTTGAGAACAAACAGGAACACGGAAGAAGCGTGGTCGAAGGGGTGGGTGGTGAGGTCAAGGGCTGCGTCATCAGTTCGTGAAAGGGCAGGCCCGGGCTAAACCTCAGAGGGTCACCGAGAGCAAGACAGGGGTCTTCGAAAGACAGAAAGACGTTGGCCAAGCTTCAGATGTTCTTTGGAGGCCTCGAGGAATGCTTGGCTTTTTTTTTTCCTTTTTTTTTCTCTCTAACCCCCCTGGCCTTCCCTTCTTTACTTACATTGTCATGTTATAGTATGGATGTACAGAAGGTACCTGGCATGTTGTAATTAAAGCTGTGATGATGTGCAGCGAGTGGATGCGATACTACCTAGTAGTGCGGTGGTTATGAGAGACCGAAGTTGCGTAGCAGGTGGGTTGGTCGTGTTTGTCTCAGATAAGACGCGTGCAATTAGTGCTCCTTTACATATACATATCTCATTTTCAAATTTTTATTATTAGTAGCACAAACGGTAATGCGAGTTGTGAGCTTGCCGCTACAGCACGGGGAATCGTCATTTGAAGAAATGTCCGTGATGGCCTTACCAGGAAAGTTGAAGGGTTAACTGGCTAGGTTTCTCCATCGCCAGACTTGGCTGACATGCATCGTCGTTCAGCGTCGGTATCAGCAGCACAGCCTTCTCTGTTTTGCGTCTGTCCGCCTCGTTGGCCTCTGGTTTCGGTGTCACGAAATAGGATTGATTTCGATTGGATGTGGTTTTGGCAGCAAATGGAATGATTGTCGTTGTTGCAGATAATCATCAGCTCGGTAGGCAGACTGGCTGAATGATTCATTTCCCAAGGCGGGTGAGTACTTCATTCAGATGTACTTTGGGGTCGCCGGGGCGTGAATCACCGCGGCCCGTGCCCCGCCCGGGTCCATTCGTTGCACCTTAGCACTTCAATTTTTAGGAGCAGCTAACAAAGCCGATGGGCCGCGAAATGACGCCAGTAAAATCAGAAAGTTCCCCGAGATGACAGAACATACCTCCTCACGCCAGCATTCATGTACCTTTGGCTTCAGCTACCAGCAGTGGTCTTTTTTTTTTTCTCTCCCTATATTATTACGTTTGGTACTGTTTACTACGATCTCCATCCTCCAAGGCTGACAGAGAGACACAAGGAAGGCAACGCCACATGAGCCAACTACCTTGCGCCCCGGGCAAGCGTCAAGCTCCGTCAGGAGTTCAAGAGACAGGGGACCATGGGGACGAGGACTGCTGACAGTGCTGTACATACAGCGTGCATAGTAGTACACCCACAAACAAGCAACCCGCCGTCGAGCTAC
The DNA here is from genome assembly GCA_001937105.1 of Colletotrichum chlorophyti. Lineage (NCBI taxonomy): Eukaryota > Fungi > Ascomycota > Sordariomycetes > Glomerellales > Glomerellaceae > Colletotrichum > Colletotrichum chlorophyti. Next base: position 108,454 of record MPGH01000261.1, on the reverse strand, counting down.
GAGCTGGCGAGCCGGCAAGCTGGCAACTGGGGCAAACAAGGATGGTTGAGGTTTGATGACGAGGCCCGCCAGCCATGCCAAGCAGAGAGGGAACAATCACTGATTGACAGGTGTGTCATTCTATTCCGAGTCCCGTAGAGGGGTTTCTTTTCTCTTGCAGGATGCAAGGCGAGAAGAGGTGGTGAGGTGGTGAGGTTCAGGTAGCTCGAGCCGCCTCTCTCGGCCCTCTGCTGGCAGTTGTCCGAATTGTAGATCAACCAAGACTCCTGGGCAATGGGCCGAAGTCTTGGAAATCATCCGACGCATCTTGGCGGCGGTGAGAGCCTCCGATGCTGCATCATCCTTCTGCTACGTATCTTGCCGAGAAACATCATCGTTATGGACGCCGGAGGAGGGAGCCCAGCTAGCGAGCCTATTCTAATACTTGGTGACAGACACCAACCCGGATAATAGGGCAGAAACGGATGCACGGCAGAGCATATGGGGAAATGGCCTGTCTGATTAATGCGCGGCGCTGCATGTGAACTGCAGTTGCAGCCGGCGAGGGGCACGCCGAGGAACCGGATTCGTGGAGATGGAGGGGTTAGGACATAAGGGGAGGGGCCGACGCCATGGATAACCTTCGCCGCAAGGAGAACATCAACATTTATGGGTAACCATGAGAAAGTTGCGGAGAGGGCGGGATTGTTTCCCCCTACTACGTAAATCGCGGGGTTATTCGCGTACGTGACGGACTGATGGGTTCTGATGGGTTCTGATGGTCTGCATTCGTGTTACTTGTACGGAAAGTCCTTACAGGCTGTCAGTCAACTGGTTGCTTGACGTGTCTCAACCAGGGTCGTTAATTCAACGGTGAACTTGAGGATCGTACACCATTATTGGCTGCAACTTGGAAGCAAGGGAGAAACCGGATGACAGTTGTAATTAGAGGCGAGAATGGCGGGAGAGATGGCTATGCGCGGGCGACATCAGCATTAGGCATGCAGACCTGAAGCTGGCTGGTGTCGACGTGAGAAGACTAGGCCAAGGTGTCATTACGTTGAGTGACAATGAGAAGGAGGAGAGCGAGGGGACCATTATCCATGGGCGTGGGGTTGGGCCTGTCTTCGTCCTGGTTGAGCTGAAGACAGCCTGAGAGAGTGGGCCAATCGAGATTCGGATGCAATTGACGCGGGAATTCGGGGTTGATCATGCATTGTACGCGTCGACTGGCGAGGGATTCGGAGTTCCAGACTCCTGGGGCCAGGCCGGCCTGGTCGAAGTAGTGGACTGGCGTGGTGTAGCGTAGATGATGGGGAAGACGAACAGACGGAAGGGACCCGGGCCGACTAACTCGACCAAGGAGGTACATACGACGAAAGCGTGTATCGATTCGCGATAGCGACATAGGGTCGTGGTGATAATGGAGCCGACCAAACAGACGGGGCACGCGACCGACGAAGCGGATGTGCGACTTGCTGCGGAAGGAAGTTTGATATGAGGGAATAGGAAACGGGCAGAAACAGCGGTCCTGGAAGACAGCTCCCACCGCCATACGGAGGAACCAGCAGGGACGGGGCGGGGAAAGAAAGGGGAAGGAATGGACGGATAATGACAGGGAGGAGGAGCATCTTTGGTATTGAGGACGTGATCTGATAGGATGGACAAATCAGATGCGTCTTTAATGTCAGGTAAGTGTGAAAGGTGTGTGAGAGCAAATCATAGCAGGTAGGGATGGGTCGGATTGTTGTACAAGTCCGAAAAGATGTTGCTGTCCTTTCACATGGTTGATAGGCAGCTGGTAAACTGAGAGATGGAGTCGTGGTTTGGAAACAAGAGGAAAAAGAAAAAGGCAGCGGAAAGAGGCGGTGGGGGATGCAATGCAGCTGAGAAACAACATGCACAACAAAATCCAAAACACAACAAACGGTTCTTACTTGGCCTTGGGCAATAGTAGATGCACGTATTGTCGTTGTTATTGATGTCGTAAGTTTCGTCCTCGAAGAGGATTGACAGAATCGAGAGACTCACCACATGGAAGAAAATTTGAAGCAAGGGATCTGTGACGGGATGAGAAAACACGAGGTAGGCAGGGCTCCATTTCTTTGCATGCCTCCCTCCTTGAACATCCAAACTACCCTCCCCTTGAGCCAGTATGTACCTGTGCCGCGAGAGTGTGCAAGCATCGAAAGAGATACACATATAGCAGGCACTGTAGGTTGAGTTTCATGCCATGTGGCGCCGTGAGTGGCATATGAGGCAGGTACATCGTACACCCACGTCGAAGTATGGTTAGGTGGGCAGGCGGTTTGCAGAGAGGCAATCGTACCCAATGGACTCGTTCGTTCGGCGGGAAACAAACCACCCAGGACTTCCAAGTGGAAAAGAAGAGGAGAGTGAAAGGATGACGAGAGAAACCTACATACATAGGTCATCAGCACAGCTACATGTGCCTAGGTAGGCAGATAAGGCAAGGTCAAAGTACGCAGATAAAAAGACATCAACAAACCAGCTCTGACCTCTTGCTCCCTCCTCCCTGTGTTGTCTGTTCTTTCTCATAAGCTTTTCATCTTTTGGAGTCCGAGCACTTGCACTCTCCTTTCCTTGAACACGCCTGAGTACCTCGAAGCCAGGTATAGGAGGGAATGTCCTAACAAAAAAAACAAAAAAAAAACCCCTCCCAAGCAATTCGCATCTATTCCGTTGCCGTATTCTGATAATTACCTGGCGCGATTGATCTCAAGCAGAAGGTAAACACACGACGGCCTCTGTTTCCAGCTTTCTATTCAGACTTCAGCTTTATCATTTCCATTACGCTCGTCGCCTCCTTCACCTTTGGGTTCAGCTGAAGCTGCCTTCCCTGTTACTTGTCATTCCCCACCAGTACCCCGACACGTTGAACTCCAATCCGAAGCTCCCGCGCGGAGGGGGACCCTTGGATGCTGGGAAGGTATTAAACGGCCACCCGACAACACGCGAGACGAGACAACCCCAGGACGAGACCAGACGAGCCGAGACGAGACGACGAAGGCGAGAGAACAATTATACCACAGTGAGAATCTCCCTCTACTTTGAGTGCTCCTCTCTCCATTTCTTGCCTCTGGACAGACTGACCTCGGGGCGCATCTGTCTCTATCCCTACCTATCTTGATGGAATTCCCTTCACGTCTTCGGTATTTCTGTTTTCCTTCATGCCTGACCTTCTGAAGTACCTTGCGTTGTTATTCACCGAAAAGGTACATCTCCTGCCTTCTTCGCCCTTCTCTCCTTACCTCCTTTCTACACCTCCCCCCCTAGTTGGCTCCTTCGTTCCAATTGCCCATGGCGTTTGGCGCCAAGCTGATGTGCATCAAAGCCACATAATTTGTCCGTACTTGTTCACCTCCTCCTCGCATTCTTGGACTAAGCCCCAGGGTATCTTAGCTCTCAGCTAACTCACCTCAACTTGGATTGTCTCTTCCTACCTTGAGCATTTAATATCAGTCTCAAGCTAGGGGGCTGAGAGCTTCTCCTGCCACGTCGTCTTTCGTTTTCTGCCTTGCTCTTACTATCACCATCTTTTGCCCCCTTCGTTTTCTTCCCTTCTTCAACCTATAATCTTCTTTAGCAGATGGGTTGGAACAAAGTATTGATTCCTCAGTTTTTTAAGCAGATTTGCCAAGTCAGATAACAACAATAACAACCACAACCACCGCCCGTCTTCACTGATTTTGGGTCGTCATTAGACGCACCCTATTCGATCGCTTCGACCATTACATACATTGACACTACTCCGAATTCACTCAGCAAAGATCACCTACGGTCATTCTATCCTCAACGGCGACCGTCTCGATTATAGCCACCACATCACAGTCGCAGTTGCTAAGGGAGGAGAAAGGACAGACCGCGGCGGATCAAGAGTTGCAATTCCCGAGAAGTGGTGTACGCGCCTCATCATAACAACCAACAGTGCGACTACGCTTGAACCTGCAGCAACGCCGAGGATCGATACCTCACGACAACGACAACCACCATCGATCAACTTTTGTTGCTGTTCTTGTCCGAGGCGAGGTCAAGGTTGTGGTCTGTTTGCCAGTCACCCAACACAACACCCAACAGCTGAAGACAGCCTCAAGGGTTGGGGGATTCGTTGTCGGGTCATGATCATTGGATAACGCTGCTGGATCAAACAAAATTACCCGCCTACCTACCTTACCTTAGCTTTGGGGCGACGTAAGGTACCTCAAGGGAAGGTACCAGAATTGGGAGCAACACCATTGAATTTCCCTTCCCCCTCCCAGGCCCAGCCCAGGCCCCATCCTCCCAGGTGCTCCGCATTGCATCTCCTACGTCACCCTTGCCGCCCCCCAAACTGGTCCCATAGATTCGCCTTGTCCGTGAGTCGTGTCCAGCTGGTGCCGTCTCCGTTGTTGCGCTGCCCGCTGTGTACTGCTGCGCCCTCAAACACTTGGCTTGGCTACCGCAACTCTTTTTTTAGGGGCAACCCCCGACCCGACGTCTTCCACCATGGTCCGCATCATCCCTGGACGGTTAAAGTCCAGCTCTTCCCTCCGCAACAGCCGTAGCAACAGTCCGACACGCAACAACTCTAACGGCACAACCACCAGCACGAATAGCAAGATGGCTGAATTGAGCCCCAAAGACAATGGCTTGACCTTGAAGGTTGTCATTATGAAGGTACGGAATTTATTGACCTCTGTTCCATTTCAATTCAATCTGTACCTGCAACAGAAGGCCACCCGCCACTACGCGTGAAAGTATTACTTACTGACACTTCGCCCCCTTCCATTCCAGGCTCGCAATCTTGCTGCAAAGGACAGAAACGGCACATCCGACCCGGTACGACGACTAAATTGCCCTGCCTCTATCCCCATGGTCTAACGTTGCCCTTTTGCAGTATCTCGTTCTGACTCTGGGCGACGCCAAAGTCACGACCCATGAGGTGCCCAAGACACTAAACCCCGAGTGGAATGTCATCGAAGAACTGCCAGTCAACTCGACCCAAAGCCTCCTCCTCGATGTGATATGCTGGGATAAGGATCGTTTCGGCAAGGACTACCTCGGCGAGTTCGATCTTGCACTTGAAGAGATCTTCGCCGACGAACAGACCGAACAAGCGCCCAGATGGTACCCTCTCAAGAGCAAGAGACCCGGCAAGAAGACGAGCATCGTTTCGGGCGAAGTCATGTTGCAATTTACCCTATTCGACCAATCCAATACCGCCGCCACCCGCGAGCAAATCTTTGAAAAGTTCTACTCGCTCGTCAGCCAGCTGCCCGCAAGCTCCAGAAACATTACTCCCACCATGACGCCCCTCATCCAGCCCGTCAAGAACCTGAGGCTTCGGAGCGGAGCGACTCCATCGCCGCCGTTGACACGTAACCAAACCGATGCCGACCAAGAAGACGACGACGATGACGACGACCTCGACGTTGAAGATGATACCCCTGAGGACGAGGATCCTAACAAGCCCGAAGTCGTTGAGAAGCGCAAGCGGCGTCTCAGAATTAAGGGGTTGAAGAAGAAGAGAAGAGAAAACGCATACGAATTCAACAACAGTGGGGGAGATGTTGTGGGCATCATCTATCTTGAAGTCGTGAATATTACAGACCTTCCTCCCGAGCCCAACTCGACCCGGACTACCTTCGACATGGACCCCTTCGTCGTGGCGTCTCTGGGCAAGAAGACGTACCGGACGAAGCGTGTGCGACACAACCTGAACCCCGTATTCAACGAGAAGATGATCTTCCAGGTTCAGGGCCACGAACAACAGTACTCCTTTTCCTTTACAGTCATGGATCACGACAAATACTCCGGCAATGACTTCATTGCCGACTGTACTTTGCCCATCAGAGAACTGATCGATAAGGCGCCCCAGGCAAATCCAGAGACCGGACTGTACGATGTCCCTGAGCCCCATGAATTTGTGCCTATGCAGCAGCAGCGCCGCTTTAAGAAGCTCGGCATGTCCCGTACGTCCTCGTCCCAGAGTTTGAGCAAAGTGCGGCCTTCGCTGTCCAAGAACGCCAGCAGCGCGTCCACAGCCGCTGCAACACAATCTGGAACGGCTACACCCACCCCCGCCATTCCGGCCACGACCTTGAACCCAGAATTTTTGTCCCCCGAGCAAGCTATCGCCGGCGCTGGGGCTCAGACCGCTGAGCTGGAGGCCGAAGACACGGACTTTAATGACTACAGCATCGCTTTGAAGATGAAGGACGCTAAGAAGTGGGAGGATAAGCACAACCCGGTGTTGTATGTCCGCGCCAAATATGTGCCATACCCTGCTCTCCGGCAGCAGTTTTGGAGATCCATGCTGAAGCAATACGACACCGACGAGAGTGGTCGCATCAGCAAGATCGAGCTGACCACGATGCTCGACACTCTGGGTTCGACTTTGCATGAGTCGACCATTGACAGTTTCTTCCAGCGCTTCCCCCACAAGGCAAATGGCGATGACATTTCTGACTTGACCTTTGACGAAGCCGTAATTTGCCTGGAAGATCAGTTGGAGGCTAAGAGTCGACCGCACCCCACCGTGGCAGACAAGGTGAAGGGCATGTTGCCAGATGCTGACAAAGTGAAGAATCTGCTTTCTGGTCAAGGGACTGGGAACGCGCCTAGCGGCCTGTCAGCGGAGACATCGAGCTCCTCTGAAGGCACTCTCAACGTGCCAGAGCTGAACACCCCGGGTGAGGAGGGTGATCTACTCGAAAGGGATGACCTGGCCGAGGACCGTACGGGCGAGGAGCATGTAGTTGAAATTCGAGAATGCCCGATCTGCCATCAACCGCGCCTGAACAAGCGCAACGATACGGACATCATCACGCACATTGCCACTTGCGCTAGTCAAGATTGGCGCCAAGTCAACAACCTCGTCATGGGCGGTTTTGTTACGGCCAGCCAGGCGCAACGCAAATGGTACTCTAAAGTCATCACCAAGATCTCGTACGGTGGATATAAGCTCGGAGCCAACTCGGCCAACATCCTGGTCCAGGACCGAATCACTGGCCAGATCAACGAGGAGAAGATGAGCGTCTACGTAAGACTTGGCATTCGCCTTCTGTACAAAGGATTGAAGTCAAGCAACATGGAGACCAAGAGAAGTAAGTACTCATGTAGACCTAAGGACGTATGGCATCACTAACTGGCGTGCCTCTATAGTCCGCAAGATGCTTAAGAGCATGAGTATCAAGCAGGGTAAGAAGTTCGACGACCCGGCTTCCAAGGCCGAAATTCCTAAGTTTATCGAGTTCCATCGCCTCGACATGTCCGAAGTACTCCTGCCGATCGATGAGTTCAAGAACTTCAATGAATTCTTCTACCGAGCCTTAAAGCCCGAAGCTCGCCCGTGCTCAGCGCCCAACCGCCCCGACGTGGTCGTCTCTCCGGCTGATTGCCGCAGCGTCGTATTCAACAGTGTAAGCCAGGCGACCAAGGTCTGGATCAAGGGCCGCGAGTTCTCCATTAAGCGCCTACTTGGCGACGCCTATCCCGATGACGTGAAGCGTTTCGAGAATGGCGCTCTGGGTATCTTCCGTCTGGCACCTCAAGACTACCATCGCTTCCACATCCCCGTTGATGGTGTCATGGACAAACCGAAGACAATCGCGGGAGAGTATTACACAGTTAACCCTATGGCTATCCGTTCAGCGCTGGACGTGTACGGCGAGAACGTCAGAGTCCTCTGCCCGATTGACAGCCCGGTTCATGGTCGCGTTATGGTTATCTGTGTCGGCGCCATGATGGTCGGCAGCACGGTCATTACGCGTAACGAGGGCGACCAGGTGAAGCGTGCCGAGGAGCTTGGCTACTTCAAGTTTGGTGGCAGCACAATTGTTTTGCTTTTTGAGCCGGGCAAGATGAGGTTCGACGATGACCTGGTCGATAACTCCAACGGAGCACTTGAGACCTTGGTAAGTCTCACAATCCCAACGAAGTTGAACGGTGTTGCTGATGAAAGCACAGGTTCGTGCAGGTATGTCCGTCGGACATGCTCCCGACCAGCCACAGTGGGCGCCTGATATGCGCAAGGACGCAAAGGATGTGACAGAAGCTGAAAAGAAGGACGCGAAACGACGTATCGGCGGCAGCCTCACGGGAGAGGAGTCGTCGAGTGGCGATGATACTCCTGGCGCTAGCGCGGACCTCAACACGCACGCCGCATCGGCCATGTAGAGCCGCCGTCTTCGTGGCACGCGTGAGCGGTTCAGGCGTTACAGGCGTCTTAGTGTCGTTCCCGAATTTGACTACCCTTCGGAAACAGGATAGAGGAATACAGGTAGAGAACATAAGACGACTTTCGTGCTCATGATGGTCCATTGCTGTCCGCATCAGGCGCGTCGAGCGTGCTTCTTATACTGTCTTTGAGTCCTTTTTCATGGCGATGGTGGCTCTCAACAGACACGCAACCATCGGATATGACACAGAGAATGTGGCGACCCAAAAGGACGATTATCGGGAGGCAGGATGTGGAGTTTGACATTTTGTCGGCACACGAGGGTTTGGCAACATTTCAAAAAGAGGCAAAGAAAACAGGAGGGAGAGTCACGGTGCGAGATGGCCGGCGGACATCAGCATGGTCAACATCGCTCTTTTCGCCGCACAGAGGTATGATTGCAGCAGCAGATGGAGTTTTTTTGACAAAAGATTGGCAGTGTCGCTGACCCCGACTTCCTCTGTGATGTTAGCTGCCCAACGACCTAATAGATTCTGGTTTGAAGCGGAAGGCAGGGCTGCAGCGAGCACCATCTGAATTAGCTCATGTCCGTTCATGTCGAGTGAGCGATTGCTGAGGCAAAGGCATGCTTATGGATGTGTATATGGTGGGATTTGAAGCGTGGTTTTAGGAGCCCAATTTTGAATGCATTTCGGAATAAGTAAGTTGTACATCATGGGATCGAAAAGGGGTCGGTCGCGAAAACTGGAGCATGAACATCTCTTCGGAAATTACTATAAATAGTTAGTCTTGGATCGAGACAATGAATGACAAGGGGTTTAATTGAATTCTCTTTCGTTCTGCTGGGCCTACTCCGGAAGGCTACAACAAGGTTGATACTGGTATGGTTGGGGTTTGTCAAGCGCTGGCAGTTGGTGGCTTGTGGCCAGGGATGCTTGTTTGGATACCGAGGGGAGAAGGGTAGGGTTTCGGTGAGAGAGTTTTGTATGATTTGAGCGTATCGGGCACTAGAGATGGTACGCATCAACCTTCGACCCAACCTTAGAGTAGGAATGGAAAGTCCTGCGCATGTTGAACGGGAAAGCTTTTGTGATTGGAAGTAGTTCTTGTTTCGTAGTCTCCCTTCCCCCTCCATGTCACCTTTCCATGTGAAGGAGATATGTAAACAAGTCATTAAACAACGACGTTGACACAAAAAAACAAAAGGTGAAAAAGAGCCTAATTTTTGCAAAGTTGACGAGCGTAAGAACTATCGTCTCATCTGGCAAGTGTAGAACGCCCCTCCCCCCCCCGCCCTAAAAGTATCACCCGATGGACGGTTGGAAAGGTCAGTGAGGTTGGATGACGGGGTTGTAAAGCCGGTCGGATTCGGTGGATGAGGTTGGGGCCGGATGTGGTTTCGTTTACATAAGGTAGGGGTCCGAATGGCGGCTTCATGGTCATTGAGCCCCGTGAATGCTGTGGCTGGTGACAGGCCCGGCATCCGGCTGCGCCGCTGGTCAAGCTTCTCTTTGTGGCTGGTCTTGGGGGTGTGACGATCTTGCGTCATGCTGCGGAGCTGGGGGAGGATGGGGATCAGGGAGGCGGATCGTCTTCTCAAGTGTTGTTCCTGCTTCAGTGGTTGTGGGGAGAGTTGGCATGCGAGTCAGTTGGTTAGATGGGGTTAGATGGGTTGGAATGTCTCATGACAACACCTAAGGCCTTTGCAGACAGGTCGAGCGAAGATACGAACACAATTGAACATTCGATCTCTGGAAATTTGTTTCTGGTGGCGGGGGGTATCTATTGCTACTGGGGAGATGCCCTTGAGACACTTCTACTTGAGAGAAGTGGAAAGGAAAGAAACATGATCGGGTAGGTGGGGAAAAAAAAAGACAAACAGGCGGCCGAAATCAGGAAACGGCGAATGGCGTATCCGTAGGTTTGCATGCTTCTCGAACCACCTCTCGAACCATGTGCCCCGCCAAACGATACCTCAAGGAGGGTAAAACGGGGAGGGGCAGAGACAACTTCCATTGTCTCGGCACCCTCTCCCCTAGTCTACTAAAGTGGATCTGAGGTGATGCCCAACCTGGATGGCGTGATGATGTGCCGTTGTGCTTCTCCTTGGGGAAATCCGCCTGCCGACTTGAACCCAATTCACCGACTTCCTGCGTCATGTCGTGTGTATGTGAGAGTGTGAAATCCATGCGCGCCGTCAACTCCCTCGTACCATAAACCTGATGATGTGCCGGAAATGTGCTACGCTCAACGCCGATTCCTCCTGTGATGGTTGATGCTGCGAAAGGGGGTGATGGGCGACCGAGGTCGCATTGTGTGGGATGTTTGCCGTCCTTAAACGCCTTCCGGTCCGTAAAATTCGTCCAAAAAATGAAAATAAAAAGTATGCAGAGGTTTCCGGTATCCGCGATATGCGATGCCGGCTTTGTCAACCTCAATTAAAGGAACCTTGGCTGGGAAGGCGTGGGGATGTAATGAGGGTTGAGCTCCCTCGGGTAACCGGCGGAGAGGGCTCTCATCTACTTGGAGGACCTCCACGAGGAACTTGACGACGAGCGCGTCATGGAGACGGCGGCATCGCTGCGGTCGCTATCCATGGACCGCTTCTCCGGGGAGGGGCTGCGCGGGAAGTAGGACGTCACGTTCGGGGCTTGGATACCCGGGGATGGCAAGTCGGACGGAGAGCGGCGGGCTTCACGCCATGAGGAGTAGATCTGCTTGCACAGATGTGCGGACATTGTGTATGTGGGCGACATGTTGTTAGATATGTTGTTGTTTCGTTGGATAGACGGAGCAGGGCTGAGGCTCTGGGGTATGTTGAACAGGAGCAAATGGTCGTGTGTGTCTTGTGTTGTATAAGGGCTGAGTAGGAAGGCTTGGATGAATTGAGGTCAAGGTCAAGCAAGGTTGTGGAGGATGGTTTGTGTTTCTCGACACAGGGGCCTATGGTGATAGAGAGATTGGGAGACGTATGAAAGATTTGGTCTTCGGTTGATTTCTAGAATCCTCGTGGCAGAATGGAAGGAAAGGAAACAGGCTGACAGGCGGCAGGTGCAGAGGGGATGGACCAGATTATATCTGGAGTTGGAAGTTGAGACGAACCATAAGCGCCAGGGGAGGGGAAAGGATTCTCTTCTCACACACCCCCCTCCTGAGCCAGACCGATCTACACAAGTACAAGAAAAGATCACCATGGACATCGATTGGTAAGAAAAGGGACCACCTGCCAGAATAGCTGCCTAGGCAGAACCCGAATGGACGGGACAGGTAACGGAAGGGTGTTGGGAGGTGGATCCGCGAAACATGCGATTTGGCATCAAAAAGAGCAGGAAAACGGACGAGGGGCCGGGTATGGGGAGATTTGTGTACCCAAGGTATTATGTACGTGTGTGTATGTGCTTGTCACTGTAACCCCCCTCCCTCTTTTGCATGTTGTTCCACGCGTCGAATGGCCAGGCCAGAACGAATGAGTATTAAAAAACCCCTTGCCGATGAGCAACCTGGCTGGCTGCACCTCTATCCCAACCAAGGCTTCACACCCTCCCGCTACGCGCCACAGTCGCGATTCACCCAATGGAAGACTTGGAGTGTCGCTGCTGATGACAGACGACCAATTGGGAGAAAGGTAAAGTCAGCATTTTGGTCGAGGATGGCGCGAGGGAGCTGGAAGGGAAAACGTGCGATTTGGGACGTGTGGCTGTGCTGAATGGCACCACGAACGGGTGACATGGGATGTGGGTATCTCATCTTCCCCGTCCCAATATCAGGATGAAAAGCAAAAGAGGTGCATAGATTGGGCTGAACATGCTTTCGGGTGTATGTTACCTCGAACTAATATCCTGCCGTTATGTCTCTCCTGGACATGGAATGTTTGTGAACCGTTGGGCTTACGGGACCGGATAGCCGCCTGTTTCCCTCGGGTCTTCACAGCCGTTCTCCTTTTGGTTGTCCTTACCTCTGACAGCCCGGTTGAGGCAACCCGCTGAGTTATGTCTTTTATAAAATGTCATGACCAAGCCGACAGAGAGGGGGCGGAAGTCCTGAAACTTGGGACTTGACACCTGACTCTCCCGAGATACGTCACTGCTTGCGTGCTTTGAATGGGGAATGAGCACCGCATCGGGGGTCGGCGGTCAAGCACCAGCCACAATAGACGAGTCCCCACCGGCCCTCCTTGAGGGGCTACCGCGTCGGGTCGGAGCTTCGCCCGAGTTTCTGTCACAACTCCCCGTAGCCGTCGGCCGCGGTCATAGACTTTGCCAAGACCGGGGACATAGGACAAAACCCGTCCCCTGATTCGGGCGAGGGCTGGTACGCCGCATGTGGACTCCAAGGAACATGTGGTGAGCGATGTAGGAGTTGCGACGGTCGATCTGCATGTTACAAGCCGTCGGGGCTCCGAGTGCGGTAATGGTCTGATAGACGGGTCTTTCTCCAGCTTTATTCCTCCCAGGGCTCCGACTACACCACCTGGCGATGGGCTGTTCTACCGCTTCTAGCGGCTGGCACCATTCTTCAGGTTCTCAGGGCTGGGCAACACGCGAGTGAGTTCGTAGACGTGTAGACTTGTAATGTCTCCCTTATCCTAGCCCGCGACCCCTGGGGACTGGGCGATAAGTCCTGAGTTGGAGACGTGAAAGTTTTATGTGACAAGGGAGAAAGGAGAGGAGTGCGTGAGTAGCTGTCTTGACCCTAGACTTAGGATTTGGCTAAGAAGTTTTGGAGCATATGATGAAAATGCAGTGTGCGAAAGTGGGGATGAGACTGCTTAAAGGCCGGTGCCATTAGGTTCTGAATAGAAATCCCACCAAATGAAGCAGGTACGCAACCAGTCAATTACAGGGAAACCAAAAGACACAAGCTTGCTTCAGGATGTCGGCGATTGGGGCTGGCTTGGCTTTGTCCAATACTTACTTATTGTCGAAAACTGCCAAACCACTCAACACATCCGATATGGTGTAGTGGCCAACATGATGCCCTCTCATCTCTGTGAGAGGTTAGGCATAGCCCCGAGTTCGATTCTCGGTTTCGGAACTTTTGTTTTCTTTTTCTTTTTCTTGTTTTTTTGTAACTCTGTATTTGCTTTGCGCTCTGCCTGTCCAGCTCACTAACCTTACTTGCTCTGTCGTTGCATAGTGATTTCGGTGGTTTTTGATGTTTCTTCTCAACGTAGAACAAATGCTCTGCGTTTTGATTGATCACGGTGGTTAACGTCAGTGTGCCAGGTCGAGACCCGTTCGCAGGCCTGTTCCAATCACCTCAATCAGCCCGACCTGATTCTCGCTCGGTAGCTTCCTCGTGGTCTAATGACCACACGTTTTTGGTCTAGTATACGCCACCTTCCGGCAGGCCACGAGGATCAACACCTGACGGTGAATGCTGGTTCTGGACATGCCGTTGCTCAATAGCTCTCGCGAAAGGCAGATGGCAACACCGTCGTTTCAACGAAGCGAGGACTAGCCCCAGTGGCTCGGCGGTGGACATCAGCTAGACATGACAGACAATCTGAACGAAAGCTGCACTGGCAACTAATCAGTTTAAATTGCCGGACCTGGCGGTCGGTCCACCGGCGGACAACTGCTTTCGAAAAGGCGCCAGGCGACGTCGATGCAACCGTTGAATCGACAGGTCAGCACCCAGCAACGGGACCTCCTCCTCTATGATACCCTCTTCCCCCTGGGCCGACTTCCCTGGGCCGACTTCCCTGGGTCAGTAGACAAGCATCCAGGCGAGGTTTAGAACTTATGACAGCGATGGGCGGAGACAGGAGGAGATTTGAGGGACGAGAGACAAGCAACTATTTCGACATGGCGTCGCGAGCAAGGGCGCTTCGCCAAATTGGACTTTGTTTTTTTTTTTTGCCGCTCGCGAACCATCTTTCGATTGACTTTGGGAACACTCTACAGGTATGGGTCCAGTTCGAGGTCGGAACTCTCCTTATCTGGGAGAGAGGGGGCCACCCTTTTTATTCGACTTTAATAATTTATGGTCACGGTTCAATGCAACCGACGACAGGGTGAGGCCGTGAGCGTGGGAGAGCTGACCAACGAGCCCTCTCGTCTGGGATGAAGCGACCACCACTTGATCTGTCTTAACTATAGGCGATGAACGTTATGGTTCGGCGGATAATTTTCCCAAATTCTTGCTTATTCTTTGCTCAGGGATCGGGAGCCTGGCCGTGAAACAGGTAGACCCCGGGCTGGTGGTGTCTACCGCATGAAGTGTCTGGTTTTCCCGCCCGCCTTCGCTATGCCCGGCCGAGAGGGGCTCACCCCGTTAGATGGAGACGATGGGAAAAAGGAGATTCCAGCGGATGGGCCGGCGAGGGGGATATGCAGTAGGGATGCCGGACCGGGGCCTAAGACATGTGGAGCCCTTGTTGTATCTCTCTCAGCCAGAACCCTGAGTCGTTGTTTCTGTCGTCAGTCGATTTTCTTGCATGAAGTGTTGAGAGGTGTGCTCGGTGTTACTGCCAAGGTGGACAGGAACCTCGCATAATTACTCAAGGGCGGTAGAGACGAGACTGGATGTGGAGGTTAGGGAGGCGTTCATCCGTCCCTTGGTTCCTGTCTGTGAGCGATAGTTCAATGTAGTCAGTTGTCTACGCTAGTTCAACAGTGAGCCACAACAATGATGATAGATGGGTTCCCCCAGCTTCGTGAAATGGTAACTCGAGGATCTGCGAAGCGATTGGAGAAAGTGGGGAGAGAGGCGGAAATCTTGAAGATTGAAGACGAGTATGAGCGCGTACTAGCTAGTACGGCAAGTGTGGATGATGAAGACTGGAGATTGGTGTCCAGGGGGGTTAAAAGACGTTGGTTGACATCCCCTGAACTTCTAAAGTTGGAAAATGCACAGTGGAATAGTCGCCCCCTATTGGCTCGTCTGTTAATCCCGGGAGCCGACGCAGGTGCGATACACCCCATGCACCTTTTTTTTTTTTTTTCAATATGCTCCTTGATCTCCATCTCTTCCCCTCTTGTTCATCGTCATCCAAAACTTTTCAACGGATTTGCATCCTTCTTCATCTTCTTCCCGGGCCATGCCGGTTTTCAACCGTCTTCTCACTTCCTTCTGGGATAGACGATGCGAGGGATATCCAATCCGGCTCATGTCTGAAACGGGATGAATAAGTACCGACGCATGATTTACCTGGATAATCCATCTTCCTCCCCATCTGTCTTATTCAGGACAGAAATGCACTTCTCCTGACTACCTTAGCCGATGGTGGTTCCTGGATCGCCGGCTCTCACACCTCGTGCTAAAAACACATTATCGATTCTGCTGCCTCTGCCTGTTGACACAATCTCCCGAGAAAAGACGAAAAAGAAATGTCAAAGCGCCGTTGATGGGCAAGTCAGTGAACCTGTCAGCCAGGCATCATCACAGAAAGCCGGGACCGAGTCTCGGATTTCTCTCCTTCATCCCATGTGTCAGAATGAAAGACATTGTCAAACATGGACCGAAGAACACATGTCAAAGATATCATCAACGCTCTTTTTCCCTTTCCCTCTCTGTCTCTCTACCCGCCTGACTCTGCTTTTATCTCTCCCTTCTTCCAATTATCTTCATCCAATAACCGGACATTGCATCTGTGCCTCCTCGACTCAGATTCAGACTTTGACGAGACCTCAATCAAAAAGCTCAGCCACCCCTTTCCCTCCTTCGGCCAGCACGGTCACGGAGATGGCACTGGCGTCCCCTCTGTGTCTCGCTGCCATCCCAATTCACAGTCCATAACGTGGAAGGGAATCGCTGAGTCGCTCACCACCACAGACTGTCATCTCATCTTGCATCTCCAAGCGTCTACCACCTGCATCCTTGTGTGCGTCGTCATGTTCCCAGGCCCGTCCTTCACACCTCCATCCTCGGGCATTATAATCCGACCCCTGCTCATCGTACCCTTCCCATCTCTTGCTAATCATCCTTGATGTGCTGCGGCTCATAGTCGGGTGTCAAGCGCGTTGAGTGTCGCACCCTACCAGAGAACAAGGTTCCTCCCCTGTTCATGATCTGCCATGCCCTTTAGTCCAATAATCCGTGGCCCCATCCTCCCCCCCTCCACTTTGTGCCCTTGTCAGGGCCGCCTCTCCCGCACCAAGACCCATCGTGTTCGCGTGTAAAGGTCGGAAAGACGAAGTCTGCCTGACAGTATACAATACCATCGTAAACCCTTGCGCTCGGCCTTGTGTGCTGCTCTTGTTCCTGCTTCCGATCCTCCCCCCTTCCCTTCTTCCGTCTCCTTCACCAAACGTGTCAGCTGCACGTCACTCTAAAACTCTATTGTGTTTTGTCTCTCTTCCCTAAACGAGACGAAAATCTGCAAGTGTCTGCACTCTTTCGGCCTTGCTCGTCACCTTCTTTCTGCACTGACCGGTTCGGAATTATACCCTATACCCTATACTTACTCGTCCATATTGGCCACATCCTCACATATCTTTCGTCTTCATCGTCATCCTCTATTAATCTCTTCATGTCTATGTGCTGCGCAACATCTTCTGCGCTGCTGTCCTCCGTGAGGTCATGGAGGCTGTAATCCCGCCCAGAGACCATGGGCCCCCCTATGAAGGCATTTGGGACGACGCCGGCAACGTGGACGGCCATGAAAGGTTCGTCTCCCCCTAACAAGCTCCTCATCTGACTTGTCTTGACCCAACTAACAGGTGACGCAGACTTCCCGAACATAATTTCGGCGAGCAAAGGCAAAGCACAGTCAGTAGACAGACCGTACAATGGCCCTTTCTCCGTCATCAGAGCTCCGCGTCCGATGTCGCGTCGTCAAGGCCATTCACTGGTTTCACAGGCAGCTACCCAGATCCTCAGAATTTGCCCCCTAAGGAGTCCCCCCAACGAAGAGCGACATGGGCACCCGGAAAGCGCAACTCAACGACGACGATACTCGAGAACATCGTGCCCGACTACATCATCAACTACATCAGAGGGGAGACGCCCGAGACGTTGGCGCAGAGGAGAGAGGAGCGCAAGAGGCAGACGGAAAGCGGCGAGAATCTCGCGGCGCAGATGGCAGAACACACCAGTGGGGAAGGATTTATCGGTGAAGGTTTTTACCAGGAAGCGACGACGAACAGCATTTCCACAGTCGATGTCAATGGCGACCTGGAGCGGATGTTTTCCACGCACGACAAGCGAGGCAGTGGAGGCACCTTCAACAGAATGAAATCAGGGTGGAGAGCCGGCATTGCGTTGAACATTTGCATCGGCTTCGTCATACTCATCGTGGCCATTGTGTGTTTGGTCCTTGCCTTGGTAGTCGTTGGCATGATCAGGGGCGAGAGTAGGGTGTTTGAAGGCTCATGCGCGATGGCGGAGCAGATCGAGATTGGACTCTTCGTCGCCATCAACGTCATCACAATTGTGCTTCTGTCGGCAGCCAATTATGTCTTTCAAGTGCTGAGCAGCCCAACGCGCACCGAGATCGAAATGGCTCACGAAGAGAGGCGCTGGCTCGAGATCGGTGTCCCTTCGTTCAGAAATCTGCGATTCATTTCCAGCCCTCGGGTTGTCCTGACGGTCGTTATCATGTTGGCGGCCGTCAGCACTCAAGTAATGTAAGTCGAGCTTTTCAACCACCGCTCCCGCAACGCTGCTGACAGCGCTGCCAGTTATAATGCCGTAATCTTCACAACACAGCCAGCTTATGCCCATCAGGTCGTCTTCGTCACCCAAGACTTCTTGAACTCGGGCTTGTTCAGCGACGTGCCGTCCAACAACGCCGGCAGCCTCTCCCGCGAAGACATTCTCAGCTTACAGAACCAGGCCTCCCGGGGTCAGCTGACAAACCTCACCAACTCTGAATGTGCGATAGAATTCGGCGGCGTCTTCCAGTCCGATTTCAGCGCTGTCGTCTTGGTGACGAATGTGGACGCGCCCAGTAACTCGCTCGTCCAAACACAGAAGTCAGGCTCTTCCCTCGCACAGTTCATAAACCCAACCAACCCCTCCGAAATCAAAATCAACAGCTCCTCGGTGGATTACTGTCTAGCCCGCCCAGATTCACCCGGTTCTTGCGCCGTGGTCCTCAACGGATCCCTCCTAGGCGTCATGGCCATCCTCAATCTTGTTTCCGTTTCCGCCATTGGCGCCGTCTACTTCTTCACCGGCTTCGAACCTCTCGTCACCCTCGGTGACACGCTGGCTTCTTTCCTCATGTATGCGGACCACACAACCCTGGAAACCTGTCTCCTCGACAAGAAGGACATTGAGCAAGGCCTCTGGGGGCATCGCGAGGCGAAGTATTGGACCTCAAGGGACCACTTCTGGTTTCAGACCCCTGGCAAGTCCATGTGGGCAGTCTGGTTCCTCACCTGGGCTTTACCTGCGGGATTCGCAGCCGCAGCACTCGGGGTGTCCTTAAAAGAAGACACAACGACCGTCCTCAGCCCCTTCGGTCGCGCACGCCCTCACGAAATGTACATGCTTCCAAATACCGGCGCCCGCGCAGGCGTCGCCCTCGTGGCCGCCCTTCCCCACCTTCTCCTCACGGCGCTCTACCTCTCTACAAACGCTCTGATGACGTCCTACTTCCTGTCCCATGAACTGAGCCAGTACGCTCTGCCAGGCAACGCGCTCCCTCTACGCGTCAGCACCGGCCGGCCCCTCGGCTCCCAAACAACGAGCCTCTACCTCACTCTACCGCGTCCCTACTCCTGGCTCCTTCTCGTCGTCTTCGCCGCTGCAGGCTTCGTGCTCAGCCAAGCTGTTCCTGTTGTATCCGTCGACGTCTCGCCGGCCACGCAAGACGCAAAGTTCCCCGCCCCCGTCAACGGGATCGGCTTCAGCGGCGTCGGTTTGGTTGCTTTCCTTGCCCTGCTCGTCGTCATCGCGGGGCTGGTGCTCGGACTGGGCATGCGCCGTGCGGATCCGTCCCCTACGTTTGTCGACGACTCACCGGCGGGGAACCCGTTGGTTCTGAGAGGCGGAAGTTGCTCGGCCGTGATCAGCGCGCGGTGCCATCGGCCCGAGGCTGATGTTGGCGCGCCGTTTCGTAATGTGGCGTGGGGTGTCGTCCATGAGGCGGAAGAAGCCGACGTCGGGCATGCAACGTTTTCGAGCCTACCTCTGGGCGTGCTGAACCCCATCAGGAGCTACGCTTAACTTGTCTTCTTATCCCTCTTTGATTGTTTTCCTCCCTTTGGCGTTTTGTGCTGTGATAACAGCATCTCCATGTTCTTCAACCCTGCGTTGCGTTTTATTTCCCTTTCTTTTTTGCATATCTAGGGACTTACATTACCCCTATTCACTACTGCTCACACCGTACTTGGGAAATGGGGGAAAGCGCATGGTCCGGGTTTGATCGGGACCAAAAGTACGATTCTTGGGAAGCATTTGATGGTGTTTCATTGGGGGCATTGGTGTTCATGTGTTTTGCTTTCAGGGAGATGAGCATTTGATGATGGATTGATGGCACAGAAAAGGGAATGAGACCTCTGGAAAAGGGAACTTCGTCCAAATGCGGATACCTTGAGCTGCCGTTCGATGGGTTTCAACGGTTTGGTTCTCAGCTCTCGGTACTCGGGTGAATGGGGATGGATGGGTGGTCATTAGAAGTTTATACCCTAGCGTTTTTCACGGACGGTCGGACGACACGGGAGGCAGATAGATACACGGGATATAGGGACGGAGACGTGGCCTCTGGACGATGGTCGCGCCCGGTTAAATACAGTGATAGGGCATGTCTACATACCAGATGCGCGTCAGACGTTGTGTTTGTGCGCGCCCCTCATGAGTCTTTTCTGTAAAACCGCCAAGTTATTTTTGATAATCAGTGCTGGTCGAGGTTTGTATGTTTTACTCTCTGGTGCAGGTCTCCTTCCTGCGGTTTTTTTAAGGTCTCCTCACTGGTTTTGATGCTGTCCGCAGAGCCATGGGAGGGCGGCGGCTTGGGCCCCTCGCGAGCTTTGGTCTACCAGGGCAATTCGAGACCTTCCTATCTGAACCGTTGAGATGGCTCTTGTCTGTTCATCTTGGACACACTTTGTTCTGAGTAACATGAAGATCGGAGGAGCTCGAGAAATGCCGGTGATTCATTTCTTTGCCTCGGCAAGACAGGTCTCCTGGCCTAGCTTACGTTCACGGCAATGGTCCGGCGACGAGGGCCCAGGCTCAGGGGCAGGACAGTCCGGCAGATACAGTCAACCCCCTTTCCTCTATTACCATATTGTTCCTTTCGTGAGGCAAACCGGGATTGTACTAGACTGTCTGTCGCGTGTATAGGCGCTCTACATTACATGGTAGAGAGAGCCGCAGCAGCAGTGCGAATATGTTCGTACAGCCTACAATGACCCATACTTAAAGAGGCAGTGAAGATATCAGTGTCGAACAGAAGCCGAAATGTATCGGTATGTTGCCGTCTATTTCTTCTCGGGAGCAGTGCTGTTTGTCGCATTCTTGTATCACTCCACAGTCGGGTCCTTCCGCACCAAGTAACCGGACCTTGTCATCAATCCCTGCTCGGCCGGAGGATATCCCCATCAGACACATACAGATTAGGCGAGAAAGGAGTTCCGCGCGCAACCTCAAATATTGGGGGTTTTCCGCCCGTATTTGAAACATCGTAAGGAGACACACCATAATGACTCGACTGAAGGCTCTCTCCAACGTCCTCGAGAGCCCCCTCACTGAAAAGTCTGGAGCATCTTTTGCGCGAAATCCCGGATCCCCGCGTGAGAGTATCATATACCTAAAGTCACGCAGTCGTGCAAACACTGGCCCCTTGACAAGACCGGCCGCCTTGGCTCACAGCACGGAAGTGGGACTGGCTGATACACATCCGCATTCAGCTTCTTTTTTGACCTCTGCAAACCCGTCCGTCCATCTTCCAACCAAGTCATATGCTTCCATCTAGGAGGGTAGCTGAAGAACCCAAAAACATTGGGTCTTCTTATTAGCCGTGAAATATCCCCTTTGAATACGGCCGAGGCAAAGGACAGTGAACCATGGGTGAACTGTCCGAGAGAACCCAGCAAATCTACCGCAGCGTAGCAAAGGAGAGACAAAGGCATGGGAGAAGTATCCATGGGCTCCTCTGCTTTTTTTCTCGACCTATCGCTAGTTGAACAGGAGGGAGAAGCCAGGTTGAAGGTACAAGCTCAGCCCTTGGGAGCTAGTGCATCAATACACACAAAAGCTAGGTGTGTATCAGTGGTAGCAAAGTAGCACCACCCCTTTGCAGATCCAGTCCCTTCAACAACAACTCTAGGCCACCTGACCCCGTGTCAAAGGGCTCGATTCTATGGATCCGTCGATTCAGGGACGAGGCTCAGGGCATTCAATGTTGGTAAACAATAAAGAGGCATTGAGCCTTGGTTGTTGTGCTTAAACAGCCGTTGATATCCTCAATATCTACGACTGACGCTTCATCGACCTTCGTTTCCTGAACTACGAGCGTTCTCAGCAGTGAATCTGCTGGCAACTGTTAATTGAAAAAAAAAGAAAAAAAAAGAAAAGAAAAAAACAGGTTCGAGCCACCGTTATTTTCTTGTGCAAGCGTGGCTTCTTTTGTAAAAGACTGCACCTGTACCGGACTTCTTCTGTATGAAGCGCACAGACTGGCATTCTGGGTGACTCTTCAACTTCGTGTTAATACGTGCACACCAGCAATGGACATTCTGAAAAGTTTGTGTATTTCTAGTGCCAAACGACGACACGTAGCTATGCGATGAGTAGACGCATTCCGCTGATTCATGATCATATCCTTTTAAAAGCCAACCAAGCCTCCCACCTCCGCGAAGCCTCAGCGCCACCCCAGCAGCGCTGATTCAAGACGAACCCATTGTTCCTCCATCCGTGGTTCAATATTCATGTATGCAACTTCTGGTTGAGACCCAACAATAGTTGTTTTACCGTGCTCATCAAATGTGACTCGATGCCTTCAAAGCCCGCAGCCGCAGAGCCCGATGTGCCCGCTTCTGCAGGGGGGGGCACTATGCTCGTGTCTGCGAGACCCAGCACCCTGTCAATGGCAGAAAGAGTGACGGCTTCAGCCTTGGCCTCGCCGATTCGAACTTTGAGAGCATTGGATGAGACGTTCTTGAACCCAAGCAGGGAATTGAAAACCTTGGGCTCAAAGACGTTGGTTGGCCCAGTCGGTTGTGGTGTGCCTCCTGAACCGGGTGTGTTGCTGCGTGTGGAGTAACCATCTAGAAGTTTCTGGATTCCCTTCATGCAGATATCTTCCATTTTTTGGTTTTCTGTAGCGGCATTCTTGAGCCCCAGACAACGGTTGAGGGCAGACATGACGATGGCTTCTGCCTTGGGGTTTTTTGCATTCTTAAGGTTTTCTATCAGACCGTTCTTCAACCCATTGACGGCGGACAGGAGACGGGGCTGGATGACCGGGCGGGGTTCGGCTTGTGCTGGTGGTGTTGGCGTAGGTCGGGCTTGCTGCGGCGCGGCAGCGGGTATCTGTGAGGGTTGTACTCCAGGGATGGCGGCCGGAGCGGGTTGTATGGCTGGCGGTGCCGGTGTCGGGGCAGTTCCGTCTTCTGTTTTGACGGCGGGATGGGTCGGAGGTGGCCTTGAAGCGTACGGCGAACTGTAAGTCGACTGCTGTCCTGCAACACCCTGAGGCCGGGCGATGACAGCAGCCGCAGCTCCGTAGCCGGGAAGCGTTGCAGGAGCTACCGGTTGAGATGTCACTGGCGGTGCAGGCTGGCCAGGAGTCGGTGTAGCTCCTGGAGGGGAATACTGAGGTGTCCTGGCTGCTGCCCCTGCCGCTTGAGCTTGGGCTTGGGCTTGAGCTTGAGCTTGAGCTTGAGCGTGAGCCTGTTGCGCAGGATAAGCCTGCGCATGATACCCAGGCGGGAGATGCTGATAGGCGGGGGGGACATGGCCTGGTTGCTGGCCATACTGAGTGTACATCGGGTGGTTGTAGTGGCCGTAGCCCGCGCTCATGGAGCGATCTGGCGATGAAGCTTTGCGCTTCTTGCCAGCGTCCAGCTCAACGCCAGGTACTCTCGACCACAAGCCCGTCGTGTCATCCTTCTTGAACGCCTCATTGCCAATGAGATTATGTCGCACACTGGATTCCCAGCCCTTCGTTTCCGTATGAAAATAGAACCAAGGGTATCGTTGGGTGATGCGTTTGTAAATCTGCTTAAGCGTAAGACCATCGGGCCCCGCTGCAGTAAGAGTCTCGTCGATGAGGACTCCATAGTTCTTGTTGGGCTTTTGTAGTTGCTCTTCGGTGTAATCTTCAATCTTGAGCTCCAGTGGTGGCGACTTGGGTCGGGCCTTCTTTTCCTTCTTCTCTTTGGCACGCCGCTCAGCGTCCGAGCCCTCCGCGCCATCCTCGCCCTTGGGCTTTCGAGGCTTGTATTTACGCTTCTCAGGCCGGTCACCTCCCTCTTCTGGGAGCGGATGCTTTCGAGGGCGTCCGACTTTTCGCTTGATCGGAGGCTCTCCGGGCGGCGGTTGTGGTAAAGTCTTTTTCGCCATTTCTTGCTGCTGCTTCTTAAGCAAGCGCTGCTCTCGCTTTGACATGAAGCCATTCTTGGGCGGCCTGCCCGGCCCTCGCTTCTTCGGAACAAGGGGCAATAATGATTGAGACATAAGATGCGCCAGATTGGGCTCCTCTGCTTTTACCTCCGTCGTAGGCTGTACGTCTTCGACTGCTTCTCCTCCTTCTCCCGGTTGGACATCTCCATCAGCGTCTGCATCGGCATCAGCGTCAGCATCACCGTCGGCGTCGGCATCAGCATCATCGTCAGCGTCGGCGTCGGCCTCAACCTCAGCTCCAATCTCTGCATCAGCTCCGGCACCATCTTCGTCGATTGCCAAGTCAAGATCGGAATCTTCGTCTTCTGACGGTGCCGGTGGGCTAAGAGAGGAGTCACTTGTGTCGTGTAGGTCGCCGTTGCCATGGGAGGCTTCGAACTCAAAACTCATCTCCTTTCCGCCAGTGGGTGGCTTCCTCTTGAGCTTTTCTTCCTCTTCGGCGTACTCTTCCGCACCTGTTCGGCCTTCCGGGACACCATTGATAACGAACCGAAAGTCGACGTCTTTGATCTGTAGATGATCACCACTACGGAGCACGACAACGCCTTCTTTATGATGGACATCGTCGATAAAGAAGCCGTTCTTGTGCAGGGGAATCGCTTCGAAGACGCACGCCTCCTTATTGAACTGAATCCTTAAATGCTCTCTCGAGATGGCCTTGGTCTTGCTCGCTATGTCGGGTCCGGGCGAGTGAATGCCGATGAATGGGACGTGATCGGGAGAAGGCCGTAATGAGGTGAGGTCGACGGCTGCTGCGCCGGGCGTGTGTGAGACGTACTGTCGGTTGAAGATGAGATTATCCTGCGACTCCTCCTCTTCTGGTCTTTGCGAAGACCCAGTACTATTGGTCTTGCGGCGTTTGGCCGGTCGGCCGTCTCCTTCGCTGTCGGACTCTGGTCCGAGCATGCCTCCCTCCTCACTGACGTAGGATTTGCTAAACTTCCCTCGATCGTGCCTGACGGGCGACGGAGGCGGCAGTCCCAGCGCTTCGTTCTCCTCAGCTCGTCTCCGATATTCGGCGTTGCGCTTCGCGTCTCTCCGCGCCTGGTTCATAGCCTTCTGATCACGGCCGATAATAACGGCGTAGGTAGTCATTTGAAAAACACTATCGGCGAATTCTATTCTCGCGAAGGATTCGAGACCTTGGGTAGCGGCCGTAAGGTTTTGTGTGGTTGTGACGAGGGGGTCGTTGCCGTTGCCCATGGTGCTAGGGAGGGTGACCTGAGCTGGGGTAACTGTCGGAGGCGGGGACATCTGGTTTGAGAGTTGATTGCCAGCCATATGCGCGAGAGCCATCATCATGTACGCGTGGTCTATGTTCGGCATTGGCGTATGTGGGAAGGAAGAGGCAAAAGGGTCGGCGTCCATTTGGGCGGCTGGAGCGGGCTGCGACGATTGCAATTGGGACATTGTCGCAGGTGGAGGACGGGGGTTGGCGCCGGCATCAGCATCGGTCATAACGGTATCGACAGCCGCAGGTGTAGGAGTTGATTGACGGTTGTTGGAGGAGTCGTTGGCTGATTTTTGAGGGGTGGGTGATGGGTCGGGGAGCGGGTGGTCGGCAGCGACGGTCTTTGTGTCTTTTTTGTTGTCGTCGGGACCAGGTCGGGGCGATGGTGGTGAAGTTGACTTCGTCTTTGCCTTGGGCGGCGGCGTTGTCGGCGCAGGCGCCTGGCCGTTTTGGCCGGCGTTGGACGAAGTCATCGCTGCTCTGCAATGGGACAGACCAGCTCCTTCGTCTTCAGCAAGCCAAGAGAGGCGTTCTGGTCAGTTGCGACAAGGTTGGACCTGAGGAGGCTGCGAACAATGCGAGAGATCCCAAAAAAATTGGCGTGAGACAAAGTCATTCGCACCGCGATTGACAGGGTCGACGGAGAGAGACAGAACGCTCTGATTGGCTGCTCGGTGGGGATTCACCGCGATTTATGGCCAGCCTTCCCCGCGCTGGCAAAGTATCCTCGTACTTTTTTTCCCTCTCAGGTTTGGAGAGGTTGAAGGAAGGAGCATCCAGCCCGCAGCTGACTGGTTCCTGCTTATTACAGTCTCCTCTTTTGCGTCCTGTCTTCCCGAAGATGGGAAGTACCAACCACCGACGAAAGAATTGCACCTTCCTGTTTGTTAATTAAAAAAACCACTCTGAAGTCAGCAACTAATCCTGGCATGTCGGCGCCATTTGTGTCTATTCCGTTGAACTCATTACTCATTCAATCTTTTTGGTTTTCTACAAGAACGCAATCTGATGTCCTCTCGGTGGAACGGACCCGGCGCATTGAGTTGACCTCGGTGTTACGGTGAGCAGCAGACAGTTCACGATGCATGTCGGCCAGCCTCTGAAATGCCTCCCCTTTCCCCTCCCCCCAAGCCCACCTCAAGCTCACCGCAGTCGGAGGAGGTTGGAGCCCACGCGATTCTTGGACACACCACCCTGTGTAGATCGCCCAAACTTTCCGACCTCGGTTCCCACTTCTTTCGGTCAAGGTCCAATGACAAAAGGCCCTCCGGTGAAGTGTGATCTTGTCCATCCTAGGGCTCTTACAGCTCCTTCTCCCCTTCCATCTCTACTAGGGTTATCCAGCCTTATACTATGTAGAAGGACGAAGTCTTGAGAGTATATGAACGGGTGAATGAACACCTTATTTCATACTGACACCTGTGACTTTCGTTTTCGCTGGGAGTCTAATACGAAGACATTAAAACCAATCCCAGCCTATTTGTTGACGCCGAGATGAACACTCTTTCCAAGAACATGGATAAAATGGGCGAAACTAGCTGTACATAATAACAAGCCGCGCAGCGTTCTATTTCCCTATCGCCCTAGCAGCTCACAGGCCGTATGAGTGCAGGAAAGGCGGCATAACGCAAGCCACTCTGGTAATTACCATGTATGATGTGTGTCCCAATGGTAATTAAGAGTGAGTTGATATTGGAATACTAATCCATACATAATCGCTACGCAAACAACCTCAACTCAAAAGCGGCGCACTCTCACCAGAGCGAGACGCTCTGGGCTTCCACCAGCGCTCGACTCTGTCCGAGATCCTGTAGGACCAGAAACACAGCATGCCGGCGATAAAACCAATAGCGTCGTTCCTGAAAGCGAGGAGCAAAGCCGTAGTCATCAGCATGATCATCCACCTTTCGGCCCTCTCCTCATCAGAGACGGAGCGAAGATGGCGAGTGATTACGCTGCCGTCATCTCCAGCCGCGTTCTCCCAAAGGTCAGAGGCGCCATGGTTCAGGCTGTGTCCGACCTTGGCGAGTTCGAGGCCAGCGGCGATCACCATCACTCCGAGCAGACTCTTTGGATAGTGAGCAAGAAAAGTGAGGAGACTTCCGCCAAAAACAACACCCAAGACAATCTTGAAAATACCCAGAAGGATGACACTAGCACCGCTGCGCGCACCAAATCGGTACTGGGCGGCCAGCCCGCCGGCACCATGACATACAGGCATGGCGCCAAACCAGGTGCCCACCAAGTTCATGATGCCCACGCTAGTACCCACAGCGGTGACGCTCGGCGTAGGCATATCCGGTAATAAATCGGCCGCAAGAGCACTGACGGCGATGACGGAGTTGAGGGTGGTAAGCGGCAGTTGACCGATGGCCATAGAAATGGGCTCATAATGGAACCAGCCCAGGTTCCAAGGAAGAGACACGACCTGCGAGATGTTGGACATCTGAAACCCAAGGGAGGACTTCTGGAAAGTAGGGAACAGCATAGTCAGAAGCGCAAGGATGAGTGACAAGATGAAGATGTATAGGGCGTATGGGAAGCGCGGCAGTCGCTGAGTGCAAATGAGCACCAAGAATGCGGCCAAAGCCCACAGTCTGTTATCCAACACAGGATACACCCATTCCAGATCCCGGATCAAGTTGGAGCCGGCAGCCAGGATGAGAGAGAGACCAGCACCTAGTTGGATACCCTTGACAACGGGGACGGGGACGTGCCTGGTAACCCAACGAATCAGGCCGGTAAGACTCATGACAAGAACCGCCAGACTGACCAGCTGGCCAGCGGCCATGACCGTTCTGATGTTGCTGTCCTCTGCACGTGAGATAGCAGCAGCCGCGATGGCCTAAAGTTACGGGTTAGAATAACCAAACGAGGCGAGGCGAGTTCTGCAAATATCTGACCTTCATGGGTTGCACCGGAAGTGGGATGCCAAAGACCAACCCTGTAACGACATTGAAGATGCCGGAAAGCAAGAGAGTTTTGTCAAGGTAGATTGAGTGTTGCAAAGCAAGTGCAATCATCAATGGAAGAAGAGTTCCCAGGTCGCCAAGAGCACCCGAGATTTCTGCAGCCGGGGAGCGGCGTAAAGTCGTGACATTATGTCGGTAGACTCGCTTTAAATGGCCGATGATGGCCATGATGCGGAGAAGGACAAGGAGAAGTCTCCCGGCTTTTGTGAGGTGAGGCAAGGTAGTTTCTGGTACTGATCAAGCGTTGAGGGAGTAAAGAGTATCTTACGACAGAAAAATAACAAGAAAAATAATTATATTTAAGAGACATGAAGATGCCGAGGACCTCGTGATACCTGTTGTCGCTAAGTTCTGTCATGTGTAGTCAGCAGCGCCTGACTGATCTTAATCCATCGGATAAGAAATTGGAGGCAGCCATAACCCGACGATAGTGCGTTCGATATCGGAGGAAGTAACTCCTCGGCCGTGACGGCTCCGATGATGATTGGCGGTTTCGCCCCGCTTGGAACACGGACCTCCTGCCGTTTCAATTGGGCGATTGATGTGTTGGACGACGCCGTTGCAAAGCGATAAAAAGAGGTAGGACGGCGCGTTCTGCGATTTGAAAAAACATGTCGTCATAGGCCGGGTTGCTGGTGGGGTTTCCGCACATAACCTCCGTGGACAATTCATGATCTGATCTCCGGGATGGTAGTGATTTACTTACATACATAGTAGTGTGAGGTCAAGATGAGAAGGCGCTTTTTTGGAGCGTAGAGGACCTAGCATTTGTCGCGCGAGTAAAGGCCAGCGAATGCCGAACCTCATAACTTGCTCTGCGTTGATGAGCAACATTGCTGGCTGGGATGGATGGAGTGGGAAATAATGAAGATGGATATAATTGGTTAGAGACTGCACATGGCAAACGGAACAAGCGATCGGACTGATTCGGCCGTACCTGAACCAGCCCGCACAGGCAAGGGGATGAAAAACAAGCCCTTGTTCCTCTCTGCGCAGCGAGGATGAAGCTTCGATGTCGCTAGTCTACTAAGTTTGGTGGATGAGGTTTTTTGTTGGAAATCAGGATTTCATAGTGGGCATGACAAAGATAGACTGCGACGCTGCAAGGCGACAACAGCTGGTGTGTGGAGGATGGACCGGTCATCAGACCAGAGTCGACGGCCGAAAACAAAGGAAGCAGTCAACGCGGGTCAGAAGCAGTCGGTCCCAGAAAGGCGCGAACCCCGATTCGACCTACCGCAGCATGAGATGCCGATGTGGTGGATGCCAGACGCGCCGGGCGCGGATGGGGACCATCCAGCAACGAGCGGGTCCTCCGACGCCCATCATGCTACAAGGTCGAGATGAGATGGATCTCTCTTGTTCTCATTCATGTAAACATAATGATTATTGTGATATTGGACTTGCATCCAGATTTTTCTACCATGGTATGTTGCCGAACACGGATCCTTGCATGGTCATGTCGTTCTGCTCTTGGCCAAGGCTTGGGTAAATGCCCCATTCAAGCATCTCTTGACTATTCAGGCTCCCTTTGACATCTGCCAACCCGTTGCCAACCCGTTGCCAACCCATCCGCAGCAGCTTGACCGGGCGCAGTTGAAGAACGACATGACTAGCCTGACCAACAAGGAGGGATTGGGGAGTTAGGCCAGATGCAATAAGCTCCAAATGAGCCATTATGAGCTTCCTCCCAAGTTGTGAGCCGATGCGATAGCCAATCTGCCAAGACTAGCACTCATTGAGGCGAGGCAATTCGCCAAGAGAGAGGGAGAATCAGCCCGAAGAGAACCGGTCCACGGCAGAAAAGGAGCAAGGGGCTCTAAAGGAAACCATGGGAGCAGAAATGGCGAGTTGCGGACTGGAAGAAAATGAGACGGGAATGGCGTGTGGTCGGTGTTAGTAAGTGGATGCACGGAAGGGAAGTGCGATGCAAAGATATTGTCATCAATTCGTCGCTTACAGAAGATTCCGACCAGGGGAAGTCCTCCCGTTGGTCAGGTTTCGACCGCAGGCCAGGAACAAAGGGAAGGAAAAAAAAAATTTCAGCATGTACCTTGAAGGTATTCCCGAGAACTCCCCTCAACAAGGTTTGGACGGATTGGCCCAGTCATTACCGGTTCCAATGGATGTGATGACTACGAGGGAATGGATCAACGGTTGGATTCCCTCAAGCGATAAACGGCACTCGCACCGGCAACCAAGGTACCGTGTACGTAGTAGAGTGCATTACCACAGGACCGTGGCAACAAGAGCCCTGGAGGGTGGCTCCAAGCTTGACAGGCTGCCTACCTTACTGTAGGTATCATCTGGGATTTTGTGTTTGCTAGGTACAGGTGAAGAGCGAGGGAGTTCCATATTATTACGAGGCACGACGCAACAATCTAGAATACCTCGTGAGACTGAGAACGTGTGTCGCCCTGTGACGGCTCGTGCTGCTTCCATCTCGTCACTGGCCATGCACGGCCCTGGCGCCATTGACTAATCCTTGTCAACACTGTTCACGGGGCATCGGCCTATCTTGTGATGACTTTCTTCCACACGGTAAAACATAGCTTTTAGGGGAAAATAAAATAATTAAAAATTCATTCAGTTTGTAGAGGAAGTACAACGTAAGGAGAGGGATGGCAAAAAAGAAAGAAAAAAAAAATGATGGAAAGCTTCCGCTCTCCACTTGGATCAGCTGGGGCACATGGCCCAGTCATCCACCGAGTCACTCACCAAGTCACTCATCCATGGACCTTGCACTCACCTGTACAGTCCAGCACCGCCCAGGCATGGGAACATGTACTCCCAGGCTACAAGCCTAGGCAAAGCAATTCTTGCCAAATATGTTACTGTATCTCACCATGAAACTTGCCAGACTAAGTGCCTCGTCGGTACCTTAGATTGAACGAAAGGCTCCGAAGGAAACACCCAACTCCCCCTTGTAAACAAACGGGTTCCACACTGGTTCCTTTTCATGACCCTGCCGTCCTTCCGGCATCCTTGGAGACAAGCTTTTCTACCACCTACCCCAGTAAATCGCGTACTCTCTCCATGTTGCCTTGGCGCCGTTCTCGTGACATAACGCAACCAAGGATCGCACCTTATACGGGCAGCCACCTCTTTCTTCCTATCGGGCATGTATGTATCTGCTCTGTACAGTATCCGTAAGGCGGTGGAAGCTAGCAAGAGGCAAGGCAGAGGTGAGCCAATATGCTTTTTCCTCTGCCAAGGTACCGGCCACCACAATCAAAACCTGACCGACCTGAAATGTTAAGGTTAAGCTGAGGTAGCGCTGAAAGGTAAGCTAAGGTACTGGGTCGATACAGACAAGAAGGTAGCTTCCATCATCGTACCAGTTCTTTTTCCATCGTTGCCTTTGTACCTGGTCTGGCCAAGGCTGCTCACCAATGTCAAGGTCACAGTCACAGTCGCAGTCGCGGTCGCCGATAGCTATTTGAGCAGCTACTTTATTTACCACCTTGTCCACCCCTTCTTGTCATCTTCTCGTACTCTTCTTTTTTTCTACTTTTCTTTCTCCCCTCCCCAACACACTCGACAACGCAAACCCTTCAGCCAGTTCCAATCGGCTTTCCCGACTGCCTCACCACTGCCTATCCTACTCTGTCATCATCTTGCTCTATTTGCCCAGGGTAAGAAGCTTCATGACGTTGCCAAAATCGACTTCAGATCTTTTTTATCTCGATTGATGCTGACAAACAGCGACCGCTCCAGCGAGCCTCCACCTTTCAGTCACCTTGCAATCGAACCATCACGTCGCTATTTCTCCACCTGGCTTTGGTCGCTCAATCGCCGAACCTTCCTCAGCTTCATCCTAGGTAATTCTTGCCCCTCTTCTCTGTCTAAAGTCACACGCAATGCCATGTCCGACTTCGGGTCCCTCCTCAGACCGTCTTTGCGACCACTTCTGAGCTCTGCGCTTTCATCTTGTACCGCCCAATTACCATGTAATGGCAGACAGATTTGAGCGGAGGTTTGGGTCAGTCATCCGAACGTCGGATACCCCGGGAGCGATGATGGGCTTCTCGGAGCTGCCAGGGTCGGGAATGTAGGCGCGAGGATCTGTCGTCTCCATTAAATACCTCAATGGGACAAGCTCAGACGATCCAATCCACGTTTTTTTTTTCCTCCCCTGTTTCCTCGACCCTGGCCGCTTTGGGTGGACGGCTCATCGCAAACAGTCGCCACGAGCTCATACATATCTCACTCGCCCGTCATCGTGTGTTTTTATTTTGTTTGCTGCTTTGCCTCTTCTTAGACAAATCTTCCGCTGACAATTCCTTCTCTTCTTAGCCGACCCCAAAATCATACTCAACATGCCTGCCATCAAGTCTATCGTGGCCCGCGACGCTGTCCACCAGCTCGCCAAACGAAACTGGGCCTCTCAGGAGGCTGGCGTTATCGTCGTCTTCTGCATCGTTTTTGTCGTCGCCGTCGGCATACTCGGT
The DNA here is from genome assembly GCA_001937105.1 of Colletotrichum chlorophyti. Lineage (NCBI taxonomy): Eukaryota > Fungi > Ascomycota > Sordariomycetes > Glomerellales > Glomerellaceae > Colletotrichum > Colletotrichum chlorophyti. The sequence goes on along the minus strand of MPGH01000261.1, from coordinate 76,126 downwards.
TTCTGGATTTCTCGCTTGATTTCTCGCCGCAAGGCCAAGAAAGCAGCCGCAGGAAGTGCCTAAGATGCGACAAACACTTTATTACCGGTGAAAACTTCAATGGGGGAGGCGGAAGGTAATAACGACTTCAAACTGGACGCCATCCGAAGCCAATGTGGGTGGGTCTGAACTCACTTACATCACGGAGCCTGTCATCGGCGCATGTGGAGGAGCCAGCAACGCTTCCGTTGTCGACAACAATTACTTTCGTCACCTACGGATCAAACACCATACGAGGACCGGTTTTCAAGCCTCGACCACACTTTTTCGGTTTAATGACTACGGCACCGGAGTCTCACGAGAGACCCCCTCATGAGGAAGACGGATGGTTGTATAAGCCCGGCATCACGAAGTAGCCGGTTAATGTATGGGAGCGGCCTCCATGTCAATCGCGACGTCGCACCATGTTCACTATATCAAATCTCTTTTAATGATACCTATTTCAAAGCTTCGCAACACATGTCGATCGCATACACGCTTATAATTGAACATGGTGATAGTTGGTATATTCATTTGAGTTTGGCCCAGTAACGCCAGCATTCCTCGTCTTGTCGCACAGCATGTATAGGCCCATGTCCCCTTATCTCTTCAATCGGCGCAGGCGGCGATCCACTTCCCAACATCGGATGGCATGACCATGGGAAACCGTTCCTATGGGCAGAGATCAGGCTCGTCGCAAGAAAATAGATCAGACAATTGACCATTGCGTGCCGTTGCTCCATCCGCCGCAAGTCTGCGCGCATCTGAAGAATGGGACGCAACCCTTATCTTTTTCCCTTCCGAAATTCCGCCCAGCCATGTGTTGGTTGGATATGGACTTTGTTTAGGTAGGTACTCCTGGTACATCAACCAACGACGCCTAACTTGCATCACGTCGCTTACGCGCCACTGGCTGAAAAAGATGCTTACAGGCCAAACCACCGGGTTACTGACAGATAGTGCTGTCAGTCTGAAGCGGACCCAATGTCTTAACATGTTTAATCCCCCGGCAATAGGCTTCTATCCCGAACCGGACTAACGACATTTGAATTCATCCGCGATGAAGCACCTCGTCGCATAACCCGCGTGTCCAGCCGAGCGTCCATTTGATTGAGCTGTGTATCTGGCTTAAAAAGGCCTTTTGTCTTTGACGAATTCGTCATCGGCGATTCAAGTTGTCTATTTGTAGGAAGCTTCCCCCTACGATTTCACGGTCCATCTACCTGCCTATTCTCATCTCACACAGGAAATCTCATCCAACGACTAGATCATAGGTTTCTCTGTTCTCCGTAAATCTGCCTCCAGACAGCTAGCTCATGGACCAGCCACGGAGATCTGCCAGTCCACCGCGACGGCTGCGGGCCTGTGTGCCGTGTACGAGGGCCAAGGCTCGTTGCAACATCCGCGACGAGAACGCCCGGCGACATCTGTGCGACCGGTAAGCCGTTACACTCCACCACAAGACGTGACCTTCAGAACCTGACACCATGATGAAAGATGTGAACGGCTTAAGATCGAGTGCGAGGCCAAGACGAAGGGCGTGAGAAAGCCTCGACAGCTCAAACCCTTGACGAAGTGAGCTCTGCACCTTTTTTTGGCCAGACATCATAGACGTCGCGCCACATGATACTAATCCGCCGGGATAACTGTCCATGTGAGAGTCACGACTAACAAGACATCAGCCGTGTTGCTTCGTTAGAACAACAGATAACCATCCTCGTCGCCACAGATAAAACAGACGGCCTCCAGACACCACCAGTAAGCTATACTACGACCGGCAGAACATCATCCTCAGACTCAACAACACGCCTCCCTTGCGACTGGGACGTAGGACACAGCATCCGGACACTTCATACGGACGCCCGAACCTCCTCGGCCGCAGAGACCTTGGACACACCTCCGCTTAACCTAACATGGCCCCAAGCCTCCTTCATAATCGACGACTTCCGCGCAAACTTTGTCCCAAACTACCCTTTCATCGTGGTGGATCGCGGAACATCGCCCCGCGACCTCCTGCGCGAAAAGCCATTCCTCTTCCGCGCCATCATGCTGGTCGCCGCGCCCCTCCCGCGGTCTCTTCTCGACATTATGCGACGGGAGGTGATGGCCTTTCTGGGCCAGCGTATGCTAGTCGAAGAAGACGAGACGCTGGATCTGCTGCAGGGGATTCTGGTGATCGTCATGTGGTACTCCCCCCCCGCCCTCTTGCTCTTTCTTCCAAACCAGAGAGAAACACTGACGCCAATCAGGGCCGACATGAAATTTTTCTTCGACGCCCAGCTAACACGCCTCATCTACCTAGCCCTCGGTCACGCCCACAGCCTAGGCCTTACCAAGCCCCCTCTCTCCGACCTCCAACCTGGCCCGGACGACCCCTCGCAACCCGAAGACTGCTTCTCCACCAAGGCCGCCCTCCACACAGCCCAACGCCACACCCTCGAGGAACAGCGCGCCTACCTTGGCTGCTTCTACGCCGTGACCATCAACTCGACACAGTTCGCCCGTCGCAGCCCGCTTCCCCTCTTCTCCACGCCCAAGCAGCTCCTCTACCTTGACACCTGCTGCGCTAACCTCTCCCGTGCGGGAGGCGCCGAGGACGCCGCCGCCGTGAGGATGGCAAGGCTCGCACAAGCGTCCGCACGCATCGCCGAGGTCTTCGGGTCCGTCTTCTCACGGGCGACGGGGGATTCGTGCATCTCTCTGTTCGAGACACAAGCGGAGAGCATCCGAAAGGAGGTTGACGGTATTATGGACGAAGTTGACGTCAATGATTCCTCGTTCAGTAAGAGAAACATACCCCCTTTTCCCTTCCCATTTTTTTCCCCTTCTTTTTGAGACCTCGCGTTCCCCCTCAAGGATCTGACCGAGATCGAAGCATGTATCTTGGCCCAGTATAACGCGGTGCTGGTCCAGCTCTACGAACCCGCCACCAAGGTACGGACGTCCTCGCCCAACCGCACCGCCCACCTCAAAAACGCCCTCTCCGCCGTGTCCGCGTACTTCGACGCCCTCCTCGCCCTCCCCGCCGACAAGTTCCTCTACCGCACCTCGACGAGCATGGCGGCGGCGCAGAAGGTCGTGGCCGTCGCGACCAGGCTTCTGGTGCTCGACGCCGACGGCTGGGACGTACTCGCCGCCAGGCGGGCGATGGACTTCATCGCGGTGACGAGGGGGATGACGGTGTTGTTCCGGGCCACCGTCGCGACCGGCTTGGCCAGGATGGGGAGGTTCCGCGATGCCGAGGGCGGAGGGGACCGCGGCGAACGGGAGTGCGACGGGCGGGTCGCCATGTGTGAGGAGCTGGTCGAGAAGATGGCGTGGATCCGAGAGTGGTACGAGTACAGGGTGCGGGCCGAGGCGGGCGGGGAGGCCGCAGGTGCGAGGACGGCACCGGTGGACAAAGGATTCATGGAGGAGATTGTGAAAATCCGGCATGGGCCCGCGGGGCCTGCGAGCATGCCCATCTTCGGGGGTCTGCTGGACCCATTTGATGTGAGTTATGACGGGATTTGATGACATGATGAGGTTTCCTCATCGTCGGGATTCGAGCTTCTTTCTATGTGAGCAACGGATATATGGGTAGATACAATGGCAAGTTTATGCCCTCACAAAAGATAAAGAAGGATTAAAAAGAAAAAAAGATTCCACCTGATCCGTTCGCTCAGTAATGCGCCTCCTCTTTTCCACAAGCGAAAAACAATCCCTTCACTCCGGCCCAGTCCCGTCTATCGTAGCAATAAGTATACCTCTCCCGTCTTTGTCTCGGATGAACCTTCAAGACTATAATAGGATAATTTGATACTCTACCCGCCGCCCCCTTCTCCCCCATCCCCTCTTAGCGTGAATGCCGCATCCAACTGCCCTTACTAGATCATCGCTTACACAAAGTCCCAGGCGATCAGCAACGGCAACGCAACGAGCAAGAATAGCACGGCCAGCAGCGCGGGGACGACTGGCGGGATAGAGTCGGCCAAGTGCTCGAGAAAGATGAGACAGTTGGCCAGAGGCGCGAGGATCAGTCTGCGGAACAGGGCCAGGGGAGCGCGGCCGGCGCGGCAGCAATGACAACGAACCCAGATGGGATGGCGGTAGGTTACGTCGTCGTGTTTTGGGGCCTGGAGGGCGGCGCGGACATCGGCGCTTAGGTCTGGAAGAGAGCGGGATTGGCGTTGAGCTGGTTGTGGGAGTCAGCGAGATACTCATGTGAGTAGTGTAAGCAGTACTGGCAAGGCCTAGACGACGTGTGTTGATGAGATGTGAGGCAGCGGGTGAGGATGGAGACGGCGGGGACGCTTATGCGAGAACGAGTGGGTTGCGTTACAGTGGTGAGCATTGCCGGGATGGAACGGGATTGACATCAAAAAAGTGGATGAAGGATCCGGAGGAAGTGGGCAGCAGTCGAATGCCGTGGACTTACTTGAGGATGTCCGGGGCGGTAGGGGCGAGCGGGCGCCGGAGGCGAGGAACGGGGACCGCGTGCCGTCAGTCGGGATTTCCTGGGTCCGACCCTTTGTTCTTGCGTAGTATGCTGTTGACGCGGGTTAGGAGATGGAGTCATTTCTTTATTTTTGAAGAATGCGCTTGAACTGGAAGGGCTACATCCAGCTATTCGGAATGCATACAACAGGGGTGGGGAGCTGTGACAAGCCGTATACGTACGCATTATTACTATTGTTGTTTGAAATACTTGAATTGGCTTGTAGTCGATTTTTTGGAGCTATGTTTCCGTTGTAACTTTGGTCCTCTCTGACTATACTTATCGAGTTATGACCGTATGGTTTTATGGCGAGGGCCGGCGGAGCGCTGACGCTGGTTGTCGTCGGGTCGCAAGACACAGGCTGTGCATTCCTTGACCAAGGGCGTGAGGTGGTTTGAAAAAAAAAAAAAAAAAACCCCCGGAGGGGGAAATGAAGGAGGGGGGACCTGTTCGTCCGTGAACAACAACAATGTTGCGATTTCTCCCCTTCGACTCTTTCTTGGATTTGTGTTCCGATTTGGTTCTTCTCAAGCCAGGACGGAATTCCCTCGGAGCATTCTGGGGTGCCGCTCAGTGAGATGGGGAAGGAAACGGGTGTTATGGGGGGAAGACAAGATGGCTCAGATCTTCGGGACCTTGAAGGACAGGTTGAACCTAAGAGTGAGGAAGGGGAGCTTGATGGAGCCAGTAAGCTTGGCTCTCCATTCACACCTCGTGATCGCAAGATGAGCGAGGTTGAGAGATGATTGATGGTTGGACCGGTTGGATTGGATGGCCCTCAGAATCGCCGGTGCGGGAAACCGCCAAGACCCAAGCGAAAGGGCCCAAGTCCCTCTTGAGGTTCTTAATGGCGGATGGAAAGGCAGACAGACAGGCCGACAGTCTAAGAAACGACGGTGAAATGGGTCTCTGTAGACTACGGGAAGATGAGATGGATGTTGTGGGGGAAAGATGATGCAGCTGCTCGGAGTCTACCGCGGGTTGAAAGTTGTGATGGAAATGGAATGGGACGGACGGGAAGGGGAAGCCTTGCAAGGCCTGGCCTGGTGAGGCAGGGAAAGAAGAAACATCAGCCACAGTGAGAGACCAGAGCCAAGATAAAGTTCGAGGCTGAGCGGTCCGATCGCTCGTCGGTGCCAAGGAGTCCAGAAGGGCAACTAGGGAAGTTGAAGGGTCGGGAAGGACACGGTGAGTTTGACGAGGAACGTGACTGCCGATCCGATCACCCGCACGGGAAGCCGCTGCAAGCGTGGAAGAGGGACTTGGCAAGGGAATGCATCAAATAAGTCCTGAAGACGATGGTCTGTCGAGCTCCTCTGACTACAACTAACGCACCCGAGGACAGAACGACGGGGGGGGGGGGGAATGTGCTCTAGCGTCTCAACAGGGGAAATGACAAAAAGCATGGGGCCTGGAAATAAGCCACAATCAAAGTCGGATTATACAAAACGAGGAATCGAGCGTGCAAAGGTGCCGACAGCCGTTTTCGCCGATTGTCACTCAGGAGACAAAAAAAAAATCAGGATCTTGTTTGACCAGATCTGGATAAGATGGACTGCGAGGCTTGACTTTGACAGTGAAGGATGATATAAGCTAAGAGAAGCTAAGGAAGCTACGGCAATGTAATAGCGGGAAAGGGAAAGAGGGGGGATGGGGGGAATGGGGCGCCACCGGGGGTGGGAGAGAGCGCAAAGTCGGGGACAGCACAACAACCATGCCACGACGACCGTTTTCCAGACGGACTCGTGCCAGATGGCCACATGGTCTGCTAGGTCCTCTTGGCTTGGGTTGAGAGATGAATCGAATTCGCAGTGTACGGAATACCTCAGACACCAGGAGATGGGAAGGCGGAGACCAAAAAGTTTAGGTTTAAGAGCTTATGCAGCACTGCCTTCTTCGACGACCCTTCTTTTTACCGGGGACTGCCATGTTTGCTGGGTGCGATTCATGTCAAACCGTCTTACCTTTCATGCAAGAGGCGCGAGAAAGACGAGGAGAGGACAGAGAGAAGGTGAGCGTCTGAGGGTGTAAGAGGCTGCGATGAGCACAGGCTGTCAAGTGATATGATTGCAAAACGCCAAGACCCCTACTGTGGCCATTGGATGAATGCCTGACGTTGTTCGAATACTACTAGCTAGAAAAGCTGTGAAGCATGCTCGTCTTTCATTCCACGGTCGGCCACGGTGCACAAGGCCACCTTCGAACCATCCACACTGGTATCATTCGAAACTCGGAAACAAATACACACTTGCTCACTCACACAAGAGTACACCCCTCCGGCCCGCTTTCATCATGGTCACGTTAAGAAGAGACAAAAAAAAAAATCCTTGGGCAAAATCCACAGAAGAATCCTCTCTCCTCCAGAATTGTTCACCTCTCGCTCAGCCCTCATCTCCCACTACCGGAAACACACCCAACGTACACAAATGCCAAGGAAAACCAGTAGACCACAACGATGATCAAAACCAAGAATGGCTTGTGCTCAGCCTCTTGTAACTACTCCGCTCCTTGCGCCGATAACACGCCGTGTCCTCTGATGGATCCTGACGTGAATACTTGCCATGCCACGGCCGGTCGTTGGCCTCCTCGAAGAAGTAATGGTTCGCTCCGCTCGCATATCCCACTCGCCACGGCACCACCAGGTCGCGCTCCGCCGGTCCCCCGCCGCAGCTGCCCTTGAGCTGCTCGCTGGGCGGCGAGTTGACCGCCAGTGCAAACAGGTTCTGCGGCTCCGTGAAGTCCGTCACGAGACCTGACCGCGAGACGAGGTATGCCAGGCAGCAGATGTTGATGGCCACCACGAGCACCAGCACCACGTAAAACACCTTTTGCCACTCGGCCACATGGCCCGATGTGTACTGCTGCGTACGGATCGACGCCTTGAACGGGTCGAGGCTGCCCGGCGAGCCGAGCTGCGTATTTTGGTGCCGCCAGAAGTGCTCGAATGGGGACCCTAGGCTGCTGGTGATGAGGGTTGACGAGGCGTAGACGGCAAGGGCCTCGGCGATGGACGGTAGGAGGGGGTTGAGTTTCGGCTTTTGAAGAATGAACTGCGTAAGGATGCGGGCATTGGAAGCGTTGTTGTTTTGGATCCCACCGTTGATGTCCATCGATAGACGCCACTGGTCTGCGATGTACTGCAGTTATCATATGCGTGAGTAAGGCATTCGGCAAAAAGAGGCCAGCGTGGGCGGGCAGTGCGGGAGATGTCTTACCTTCCAGTCGTTCGCCGGCACGGAAAACGTAACCTCGGGGTTCCGGTGGACGTAGCTATTCTCGTCGTCTTCGTCCTCGCAGTGTGCTTGCATGTGCGACCCTCCCGTGCCCGATATGTTGAAATGTGTCGAGCAAAACGGCGTCACCCACGACCGCAGCTCGCAGAGGGTGTAATCCGCGATCGATCCAGACTTTGTCAGGATGTAGATGGCATCAGACGAGCTCGTCGTGTTGGTGATCATGTTGAAGTCGGCAGGATACTGGAAGCGATAGTTAGCACCTGCAGCAACGTCTTCCTTGAGCAGCGAAGTCCCTACCAGCTGGAACACGGGCGGCCGTCGGCGGTAGTCCTCTCCCCATCGAAATATGTTATCGACAACCGTTCGGTTGAGCCAATCTGTCTCCGAGGGTGGCGGGATATATTGTTCCCAGTCCAGCGGGCCGATCCTCTGTCCCGGCACCAGGGTGTCGTTGGAGTTGATTCTCCCAAGGGGCCACTGCGTGTAGATCAAAGGTGCCAGTTCGTTCGGAGACATGTTGACACACATGACGTTGAGTGCTGGCGAAACGACACTGGCCTTGATGGCGTACTCGCCAACACCAGACAGGTCGTTCGGTTGCAGGATCTTGTTCACCGGGTGTGTCGCCGCATCATAAACACCCGGATGGGGCATTGCGAGGGTGACGTTGTTGATGATTCTGCCCAGGGACTCGTAATACCATGTCGTGTTACTGTATTGGGTCTCAATCCAAGACGATGTCAGCGTCGTGTTATCGTACAGCAGCGCCGTTCCCACCGGCCGCCGAGAGATGTCGATCTCAATATTCGTGCCGTTCTTATTAATTTCGTCCCAAGAGGTCAAAAAGGACATCAAGTTACGGTATGCTATATAATACGTCAGCGGTCTGGTGCCACTTATGCTTGCTCGCCCATTGACACTTACACTGTCCCGCGTATGAAACTTCTAGGCAAGCACGACCGGCCGTATCTGGACCAGCCGGGTCATCGTTGCGCAAAGGCGTCGGACAAGTTTCGCGCGAGAATGGAGGATTCGCATACGAAGCAACGACATAGCCGCTCAACGTCTTGCTCTCCCAGCCGCCAAACTTAAGCTTTGGTGTGACCAGGGCATCAGATGCAGTTGTGTAAAAAGCCGAGGCGACCGTTGCAACGAGGGAGAGAATGCCGAGGGTTGTTATCCCAGCGTACGGCAGCGTCTCCCAATGCGTGATCAAAAACCCTGGTTGCTACGCGATGTTAATAACGGATATCTCTCTTTCTCCCAAAGAAATTAAAAAAAAATAGGGAAGGGAAGAAGGAAAGAGACGGCTCACAATGACCCAACTCCTCATCGTCATTTCGGCCAGCGTCATGCCCTTGGACTTTTTGATAAACGCGCGGCGCGTTAGGACCTGGCCGATAAACGTGACAAAGACGGTCACGAACGAGATTTCAATCGTTTTGGCAAACATGGCGCATACCAAGGACGCCGTCGACGGCAAAATACCGCCGCTCGAGGAGATGGCCGGCCCCCATCGCGGTTGGACGAGAGACACTACAAACCACAGGCAACTCAGACTTGTAGAGTAGACTGAAAGAGCCAAAATAGATATAGAAAGCCAGTTATGCTTTTTTCTGTGAACATCTTTACGAGAGTCACAGTACACTGGTGGCTGGCCTGAAAGCTTCGTCAGTGAATGGCTGGCATACTCGGATATGCTTGTAAGCTTCGGATACTTACTGAATCTCTTGGGCAATTTCTCGTCGTTGTCTGTGTGATTCACTTCATCTGTGATGTCATCACTGCTTCTTGGAGGACTCCCCAGGCCAGGTTTCGGCGGCTCAGGCTGAAACTGGCCATCGTCTTTACCCAGAGTCGCGCGACCTAGGTCCCCCATCTCCTCTTCGTTCCGGACATCATGCCATGGGTTAGGAGCCTTTGGGGGGTCGTCCCAGGGCATCGCCGACTTCCGGTTCGGCGCGGCTGTAATGACGGCGCAGGGAGCCGGCGGTGGTGATTGCAGGGGCGAAATGGGGTCGAAGTCCAGAGACGGTGACAGTGAAGTGGCTCCCCGCTCTGCTATGGGTGGCGACGAGGTTCCAGATTTGAGCGTGGTGAGCAGTTCTTGCTTGGGCGGAGGCGTTGCGGATGAGTTGCTTTTGAAACCTACGACGCGTGCCAAAGACTTGCGCTTGATGCTGCCCTTTACCAAGATATTGATAGGATCTCTTTCAGGAGACTTGAAGGTTCCGGGCTGAGGCGCGTGTCGGTAATGCGTGGTATCGTTTAGGGGTGAAGTGTAAATGGCGGGCTTGGACGACATGAGCTGATATCCATCTTGTCGGAAGTTAAAGGATGAAAGAAGACCGCCAGAAGGTGGAGAATGATTGCCTGTTGTTTGTGAGTCGCCCAGGTGAACCCTCTCGACCTCAGGAACGGTGTAAAGGGAGAAAGGGGCGCGGCGTGGGTCGTTTTCTGCCATGGTTGTAGGCGATCAACAAAAAAGCTCGGGTTTGTGTTACTCCTTAGCCCAAACATGGCAGTACCAAACCATATTAACAGGTGATATTTGGGGAGGTGGTGTTCAAAGGATAGCTGCAGCGTGTCGGCGGCGTCTGATGTCAGGATCCTTTAGCAAGGATGAATCCCTAGTGATCTGCTGGTTCCAGACGTATACGCGTCGGCGGCGTCGGTAAAAATTGTTGGAATGCTGACGGATGTAAGGGGTTGAGGGATCGTCTTAGAGCGCGCAGACACTAGTACCCGTTGAAGTCATGTTGCGTTGCGTTTTGGCGAGACCTTGGCTTCGGTGCTACTGCTACGTGAGTGTGCGACACTGAACAAACAAAGAAGAGGATGTTTACACTGGATCAGGACTGAATGGGCTCGGGGCGAGTACTCAGTATGTTTGCCGTTTTCTCGGATGCATTTCTGTTGCAGGTGAGGTCGTAGTCGGGAACTGCTCCCTTTCTAAAGTGGATAGACAAACAGAACGCAGGGAGGACAGACTTAACTAGGACGGGGAAAAAAAAAGAATAGAGCCAGTTTGTATGGGGCTATGCGAGATTTGTGAGACGGATAAAAGAGGCGGAAAGGTGAAAGAACAGTTGAAGCAAGCACATCGATGGCAAAGGGGGTGTCGAGTCGAGCCGTTGAACGGCGGGTCGAACCCACACACTAACTGAAGCGTTTTACTCCGGAACGATTTCTATGGAGTTTGTTCGTCAACAGAAATTCCCTTCTGCTCAGACATCGATTTGCGGCCGGTCGAGCTAGCTCTACAGCCGAGTCGGAGATCGTTCCCATAGTACGGCCGGAAACGGGGGTTGGTGGTGACCTGAGGCGCGTAGCGAGCTCAAGCGTGCTATGCTGCCTTTATGGGAACCTCCCACCCAAAAAAGGGCTAGGATCAATCTGTGTTATTGTCGTTCTCCTATCATGTCTACCAAGGCCGAGGTGCAAGAGACAGGCAAGAAGCTGATTCCCCCGAAGCCGCAATCCCAGTTGGGGACGAGGTGAGATCGGAAGAATAGCGGAGGTTGAGCCCCCCTGCTGCCATGATATTACCTGAGCGATGGTCCTAAGGCGCAGAAGTGACCAAGAATAGACTTGCATCTGGTCGTTTAGCAAGGTTTCGGTACTCATTTTCCCGTTATAGTTGCTTGAGGATGATACCCGGAGGAATTTCAAGGTGAGCTGTAATGCTATATTACCAGGACAAAACCTGTTCACACTGAGTTAGAGAGACAAAGTGAGCCGAGCTCGAAGGATCAATGTTTCAAACATAGGAACATAACAATATGTAAGTTCTTCAAAATAACATGGGTCGAAGCTGCCTTTCTCCTCGTCTTGTTACTTTGGACCGTCAAAACCCCATTGAGAGAGCAAGCCAAGGCAAACAAACAGCCGCGACTATGGTCCGCGAATACATGACGAGACAGACAAGACTACAGAATTCCTTGACGTACTCCCACCGCAAAATAACTTGAAGAGCTTCCTATATCAATCCATGTATCTGAGAAAAGTGGTCATACAGTCAGCACTACTTTAAAGGTTTAAGATGAGTACCTTCTGAGGCTGTGCCTCGTCAATTTTCAAGCTGCCAACATGCATGCCAACTATTAACACAGCCTCTCTTACCTAGGGTGTAAGTGTGGGTGAATTCGACATCTCACCGTTCCCATTTGCCTGGATTCAAGTTCTATATCTGGCTTAATTTAGTGTGGCACGACGCAGTCCATCAGCAATCAAGCTTACCTTTGGTAAAGGTAGATTTCTCCCAGGATCCCTTCGAGGCTTTCTTCTGGCAACTGAGTAAATCCTTCCGGCATGCACGACTCATATTGATGCCCTTTACTGTGGGCTCATTGATTTGGATGAAGGGGACTGTGATCAACGGCAAGAGATGATCCTTTTTCACTATACCCTGATGTCATCTACATTGCTTCAAACCTTCCTCCCGAACATGCGCCTCGCCTCTGCGCCCCATCGCCATCGCCGTCGATACCAGTTCAAGTAATTTACAGGCACAAAAAGACATCCCATCCCAACCGTGTGATAAATAAAGAATCAACCGACAGTCAAACATCCGTCATCGCCCGCGCATTCATGCTCGCACTGAGCGTCTTGAACCACTCGCCCGACTCTGCGAGTTCCCGTCTGGCCTCTTCAAGGTATACTTGGCAAAGGCTCGCGCCAGTGCCCTCTTGCAACTAATCTTCTGGCTGCCGACGAAACTTTCAACAGTCACAGCAATCGCCCTGTCAATGTCATTCGCATTGCAGTACTCCGAGAGCCTCATCTTGGCAAAGGCCTCGCTGATGCGAATGATGGCTTCAAGATGTCGCACCTAAAACACAATTAGTGATCGCCTCTTACAACAGAAAGGAAGGTTTATTCGGCCTTACCGTAATTGGATACGCCCCAGTTGCAATGGATTCCTTCCTCATGTCGCTGAACAGACGAGAAATCTTGTCCTGGTCCATGTGGTACAAAGTCGGATTGACACGGCTACGCGCATAGAGAATGTACTTGCGGAGGAGCTCCTGAGGAATCTCGCCCGAGTTCCTTTGTGAATCGGCTTGCGTGTCTTGCCTCTCCGACTCGTGCTCGACCTCCATTGAATCCTCTGCAGTCTGCGTTGACGAGGGATGGCTGCGGCCGTGAGAGCCAACGATGAACCGTGCTAGGCGCTCATCCTCCTCTGGCTCCACTGTATCTCGCACTACACACAGTATGTCGAAACGAGACAGAATGGGCTCAGTAAGCTCAACGTTGGCCGAGAAGGGGATCGTCGAGTTATAGCGGCCACCAATCGGGTTTGCCGCAGCAATGATGCCACACCGAGCTTGTAGAGTCGTGACGATACCGGCCTTCGAGATGGAGATGGTTTGCTGTTCCATGGCTTCGTGAATAGACGTTCGATCTTGATCGTTCATCTTGTCAAACTCGTCGATAAGGCAAGTTCCCTTGTCTGCCAGCACAAGAGCGCCGCCTTGAAGAGTCCACTCGCTGGTCAATGGATCACGCTGGACACTGGCCGTCAAACCAACAGCACTAGCTCCCTGGCCTGTGGCAAACACAGCCCGGTGAGCGGTCTTCTCCACGTATTTGAGGACCTGAGACTTGGCGGTTCCAGGGTCACCCAGAAGCAGAACGTTGATATCACCACGCAGTTGGTGACCGCCCTTGGCCACTTTGGGGACGCCGCCGAACAACGAAAGCGCAACTGCAGTCTTGATGTCTGTATGTCCGTAGATACTCGGAGCCATTGAGTTGATGATCTTGTCGACAATACCCGGTTCCTTTGAAAGCTTGCGAATTTCATGCTCGTCCTCCTCTGTCATGCGGAACCCTGCCAGCTGGTCGTGGGCCTTTACCACGTTGTTTGCTTCTAAAATTGTAGCAAAGACGGGAAATCCGTTCCGGTTGTTCAACTGAGCATCGTAGTTGTTTCGGTAAATGCCGGTAACTTCAATTTCTTCACCAGGCTTCGCTTTATCAATGAGGTCCCACAGAAGAACAACCTCCCTGTGGCGAGGAAGGCGGCCAGCCGGAACCGTGCCTGGAGACTCCTGGAGGGTGAGTTTTTGATAGTTGCGGTACACAGTCTTCTCCGAGTTGAGCGTGAAGGGACCTCGAGACTGGCAATTTTGGCAGTAAGAGATCTTCACTTCCACGTTCGATTCTTGTTGGAAAGGGCCGAGGGTGATGCCGCATTTGGTACAGTCGAACTTGACATACTTGAGCTGAGGGAAGACGCCTGTTCGCTTCGTCACGACGCCACTGACGCGCACGAGGCAATTCAAGTGAGTTTGGCGGAGCTGTCTCAAGGTGTAGTGGACTGGAAGATCAAAAATGCGAACGTGGATTTCGGAGTGAATACGCTCGTAGTCAGGGTAGTGGAGAAGAACGACGTCCATGGCGACTTCGTCGAATAGCTTTAGCATCTCAGCGGGAGCGTTGGCCAAGAAGTAGGCAAGGATGGCCTTTGATGTGGAGAGGTGATCGTAAGAAACTTCGAGAGACTCAGCGTTGACCTCTCCCAGGGTACGAATGCGATTTCCGTAGACCGAGGAGCCATGCTCGTCGGTATATTCTGTTAGGAAAGCCTTGAATTCCCTCTTCACTGTTTTTTGCACGGCGGGCTGAGCCACCCATTCGGTTAGGCTGGATGCCTTAACATCTTGCAGAGCCTCGAGAGATAGCTCCTCTCCCATAATATCGGCGTCCATATCTTCGTCCGGGTCTTCGTCGTAACGGTTACGGCGACGGCGAGGTTGAGCAGAGAGATCGATATCGCCATCGTCGTCTTCACCGGGGAGGAAAGCCGCGGGGAGTCTCTGGCGACGGGCAACCTCTCTATCTCTGCGGTTGAGCTGTGCTTCGAGCCTCCGTCGCTCTGCAGGGTCCATTTCTTCGTAGTTACCCTCGTCATCAAGGTCAACGCCTTCGTATCCGTCATTTTCTCTGGTGCGGTAATCCGCCTCGAATCCATCTGCGAAAAGGTCTACGCCATCTTCGGCCATTTCGTCCATGTCATCCAAATCGTCGGCGATCTCAGGCTCATCCTCAATGTCATCGTCGTCGTCACCGCCGTGAGCAATGAATGGCGCAGGAGGGGATGAGGGCATCGGGCTTGAGGCGGGGCCAACGGATGATCCATCATCACCATTCGTGCGAGTACGTTTGCGACTCGATCGAGTGGGCGTTCCTCGGTTGCCCGAGTTCAAATTGCTTCTTAGGGGGGAACTGGATCGGCGGTTAGCATTGTAATCAGGTTTTACCTCTGCTCCTTTTCTCCCATCACCCCCAGCGCGTGGAGGTTGGATCATGTCAAAAGAGGTTTTGTCTCGTTTTGGGGCTTACCTCATGATCGCGACTTGAGAAGCGGACTATCCAGTAAGGCCTTGACCCTTTTCTCAGGTTGCAAAAGCGTTTTTTTAAAAAGAAAAAAAAAACGTTGAGTTGGGGAGTTGCTGAAAGAGAAGTGGATGAGATACAGAAATGGTAAGGAGGGGGAAAAGAACAGGATGTGGAATGCGAAATTAGAGGGCCCCACGCGTCTCCCGGGGGAAGCGCGGTCAGGGGCAGGCGCGTAAAGTGGCACTTTGCCTGATTTAGAAGACGCGTAAATGGAAAATGGATTATTATGGGTACCTTACTGAGGTACGTATCTGACGTAGGTAAGTTTTGGTGTCACCTTACCTACCTACCTTAACTTACCTTAGCTTAGCGTGCTGCACCGTCGGAACGCGACTCGACCTCTGGACATCCAACTGCTAAGCTTCCTCTTGGTCAGTTAGCGCAAACCTCTTCCTCTTGCAAGGCAACCAACCGTTCAGAGATCGCATCATTCTCACTGTCCTTCAGCGAATTTCATCTCTTGCCATTACATCGATGGATCCTTCTCTTTCGCCATCAGCTGCGCGTGGCGACGCTAATGCCGCTGCCGTTGCTGCTGCCCAAGCGCCAAAGCAATCGCGCAGCGAAAGCTTCTCGTCGCACAAGTCAAATGACTCCCAGACCGCTGCCGAGTGCGCCATCTTGTAGTTCTCATTGACTCTTGACATTCAGCTAATAATCAAATATACAGATTCATTCGAGACCAGATGCAATTGGAAGCGGACGCTCGAGAAGCCCTCCCATACGTTCGTCTTACCACACTGCACCCACCTTTCAATCTGCAATTCTGACCCCTTTCAGAGTATTGAAAACTGCACCAAGATTCTCGGTTCTCTTCGACAGAGCATCTTCGCTTGTCTGACCTGCAACCCGCCTCCCGCGAATCCGAAGGACCCTTACGATGGTGCAGGCGTCTGCTACGCCTGCTCTGTCCAGTGCCACGGCGAACACACTCTCGTGGAGATATTTACCAAGAGAAACTTCACCTGTGATTGCGGCACGACGCGTTTCCCCTCGACAAGTCCCTGCAGTCTGCGCATCAATCCTGCGACCAACACCAAGGGCGGCGTACACTCAGAGGAGCCCGATGCAAACAACAAGTACAACCAAAACTTTAGGAATAGGTTCTGTGCGTGCGAGTGCGACTACGATCCTTTTCAGCAGAAAGGCACCATGTTTCAATGTCTTGGCCTGGGCACAACCGAGACTGGGGGATGCGGCGAAGACTGGTATCACCCTGGTTGTTTGGTTGGTTTGGGTCCCAATTGGTTTGAGGGCATGAAGAAAGAGACAAAGACGAAGGTCAAGGACGAAGCTACTGATGCACCAGCCCTGCCTACTATTTCCGAAGAGACAGAAGCACGACCTACAGAAGAGGCAACAGCCGATAACAAACAGATCGAGGAAGATGAGGATGAGGACCCGCCAATGCCCCCTGGATTTCCGGGAGAAGACGATTTTGAAGCATTCCTCTGCTACAAATGTGTCAACGCTAATCCATGGATCAAGAAGTACGCGGGAACCAAAGGGTTCCTTCCAGCCGTCTCTTCGAGCCAGGAGAACAAGGATGTACCAGGCATTGAGGAGACGAAGAAGCGGAAGGCTGAGGATGATGACGTTGAATCAGAGGTTAAGCGACTAAAGTCTGACACTGGTGCAGTTGAGAAAGGCGACCTCTCGGAAGTCAAGGAGGAAATCAAGGGGGTCTTGTCTGATTGCAAATGGGCAGGACTTCCCTCGCCGCCAGAAGAAGAGTTCTCGCTCTTCATGAAGGAAGATTTCCGGGATCATATCTGCCGTTGCTCGTCCTGTTATCCCAATCTTGATCCGCACCCGCAGCTATTGGAGGAGGAAGAGACCTACGAACCGCCGCTTTCCGATGGGGGGAATTCGGAACATGGAGGTTCGACTAACGGCAGCGGTAGTCTTCTGGAGCGTGGCGAGAGTGCTCTACGCAACGTCGACCGCGTTCGGGCTATCGAGGGCGTTATGGCGTACAACCACCTAAAAGAGCAGCTGAAGCCCTTCTTCCAGCAGTTTGCAGAGAGCGGTCAAGCGATTGGCGCAGAAGACATCAAGTCCTATTTTGCCAAGCTTCGGGGTGACGAACAGGCCATCAAGGACGCGGGGGATGCAGCCAATGGCTCAAAGGAGGATGAAGATGATCATCGTCGGGAGCAGAGTGGATATTGAGGCTGCCTATTCACACAAGTCTCCCCGAAGTAGTACCGGGTCAGTTTCGCTTGCTTAAGATCACATTTGTACACTATTACGACGGCAGAGTTGGCTGGTAAGAACGGATGTTTGGTATTTTGTTACAGTGTTCGTAAAAGGTTGTCGGACACCATGTTTCCAGGATTGGCAAACTGCGGATAGGATCGCTGAGATATTGAGCCGAAAGGGCTCCATAAATTGAACTAAGCTCTTCGAAAACATCGTCTGGGTAGACTTCATTTTTCTTTTCTTCGTCCCACTGATTCATTAAGAAAATTGATTCGTAACTCAAAGCAACCCGGAACCTGATATCGCCTACAAGTCGATTACGGGTGGTGAGGATCTTCGCAAATTCTGAGTCAAATCAGATGTGAGCTAAACATCCACAACTGCGCCATCTCGGCCTATTCTGCGTTATCTAGCTTTGTCCACGCAGTAAATTACATTCCTATTCTCTTGCCACCACTCCATCCAGGTTGAAACCTTCTCCAATGGATCAACAGGATCTGGAAAATGTCCTCTCTCCTTGTGACTCCTTCGCAACAAGACCTTCCTGCGGGTGACTCTCACTCGACCAAGGTTATAATGCGGAGTTGTTTGACCTTGACGGCGAGAGGGCTGTGTGGTCAAGCATCTCCGGTCCACGTTCAAGGGTTCTTGGCGTGATTTGACGTTCAGATTGCCTCACTGGAGATGGAGTTTGAGAGCAGTTATTTAGACTCAAGTCCCGCAAAATGTCGAGCATAGCTTCCTGTTCGACTTCAAGACCATATTCTTGGTCGAGCACGGAGTGCGAATGCAGAATTTCATGAGAACGTACATCGCGTCCTTCCGGTCTCACAGCTCATGCTGGTCCTATTTCGACTGAGGTAGAGAGATTTGGCCCAGATCCGAGACGTTGTCCGCGAAGAGCCAAAGTCTAAATTCCCAACTCCTTCGCGCCCCTACCTAGAACGTGAAGAACCTTGTGGCCTTTTTGATCCGTCTGTCCCTTCCTCTCTTATCTTCTCCTTATCTTGACCTAATCACGAGGTCCACTGCGTACGGAGAGGAACGACTGGCCAGGTCTGGACATGCCTCCATCTCTGCGTCCTGAAGCCCATACCCCAGGGTTTCCCCTCAACGCCACGCATAGACAGGCCACGATATTTCTCGCAAATAGTCTATAAATTACTTCCTCCACCACTATGAACTCTCTCCTTCCTTTTCTTCAACTCGTCTTCTCGTGGGCTTTGCGGAGAAGGTGACCCCCAAACCGGTCCCTTGTTTGATTTGTACTTTCACTCTTGTATAGGGAACGCCTGTTTACCTCTTTTAAGTAGATAGTTCTGGACGAAGCCCAATTTGTTCTGCGGGTTGCACCCTAACATTCTGGCTCTTCGTTGTTCTTAACAAGTATCAGCATGCCTTTGGAAAACCGTCTCGCCGCCGGCAAGGTCGACGCGGCGTTCATTGCGGCGAAGCATGTTGACACGCGGACGACGACGGGAGACGCCAGTCTCCAGGAGATCCCTGGCGAAGGCGACAAACTAGAGCGCAACATCAGCATCCGGCATATGATATTCATGGCTCTTGGTGGCTCTATCGGTGCTGGCCTCTTTGTCGGCTCTGGCTCGGCTCTCAGCTCCGGCGGACCTCTGAGCCTGGTCCTCAACTTTGCCCTCGTAGGTCTCGGTGTTACTTGCACCATGGGCAGTCTTGGTGAGCTTGCAGGTGAGTATAGGATCGTCCCGATCCCTTGATCCTCGTTGCGGGTCTGACCATGTTAAACAGCTGCGTACCCTGTCGCCGGTGCCTTCTACGACTACTCGAGACGTATGATTTCGGAACCGTGGGGCTTTGCCATGGGTTGGAACTTTGTATTCAACTGGCTCATCGTTTTCCCTTTCGAGCTCACCGTCATCGCGGCCCAAATCAAATACTGGGTGCCGGATCTGCAGCCCGCTCTGGTGATCACCCCCATCCTTGTCATCTTGACAGGCGCCTCGTTCCTCGGCTCAAGATGGTTCGGAGAGATCGAACACGCTTTTGGAATCGGCAAGGCTGTCGCTATTACCGTCTTCATCTTCGTAGCCATCTTCATAATCACTGGTGCCGTACCATCCGACACTCGATTTCCGTGAGTTTGCCCCCGTTTCACCTTCGCAAAAACCGAACGTCGTTGACGCTGTCTGTTCATAGCGACGGAACAAGAGCCAGATTCTGGGAGAGCCCAGGCGCGATAAAGAACGGTGTTCCCGGATTCTTTCTCGTCTTCCGAACGGCCGGTATGTCGTACGGAGGGACGGAGCTTCTGGGCATGACGGCGGCCGAGTGCAAGAACCCTCAAAAAGCCCTACCCCTGGCGACGAAGATCGTCTTCTCCCGCATTTTCTTCTTCTATGTCATCGCTCTCCTTCTGCTCGGCTTCGTGGTCCCCTCCAACGATCCTGGTCTTGCCTCTACTGGCCACGGTGCAAAGTACAGCCCGTTCACGCTTGCGGCAGAACTTGCAGGAATCCGAAGCTTGCCGCACTTCTTCAATGTCCTAATCGTGGTGGCCCTGGTGTCGATGGCAAACACCAGTATCTTCGCTGCCAGCAGAGCCTTCCAGGCTCTTTGCGAGAAGGGTATGGGCCCCCGATGGGGAGCCAAGGTCAAGTGGGGTGTGCCGGTGTACGCCTTCTTGGTCACGTCAATCGTTGGCCTGCTCGCCTTTGTCAACCTGGCGCCGGGCGGCGAAGCGATCTTCGACTGGTTGCTGAGTCTCTCTGGAGCTAGCAACTACTACACGTGGGCATCAATCTGCTTCAGTCACGTCCGCTTCCGCAGAGCCTGGGCTGCACAAGGACACGACCGCAATGCGTTCATTTGGAGTAGTCCATTCGGCACCTGGGGCTCCTGGATCGGACTCGGAATTTGCTTCGTAGGGTTGGCCGCGAACTCTATTACGGCGATGTGGCCGGTCGGAGGCCGGCATAGCTTGCAAGACACTATCCGCGACAATATTGGGACCTTCATCCCTCCTTTTCTGTATAGCGGCTACCGGCTCTGGCAGTGGATCAAGAAGATTAAGCAACCGATTCTAATCCCACTTGCCGAGATGGATTTGCAAACTGGCATCCGTCTTGACGCCGACGGCGCCAACTCAGGTGACGTGCAGCAGCCCGCGGAGAAGAGGCGGTAGTTCGATAAGCTGCGTCCATCGTGTTAACTTAAATCTTGAGGTTGCTTCACTGTTTTTTTTGCTGGTTTGATACCAGGAGACATTTTGTCTGTTCAGCAAAGGGAAGGCATACGGGTTGCTTGCTAGACGGCTTCCACAGGAGTATTGTCAGACATGTAGGCTTATTAGAAAGTATGCTTAACATTTCGATAAGTCGTCAAGACGCTCGTGATAATGATGGCCAGGCGCAAGAAGTTTGCGTGGCAAAATGTAACATGAGGTATAATGCGTGATCGCTCATTTTCAAGCGCTCCCTCTCCACCAGATCCGAACCCAAACGCCGGTCGACTTTTCCCCACAAAAGCCGAAATAACCCCTAACGCCTCTCCAAGTGACAAATCCATGCCTTTATCAAGCCTCAAAGAGACCGCATTGCCTTACTGACCAGACGAGCCCGTGCTTGACGTGGCACTTGACGGTCGCGGCGGCGGCAAAGGCATGCCCATAGGACCCCCCAGATCCCTCTGCATGGGGACACCACCCATCATGCTGGACTCGGGGGACTGCGGGCGCGAGTACTCGTCGCCCATCTGCTGGCTGCCTGCGAGCTGCTCCTGCGCGACCCTCTTCTCAAGCTCCTTCAGGCGCTCTTTCTCAGCGGGGTCGATGAGGTCGTCGTCATCACTCCAGCGGGGATCGTCGTCGTCGACTTCGGGCATGGCCATACGTTTCCAAAAACGCAGCTCCTGGCGGGCGGCTACGTCCTCGACGCGGCGGTCCCACCTCTTCTCGTCCTCGTCATACTTACGGCGGAAGTCGCGAAGGAGCTCGTTGGCTTTTCCGGCGCGCTCCTGCATGTCCCAAATCTGTTCCCTTAGCCTGCTGTTCTCGGCGCGCGCCTCGGCGAGCTGGGAACGGTAGGAGCGGTGCCAGGCGGCTACATCGGTGACGTGTTTTGCCTTGTACTCGTGAAACTGCTTCAGCATGGCGGCAAGGACGGTCGCGTATTGTGTGAGGAGCGTTGCGTTGGCGTCACGGCTGTATTTTGCCTTCTCGAGGGATTCGGAGAGAATGGAAAGTAAGGTGTCGAGATTTTGTTCTTGCGCTACGAAATTGGTCAGTCAGCACATAATCCATGAATGCATGCAGAGGCGATGGCAGGATGGGAGTTACTCCATACCGCGGATGTCGTCGGCAGAGCCATGAATGATATCCTCGTTGCTAAGGCCTTGGGTCCTCGCGCGACTGCGTACCCTGCCAAGACCAGAGACGATATCCTCGGTGACGCGACGGTTCTCAGCAAGCTGCCGGCTGAGCTCCTCGACCATGCCGTAAATGTAGTTGAGCTCGGCCTGCTGGCCTGCCGGAGTTGGAACTCCACCGCCTCCCATGCCGGCGGGCACGTTGCCGCCGTTCATGCCGTTCATGAGGACGAACTGCTGGTACTGCGCGTGGGCGAGGGCCTGCTGGGCGGCTGAGAGGGAGTTTGCGGTAGAGGACGATGGGGGATGCGGAGGAAGGAGGTGCTGCTGCTGCTGCTGCTGTTGTTGGTTGTAATGTTGCAGCTGACGAGAGGAGAATTGGAGCTGTTGCTGCTGCTGCTGATACTGATTTTGTTGCAGCTGCTGGGGCAAGTATTGCTGGTTGTTGGAGTTAAGGTGGATGGGGAAGTCGTTGGCGCTTGGAGGAGTGGGAAAGTTCATGGCCCTTGTTCGTCGAGTCTCTTTTCGGGGGGGCGTGTGGATGATTGTAGGTAGGTAAAGGTGGTTGCAACTGGCGGGCAGCTGCGAGATGGATTGGGTGCTCCCGTATGGAACAGGGGCACAAGAGTGGACAGACGCGATGGAGTGAGGAGACGGACGCCGACGGTGGAGAGATAAAGAAAGAAGGACCAGACGATTGTAGATTGCAGCGGCTGGCATTCGGGGGGTGGAGCTTATCTGGGTAAAGGACCGCCGGTGTCGTGGGAAAAGGTCCAGTCCAAGTGCTTGATTTGTTGTTGCTTTCGAGATGGCTAGGTACTTGTACCGCTTTGGGTTTGGAGGTGTGGATGAAATTGAAGGGGGTGTGTTCGCCGCAAAAAGACACCTCACTTTACGGATATGTGATTGCTTTATCCCATTATTCACTTAACCAGAGAAATAACCAGCGTTTAGCAACATCACACGTTGTGGTATTTGCATAACTGGCTGTCACAAACAGGGACGACCAGCCATATTCCTGTTTTACTTCATCCACCGACCCAAATCTCTAAACAGCATTTCTGTTCATAGAGCCATGGAAAAACACGCTTTCTCAGGCCCCCTGGAAACTCCCCCATGCCGCTTCCATGCCCTTGAACGATTCGAGTTTGTCAGAGGCCACTACGATGCCAGCGCAGATTTAGCACATCGAACCCATTGTGTGTTCATGTGGGGATGTCTAAAAGACGGCAATGAAGGGCAATGAAGAAAATTGTGAGGCATCAGAACGTGAAATGAAAGGTTTATCGGATTTTCCTAGCCTGCAGACAAGTGGCCGCTCCTTGCCTTCACCACTTCTATCACTCATCCTCACTCCTCCGTCGGGTCCACATTCATGCGACAGTTGAGAACCGATGCCTTCGGCGTATCCTCGTCGTCCGTTATGTCCTCGTCCTCAGCCTCGTCCTCGTCCTTCTGGGGGGTAGCCGCGAAAAGCGCGAGGATCTCACGCTCCCGGGCTACGTCCCTGCCCGACATCGAGGCGGTCTTCTCGAAGTCTTCCCGACCTCGCTTGCCCTTGGCACAGGTCTTTGTCGGAGTGATAGGCGGGATCGCAGGAAGTGGGAAGGGCGTAAAGGGACGAGGACCAAGTGGGCGCTGGGTAGGGTACTCGAGCGGACCTGAAGTAACACGGAGACCGTCCATCTGGCGGCGCAGAGCGTGAAGAGACGGGGATGAATCGATCTCCATGAGGTCGTCATAGCTGGCGGTCATTATCGGCGGAGCGGTCTTTGTGGCTCTGAGGTCAGAGATAATCTCATTGTAGCCCTCGGTGAAGGTCGCCTTACGCGGGGTGGCATAGACAGGTTCAAAGCGCCGCTTGGGCAGGGGCGTGGGCGAGTCAGGTTCTGGGCCGATGGCGGCATTCCCTTTGAAACCGAGAGCCAGGTAATGCTTGGGGCTTGTGACGAAGTCGAAAGAACTGCCACCGACGAGACCAGACTTGTCGGGGTTGGCTTGGTTGCTGATCTTGCTGTCGATGCCCAGTCGGAGGGCCTTGGAGGTTCGGGGAGTCTCGCCACCTGCTTCGGGAGGGTGATATTGGCCAGTTGGGGTGGCTGGACCGCTAAATATGCAAAAAGGATTGTTGCCATCAGCGAAAGCTGGGCTGCAGAAGGATGCGTCATAGCTAATGCTATTGTCGGTGCCGGCGAGGCGCGCGCGTGCCATGATTGAGACAGGCATAAGGATTTCTCTATCACCACCTGAGACCTTGGACTCCTCGTCGGCAAGGAATCGGTTGTTATAGGAAGAATATGCGACGTCGCGATGACAAGCGTCTTCTTCGTCCTTCTCTTGCTCCGGTTCTTCAGGAATCTTCGTCATCGGCCGGGCAGCGGGGAAGAGGAGGCGACGGACATTGTCGTTCCTCTTGCCCTTGTTTTGGTTGTCTTGAAAAGCCATCGTCGTCGAGAAAAGAAGCCGACAATCTAACAAGCACCAAAGTCTCTTTGATACTGCCGTAACAAGGGTCCCGTGGCCTGGTTCCGACAGTCTTTGACCAGGTCACAGAAGAAAATCAGTGATGGGCTCAAAAAGATCGTCGGCAAAGAAAGCTTACAGCTCGCAAAAAAGTGGAATCAACGTTGAAGATGTAGGAAAAGAAGCCAACGTCAGAATTAAGACACGTCTGGTGGGTTCCATGAGGTAGGCCCCTTGAGAGGACAACAGCTGGGATGGAGCGGTTGCAAATCCTCAGCTTCAGACTTCCGTGGACCTCTTTAGTGAGGATGAGAGACAAAGAAGTCGAAGATGCCTGGGTGTGCCCAGGTGAGGCAGGGTATGAAGAGGTTAACCCTGGTGTACCTCTACGTGGAGTTGTGGCTCTGCTCTCTTTGGATAAGTATCATCCCGATGAAGCGGGCGCTCATCGGTCCAAGCTCACGAGATGGAGGGGAGAAAAAACATCTTTGGGTGAGTGCTCTTGACTATTGCATCTCGGGAGAAGAACGTGTCCTCGGATGACTGGGATGTGAAGCTGTGGCTCTCTATGGACTGGATTATTTTGTGCCAGCGAGTGCTGACCAACTCAAGGTCGTCGGACTTCAAGTAAAGGTGGTATCCTCGAGTAAGTGTGAACGCCTCTCATGCTAAAGGGAAATGGTACATAGTCCATTTGTATTAGAAAATGCGAGTAATCTATCATGCTGGCCTACTATTATTTCGATGGAGGGCGTCCTTGCGAGTACAGCCTCCCAGAGTCGAAGCGATACTTCCATATTTCTGAGCGAGTTCAACAGCCTCTGGATGGCAGGGAAAAGTGCACCTCTCTCTAACATTTGGCATGGCAGTAGTTCCTCTCAGTCTCTTGTTGCTCAGTTGGTGACTGTTTCGGTGGTTCAGAAGAGGGTGTCATTTCATAAGCGGAAGCTCTCGTCGGTCGACTAGGACGAAAGCTGTACCTGTAGACGGTTGATGCAAGACCCTGCGTTCTTTGTAGGGTTTTGTACTCTAGGGGCAAGGCTATCCTGTCTTGCTACAGTTCGGTTGTTAACTTGAAGTCCTGAGTAGCGTGGGAAGGAGTCATGTCTTACTCGGAACCCGAGGTGCCCTTATATTGGATTCGGCGAGGATAAAATCAACTCTGACCTTGGCTAAGCATGTTGGTCGACTCTCATGTGAGTCAGGAAGGAGACGAAACTGAAAGGGTAATACTTCTGAATGCCATCAACTGCATTTGCATGTCTGCTGTATAGGGCATTCGACCAAAACAAGGGGTGGGAGTTCTTTGCCACTCGGCATCATGACAACCAACTTACGAGATGCAATCTTGCCAATGTGCAGCTCAAAATGAGGATCCATAGGGGAGAAAAAGTCAACTGCGATGGAAACGTGCTGTAGGAGAGGAGCCATGAGACGCTGATTGGCTTGTGCATCTGCATGATGTCAAGTCGTTCACAGCTTCCTGGGGGAGCTTTGACGACGAACAAAAATCGGACGAACTAGACGGAGTTGCTCCGTCTGATTTCATTCTACCCTAACCCTTCCAGGACGACATGTGCGTTGGATGCCCAATCCTCCCGACGGTTTGACCGACGCTACTGTGCACGCCTCGGCCGACTACATAGCTCCTTAAGGTTGATGCACTCCCAAGGTGAGCTGGGGTGCAGGCGTGGCAGAAAACTTGATGGACGATAGGGTGACACAAGATGGTACACTGCTGCCGTTGCTGCAGTATCAGAAGGAGGAACGGACGATGGATGACGATCGATGGTGGCAGGGAGTAAGCTTGCGGAGTCTCCGTCGACGGACCAGACCAGGGCGGTTAGCGGGGAGGGAGGGGGATAGCATCCGGTGTTCAATGGTCGGGGAACACGGGGGAGAAAGACATCGGGGGGGGAGGGGAGATGCGGGGTGATGTGGAACCTCCTTTATGAGCAGCCTCCCCGCCATCCGATCAAGCCACTAGTCGGGCCGTTGGCTGCTACCCGCGAAGAATCCCCCGACCGGCCACCCAACTCGTTCACATTCGGGTCGCCCAAGCATCATCTCGGGTGACCAATCAACGGCATCAAGCTAGAAACAACCGAAACACAGACAGGAAAACAACATCCAACAACAGGTGGGACATGTCCTAATTCCCCCTCCTGACATCACCAATGACAACTCATCTATCCGTCTTCCTCCCTTGTTCTTACCCCTAACTTGCTCGAGCTTCCCCCTCTTGGGCCTTAGCATCATGCCCTTCCCCCATATCGGCCCATTCCTAGCCTCGTTCCGGTCTGCGACTGCGACTGCACCCTGCAACGGCACCTGCACATCATCGTCACGCTCACTTCCCCGAGGCAGATGCGGGCGGGGAAACAGCAGCAGAGCCTTCTCTCATCGAATCTCTACGCTGCACCGTCCTGAACTTCTCAAGGGGCCCGCCCTTACCTCGCTCCATCGCTCGCTCACACCAGTCATCAATTAGACTTCGCGAGGCAAATGACCAGAGCCCACCTTGCCGAAATGGAATACGACCACGCCTCGCAGGGAATCCCGGCCATTGCAGGTGAAAAGACTGGATGACGTTCAATGCGGCTACCCTGCCCTATTACAAGCTATGCTATGGCATGCCAATTCGATCTAAGAATGTGCACAGAAAAGAAAAAAACGGAAAAAAGGTCCGAGGCGACCACTACAACATCAACTGGGCCCCAGCAGGGAACCATCTCGGGATGAACGGTAGTAAAGATTGCTGCCACCTCAGCGGGGTTGATTCGGTCGACCCTCTGACCGATGTGACTGTGCATCCTTGGATCTGCAAGACACAGTTCGAGTATAAAGACTGCCATTGAGCGCCATATCCATCTGTTGACGCCTCCTCAGTCGGCCTCTGTCGGTTACACTCATCCACTTCTATCTGAACCAACTTTGTCACCATGACGAGGAAGCTTTCTGTCCTCGCCCTGTTTACCGCGGCAGCCTCGGCTGCTGTCATCCCAAGGAACTACCCCAGCGATGATGCGCTCTCGGCATGCCCAGGCTATCGAGCTTCCAATGTCCAGACTTCATCCACCGGCCTGACGGCAGAGTTGTCGCTGGCCGGCGATGCGTGTGATGTGTATGGAACCGACTTGACCGACCTCGTGTTGACTGTCGAGTACCAGACCGGTAAGCATCATGAATCAAGCTTCGCCATACGAAATACCCGATGGGGGGTTACTAACATTGGATCCAGACACTCGCCTCCACGTCAAGATTCAGGATGCCAACAACACGGTTTACCAGATCCCTGAGTCTGTCTTCCCTCGCCCTAACGCCCCCGGCGTGGATACCCAAGACTCTAAGCTGCGGTTCAACTTCACGGAGAACCCGTTCTCCTTCACCGTGACCCGTGCCGATACGGGCGAGGTCCTCTTTGACACCTCTGGTGCCAATATTGTCTTCGAGAGCCAGTACTTGCGCCTCCGAACCAAGCTGCCTGAAGACCCCAATCTCTATGGTCTGGGCGAGCATTCTGACTCCTTCCGTCTCAACACCACCGACTACATCCGCACTCTGTGGTCCCAGGACTCGTACGGTATCCCTTCCGGTGCAAACCTGTACGGTAACCACCCCGTTTACTACGAGCACCGCGAGAACGGCACCCACGGGGTCTTCTTCTTGAACTCCAACGGCATGGACGTCTTCGTCAACAAGACTGAAGAGTCGGGGCAGTACCTCCAGTACAACACTCTCGGCGGAGTCCTCGACTTCTACTTCGTGGCCGGACCCTCTCCTATCGAGGTGGCACAGCAGTACGCACAGGTCGTCGGACTGCCCGCCATGATGCCCTACTGGGGTCTGGGATTCCACCAGTGCCGCTACGGGTATCGCGACGTATTTGACGTTGCCGAGGTCGTCCATAACTACAGCGTCGCCGAGATCCCGCTCGAGACCATGTGGACCGATATTGATTACATGGACAGGCGAAGGTAAGTTACCCTTCACCTCTGTGCCAATACGGATACTAATAGATGGCAGAGTCTTCTCTCTTGACCCCGAGCGCTTCCCCCTCGCAAAAATGCGTCAGCTCGTCGACAAGCTCCACGAAAACGACCAGCATTACATTGTCATGGTAGACCCGGCTGTGGCCTACCAGGAGTCGCCGACTTTGCAGCGCGGTATTGATGACAATATCTGGCTCCTCCGCAGCAACGGGTCCGTCTGGATCGGTGTTGTCTGGCCCGGTGTCACTGTCTTCCCCGACTGGTTTGCCGAGAACATCACCAAGTACTGGAACAACGAGTTTGCCATCTTTTTCTCTCCTGACGACGGCGTCGATATTGACGCCCTTTGGATCGACATGAATGAGCCGTCTAACTTCCCTTGCTATTTCCCCTGCGACGACCCCTATGGCTCTGCCGAGGGCTTCCCGCCCGACCCGCCGCCCGTCCGAGAGAATCCCAGACCCCTCCCCGGCTGGCCGTGCGATTTCCAACCCCCTGGAACGGATTGCGGCAACAACCAGACCAAGCGTTCCGATATTGTCGCCCGCAACGAACAGCCGTCGCCCAGGATGCTGTCCCTTGGCCAGAAATTTGACAACCTGGTCCTCGCCGAGAGGCAGGCAAATGGTGACCAAAAGGGTCTTCCCGGACGAGATCTTCTATTCCCCAAGTACGCGATTCACAACAAGGCCGCATGGGACACGGCTTCCAATGCGGCCGGCGGTGGTATTTCCAACAAGACGGTCAACACGGACGTCATCCACCAGAACGGCCTCGCCATGTACGACACCCACAACCTATACGGCTCCATGATGTCCACAGCCTCTCGGGTAGCCATGGAGGCTCGGAGGCCCGGTCTTCGGCCCCTCATCATCACTCGCTCCACATTTGCTGGCGCCGGGAAGGACGTAGGCCATTGGCTCGGCGACAACCTCTCCACCTGGCAGCAGTATCGCATCTCAATCTCCCAGCTCTTGCAGTTCGCCGCCGTGTACCAGGTGCCCATGGTCGGCTCGGACGCCTGCGGCTTCGGCGGTGATACAACCGAGCAACTTTGCGCGCGATGGGCCGCCCTTGCCGCGTTCTCCTCCTTCTACCGCAATCACAACTCCTTGGACAGTATTTCGCAAGAGTACTACCTCTGGGACACCGTCGCTGACAGCGCCCGCAAGGCCATCGCCATCCGCTATCGCCTTCTTGACTACATCTACACCGCTTTGCACCGCCAGACCGTTGACGGTACCCCGCTAATCAACCCGCTCTTTTACCTATATCCCAACGACACCAACACCTTCGCCCTCGACCTGCAGTACTTTTACGGCGACGCCATTCTTGTCGCTCCCGTCACGGAGGAAAACTCCACCTCGGTCGACGTGTATCTGCCCGACGATGTCTTCTACGACTGGTACACCCACCAGCCCATCCAGGGCTCCGCCGCCACTATCTCCCTGACGAACCAGGATTACACTACCATCCCGCTCTTCATCCGCGGCGGCTCCGTCCTGCCCCTGCGCGCCAACAGCGCCGCCACGACAACCAAGCTTCGCGAACAAGACTTTGAGCTGCTCGTCGCCGTCGGCAGAGATGGCACTGCCAAGGGTTCTCTGTACCTCGACGATGGTGTCAGCCTGGAGCAGTCAGGGGTCACGGTCATCACGTTCGATTACAAGGACGGCAAAGTCGTCGTTGACGGCCAGTTCGGCTACAAGACACCCGTCAAGATTTCCAAGATCACGCTGCTGAGCGCGGGTCAGGGCACGGGCAAGCGGCAAGAAGTTTCTAAGACGGTCGAGATCGACAAGCCCCTGACAGCACCGTTTGTGGTCGAGGTCAACTAAAAGCTGGGCCGCACATCAGTGTTTTCCTTGGCAACTGCCTTGTCCCCCTTTTTTCCCCCCTTTTCCCCTTAATGTATACAAATAATAGGTGACTTCAATAAGTGACTTCGATACATATTATCCTCAAATTTGCTTCAAGTTTATGTGAAACGAACCATACCGTTCAGTTAACAGGCACGTTGATCCGATCAATATCAGCAACCCACGACGAATCACTGCTCGCAATCGTGATTTTGTTCCCGGACCCCGCGACAAGGTCACAAAACACCGAACTGCTCCCGGGGGTGTTCCCGTCAGCAGTCGGCAAGAAAGCAACAGTCTGCGAAACTCCGTTACATGTGACTGTCGCCCACCGCTGGCTGGTATCCCCGTTAAGGTGCTTTACCCTCACCGTCGTCCTGCCGCCCGTCCCAACGCTCACGTTCGAAAACTGCACCTGCCCGCCCGCCGGCCCGCCAACGTACCCAGCCGCTGCACCACCGCTACAGCCCGCGCATGAGATGCTCCGCGCGCCGCCCTTGAGCGTCGCGTTCTCGCCCTCGTACGACGTCTCCGCCGGCCCTGGGGCCCAGGAGCCGCCGCCTCCGACGTTGGGAGTCCAGTTCACGCGGTCCGCGAGGGTGACAGTTGTTCCCGAGACGGAGAGGGGCAGCCAGACGTAGGTGCTGCGCATAAGGTTCTTGCTGACCCAGCGGTCGCCCATGTAGATGACCGTGTTGTCGCCGACAGGGAGGATGAAGGTCGTCTGGCTGTTAAAGGTCCTGGAGCCGACGGGCGCGAAGGTCTGCCATGCGGACCATGGGCCTGAGAGCGAAGTTGCGTAGCTGTAGACCTGCGGGTAGTTCGTTAATCTCTTTTGCTGATGAGTTTTTACATAAGAGCGAAAAAAGGGGCCACGGGGTGGAGAGGTTACATTGTCGTTGGGGTCCCAGCCAGTAAGCTTGCTACCGAACATGAAATAATGCCCGTTCCGCTTCAAGATGGCGGGGGCTTCGATCCTTGTGTTCCAAAGAAAGACGTTGTGCGTGACATTGAGATAATCAGGTGTTAGGGCGTCGATGCGAAGACCGTTGGGCCGCTACGTCCACGCTCGTCAGCCAAGAGGCCACTCATTCTCACGCACAGAAGAGAAACATCTCGATTGTGATGATTGGAAAGGGTGGGGACTCACATCTTCAGTCAGTAGATACGCGGATCCGTCATCGTCCTTGAACAACCCGATATCCCTGCTCTGGAACCCCAACGGCCGCCAACTGCCGAGGTACGTGTACCGCCCGCACACCTCGTCGGACGTCGCGACGCCGATCTTGGCCTCGCCGTAGTTGCTGCTATCGATGTGCATGTACATGACGTATTTGCGCGTGGCGCTGTTGTAGATGACCTTGGGCCTCTCGACGACGCGGCCCGGCCCGAGGTCGCCCGCGTCGGCGGTGCGCGAGAGCAGGGCACCGACGTAGGTCCATTCGACGAGGTTGCTGGACGAGTAGCAGTTGATGTTCTGGAAGGCGGAGCCGTTGGTCTTGTCCTCGCCGATGAGGTAGTACGTCGAGCCGACCTGTGTGATGCCGGCGCCGTGGGCTTGGACGTGGCGGCCTGTGTTTGTCTACGATCATGTCATATTTAGAGGAATGGTGGTCGGGGGGGGGAGTGTTCCGGGCGAGGGGTCGTCTTACTGCTGTCCAGGTTGCACCGGGGATGATCTGGAGGGTTGCCTTTGCCAGGCTTACTCCTCCGAGGAGGGAAGCCAAGCTGTGTATGAGATGCATGGTGATGGGTGGCCGTGTAAGTTGGAAATGACAGTCTCAACTATGCCGGTGAAGGGGCGTCTGGGGTTGACCTCACAAGAGCAGCAAAGGTGCACAACTCCTCGGCAGACTGTCTACCTCCATAACACCTGGAGTTCAAAAAGGTGCTGGGTGGTTAATTATACCTTTTTGCCAAAAGTCGTACTTGGGGGCTAAGAGCAGAGCAAGAGCAACCAAACAACTGGCGCCATCACCGAGTTCCCTTTACGACCGACCCGGCTCCGGGATCCCCATGCGACACTCCATCCCATGGTGCGTTCGCAAAGTAACCATCCCAAACCCGAGCTGCGAAAGAGGGAAGCTGACCGGTTTGTACGGTCGGATATTTAGGTGCCGGACGACTGAGACCATCTATCTTCCAATATAGGTCCGGAGTCTCAATTTCCCCTCTCTGAGACTTAATGATGCGTCCAATCAAAAAGGTACTTATGTGGGCGGAGTGTTCCGAAGTGTGACCATGTGCTCACCTTTAAAAAGCGAGTCTTTACTCGGTCGAGCTAGGCCGAATGCTGACTCGGGATATTGCAATAACGCGCAAAAGCTTGTTTTGATGAGAGTGATGGGAGGAAGGGGTCCGCAGTGCTGCGACATCTTCGACGCCTCTTTCTGGGAGGCGGAAGTTATTGAGCTTGTTCATCAATTTTTTTTTTTTTTCATGTTTTGCCCCCTTTTTCCTGATGAATCGAAAGAAGAGTGGTGTTTTTTTCCGGTTTGCATGGGATGGCATGCCACGCCACCACTGCCCCCTCGACAGGCTCACGTCCATACCAATCATTCCGAAACAAACTCGAATTAGAAGCTGTCAAGCAGGTCATTAAGCTTCCGCTTCTCCGCCGTCGCAACCGGTTCCACAACGAGAGAATCGTCCTCCCTAAACAGACTGCCGGACTCGGTGGTCTCGGGCAACAGGCTGACACGACCGCCGACGCGCGCCAGGAGGGCGCGCATCCTCTCCATTTCCTTCTCGACCTCGCCGTCGCGCGTGATGAGGTTCTCCTGCACGCCGGCGCCGGCGTCGTCGGAGCGGAAGGGGTCGAGCAGGGCCTGCATGCGCCGCAGCCGCTCGACGCGGGCCTTGGCCTGCTGCCTCTTCTCAGCCAGAGACTTGAGCCGCTGTGCTTGCTCAGCGTAGCGTCTTGCTTCCATTGGGTACGTCATGACGTCGCGATCGGACGGCCATGTTGAGGGCAGCGACTTGACGACGGTTTCGTCGGCTTTTTTTTCTGTCAGCTTTTTCTTCTTCTTCCACTTTATTTTGCGTAAGGTTCTGTGCATTCTTTTGTGGTACTTACTCAGATCAAGAGAGAGCGATAGCCCGTCTTCAGGCTCGTCTTCATGGGCGGCGGAAGGGTGGGGGAGGTAGAGGACATCAATCTGCTCCGCGACATGGCGGGTTGCCTGGTGGGAGTAGGCGCGGCGGGCGTGCTGGAGGAGACGGTTGTTGAGGCGAGCGAGAACGTGCTCTATGAGAGCGTCTGGTAGAGCTGTGTCTGCAGCCTCGTTTGCGGCGTGCCACGAGCGGGAGGGCTGAAGAGGTTGCGCGAGAAGGCGAGTTTGGCCTGTGAGGAAGGATTGTTTTTGGGATATTACCGTGGGGGGCGCGGGTTGAGCTGATGCCATGTTGGGAAGAATGTATATATGTGTGTGCGTGTATACACTAGTAGTGCTGCTGGTTTTGCGGGCGTTTGTGCAGAGATATGCAAATGAAGTGGTTGGGAGTCGATGAGAAGAACCACGAGACGGCCGGGGACCGGGGATGGAGGACGGGGAACGGAGGACGGCGATGATAGTGGTGGGGGGTGAACGCGTCGGGGGGCGCACCGAAGGGAACGGGGAGGACCATAAGGTCAGAGGTACGTACCAGTCGCTTAAAGGCTCTCGATAAGAGATAACATTAACTGTAGTCATGTGATTCACTCCTCACGAATGAACTCCTTACGTCCCAAAGAGGGTGGCTGCTCTTCACTTGCTTTTTCGAGACGACTTCTTTTTCCCATCTCCCAGTTCTTTTTCCAGCTCCACGTCCATGCTCTGGTTTCGACCTCGCTACACCAAGATAGGTCCAAGCTCGACCGGCCGTGGCATTCCCACTGGCGAACGGGATGCGCCTAGAGCCCAGTACAACGCATAGTAGTTGTTTCCTTTTGGAACCCCAGACAGCTATCCAACCACTCCCTTCAGTTGGCAAAAAGAAACCTGCCTCTTGGACCTCTTTGCAGATTCCCTAAAACAAAATAAAAAACAAAAAAAAAATTCACCTCACTCCGAACATTTCCACCTTACCCGAGTAATACCTGAGATAGACGCATGATCGTTGGTGCTGCCGCTGCTCTTGGCTTGATGCTTTGCATATCTCCAACAACGGTCATCACAAGAGCGGGGATACGGGATCGGATCGAAGGTGCAGTTGCGGCGCGGACATTTTGCTCGTCGGCCCTTGCCTCGATATCATTAATGACTGACAAGCAAACTCGCAGTTTTTCCATCTTCCGCGTAGGTGCTATAGCAAGGTACGACTTTGTCGATTGTGTGATGAAACTTTGTCAAATCACACCGCCGTTGGAGGCGTCTTCGCCTTCCCCTGTCGGCCCCCGGCCCCCCGATCCCCTTTATGGGTACTAATGCGGCCCGCGTGCATCCCATATGTTTCTTACGGCCGCATATGCTGGGCAGCACGCACCATCGGCTGCACGTCACCCGTTTCGTCCGCCCACCTCGCCCGAAACTGAGAGACGGGTGGAAAAGCTCTTCCTAAGAGGTGAATCTGTGCAAGTTGGTGCTTGGGTCACCCATCTATCTAACCCCCCGCTGGTGTCCTCTTCCTTCTTCTCCCTTCTCTTCTTTTGCCGCTGGTCGCTATCGGTGAGAACACGGATGCAGGCTTATGGCCGCAGAAAGCCTTCCCGACGTCACTCCTCATCCCAATCCATGTCCCACGCACTCTTAGCCGCCAGGTCCAAGTGACGGAAGAAATTTCTCCTCTCTTACTCCTTCCCGAGGAGGGCTTCTGGCCCGGTTCTAGACGATCGATTCCCACACTTTCGGCCGAAACGTTGGCTCAACGGTGTGCCATCTGGAACGATTTGGTTCTATCGCATTTCGTGGGACATGGCTTTTGTGTGTGTGTGTGTGTGTGTGTGTGTGTGTGTGTGTGTATGTGCTATCAGAACAGCTAATCTTGCGCACCCAATGTGATACGTCCATTACGGGACGCCCAGAGGGTCCTTCCAAACGTACAACGTACGTTGCCATGGTCTTCTTTGCTTTGCTCTCAGCTCTTGAGGGGAGCAGAGTCTAGATGATATTCCCTGCTAGTACGATCGCTGGTACCCTTGCGTCTTGGGGAGCCGGTAGAGGAGCGCAGGAGCCTCCTCGAGGCTAAGGAACTAGGCAAGGATTCTATATCGTAAAGAAACTTGAGCATGTCGACTGCGGCAGACAACGGGGGCCCGCTTCCGCCAACCACCATGCATGCCCCTCCCTTCTCTTTCACCTGCGACCTTCTTGGATTCTATCCTTGTTGAGGCTAAATGCTATAGTGGAACCGGCCCCCGAGGTTCGAGAAGCTCCAACGGTCTGGCGACTCCTTGATGTATATGAGGGAGCGCGCTCTTCTCCCCCGACCACACGCGGGTCGATCACTCTCCTTTATTTGTCACTGCCGCAATCTCAAATTTCCCCGTTCTTCAACAGACAGGAGTTAAGCGACTGGAAGAGACAGCGGCATTGTCTCAGTCCCAGATATTACGAGACTCGCCTGCCAATCCCAAATCGCCTCCCGGCCCGCGTCATGTCCCCCACTCCTCCATCGAACCCTGCCACCAACGGCTTGGTCGCCCTCGCGCGGAAGGTTTATCACCCCATCGGCTTCAAAAAGGGCTACAACTTCACCCTCTTCGTTATCACGGCCGGGGCCATGACGGGCTTTGTCCTCGCGCGCATGATGTACTTCGACATCGACGGCGTCTTGTGCAATCCAGACCATAACCAGCGCACCGTCCCCGGCGAATGCTACATTTACCAATCCGGCTCCGGGCGTGCCGGTATCATTATGCACCTCGCCGGCATGCTGCCGGGAGGTTTCCTGGCCTGTCTGCAATTCGTCCCCGTCATCCGTCACAGGGCCGTCCTATTCCATCGCGTTAACGGCTACCTCATCCTTCTTCTCAGTGTCGTAGGCACGGTCGGTGTTCTCATGATTGTGCGCCGGTCCTTCGGCGGCGGTGTCAGCATGCAGACAGTCATGAGCACCGGGAGCGTCATGTTTCTCGGCGCGTTGGCTCTCGCTGTCTATAACATCAAGAAACTTCAGATCGAACAGCACCGAGCCTGGATGCTCAGGGCCTGGGTCTACGTAAGTATCCTATGCCACCTCTGTTTGCAAAATCTTGCTTCGTTGTTGTCAGGGGAGGCTAACCCCTTGGGGAATTCCTGCAGGCCGGCTTCATCATTACGATGCGTATCATCAGCTTCCTCGCTGCAAGGATCACCGCCGGAAGCGATTCTGCGTACTACCAAGTAAAGCAGTGCGCCGTCGTGGACTTCATCTTCCGCCACAACCAGACCAGGGTTCTCAGTCTCTACCCGGACTGCGGCGCCTATTACTCGGGTGAGAACCCGAGCGCCCACGTCCTCGTTCACGCCAACTTGGGCGCCCACCAACCGGCCGAGATTGCGGCAGGCTTCACGTCTGTGTTCGATGCAGGATCGTGGTTGGCCTTGGTCATTCACGCCATCCTTGTTGAGCTTTACGTATGTTTGTCTCTTGCCTCTTGCACCTCAAACGTCGCTTTGTGTCCTGCACTGTCTTGGTAAAAAAGAGAAACGGACGAAGATACTAATAGCGATACGCCCAGCTCCACCTGACCCCCGCGGAAGCCGAGCGTCTTCGACGTATCTCGTACCAACGCCAACTCGACGCCGGAATGAAGAACGCTGGAAACGCGGGATTGACTGTCCAGCGGTTTGGCGACGCGGAGCCCTGGCTGCCCCCGACCGAGCTGCAGCGCGCCGAGCATAGTGCGACGCCGAGTTCTGATGAAGAGATGAGAGAGAAGAATGTGAGCGCGGCATGAATGGCAAACTGTCTTCGAACGTGTTAAGGACGTAAATATCTTCTATTCTTTTTTCCACCCGGACTCGGCATAATTTTAGATGAGGCGCCACTCGTTTTGCCTCGGAGGCAGCTCAACGACAATGAATGAATGATAATGAATGACTTGGAAATGACGGAGTTGTTATGCAAGAAGTTTTCACTCGCGTGGCCTGAAAAGTCTACTGAAATATATATTGATATCATTTCATTCGCTCATAACTGGGAGTTCATTCGAAAAAGCTCATTAAACAGCCACTTTTTTGTCTGCCTTCTCTCTGTCTCCCTCAATCCTGTCACGCGTCTTTTTACAATCCGGACCACCAGAACGTCTCGTTGATACGGAATGACTTCTTGACCGCCTTGTCCGTCACCACACTGCTGTCGCTGACGATGACGTCGTACTCGCCCTCCTCGGCGCACCACTGGTGTCTCTCCTCGTCAAAGTAGCTGGCGGCATACTTGGTCTGGATGTCAACCGTGACCTTCTTGCTCTCACCGGGCGCTAGCTCGACCTTGGCGAAGCCCTTGAGCTCCTTGAGAGGGCGGTTAATCTTGGCCTTCTGCTTGGGCGCGACATACACCTGCACGACCTCGGCGCCCTTAACGGCACCAGTGTTCTTGACGGTGACGTCGACGGCAAGCTTGCCGTCCTTCTCGGTGACCTCGAGGTCGCCGAACTCGAAGGTCGTGTACGACAGGCCGTGGCCGAAGGGGAAGAGCACGGGGCGGTCAATGTACTCGTAGTAACGGTAGCCGATGTAGATGTCCTCGCCGTAGAGCGTGCGGCTTGCCTCGGCACGGTAGTTGAGGTAGGCCGGGTTGTCCTGGACGCGCTCGGGGAAGCTGAGGGACAGCTTGGCGGAGGGGTTGACGTCGCCGAAGAGCACGTCGGCGATGGCGTTGCCCGTCTCGTTGCCGCCGTACCAGGCCTGCACGAGGGCCTTGACGTCGTTGATCCACGGCATGCGCACGGGGGTGCCCGACTGGTTGACGACGACGGTGTTGGGGTTGGCCTGGGCGACGGCCGAGATGAGCTTGTTGAGGTAGCCCGGCAGGTCCATGTCGGC
Organism: Colletotrichum chlorophyti; assembly: GCA_001937105.1. Classification (NCBI taxonomy): domain Eukaryota; kingdom Fungi; phylum Ascomycota; class Sordariomycetes; order Glomerellales; family Glomerellaceae; genus Colletotrichum; species Colletotrichum chlorophyti. The sequence continues at coordinate 38,188 of MPGH01000261.1, read as the reverse complement.
GCGGTCGTTGCCCTCGGTCTCCCAGTCGGCGTTGAGGCCGGCGCAGACGATGACCTGGTCGGCGTCGCGGGCCAGGGCGGCGGCCTTTGCGATCTCGGCCTTGTCGTCGATGACCTTGCAGCCGCCAACGCGGAGGGCGCCGCTGCCGAAGACGACGTTGTCGCCCTGCAGCTTGGAGGACGGGGCCGAGGCGAACTCGACCTTGAAGGTGTACTTCTCACCCTTCTTGAGCTCGATGCGGCCCTTCTCCTCGACGGTGGCGGCGCCGAAGAAGGCATCGCCCTGGCGCTGCTTGGTCGAGTTGTCGATGACGAGCTTGTCGTTGACGAAGAGGTTGGCCGTGCCGCAGACGATCAGGCCGAGCTCGTACGTGCAGTCCTCCTCGGCGACGAAGGAGCCCTCAAAGTCGGCGTACCAGAGGTTGGACTTGATCTTGGGGTTGTAGTAGTCGACGAGCAGGAGCTCCGTCTTGGTGAGGACGATCTCGTCGAGGCACTCACGGTTCTTGTCGGTGGGGGGCTCGCTGTACGCTCTCATGGTCATGCCGGGCTCGCCGTTGGCCGACTTGACGACGTTACCGAGGAGGGGGAGGAGCTTGTGGGAGTAAGCGCCCTCGGTGTATTCGGGGGGGGAGGTGAGCTTCTCGCTGATGCCGTCGAAGGGGGTGACGGCGTAGTAGGCGGCCAGGGAAGCGGAACCACCGCCGTGGTACGTGGCGATCTTGGCGTTGGGGCCGATGACAACGGTCTACGGATCTTTGAGATTAGCGGGAGGCTCATTTTTTTTTCCCTTCCGCGTTTCTGGTAACGGGACACTGACCTTCTTATCCTTCTTCAGGGGCAGAACGTTGTCCTCGTTCTTGAGCAGCACAATGCTCTCGCCGCCGATGCGTCTCAACAACTCGGCGGTTTCGGGCGTGTTGCCCGTCTCCTCGGGGGCGTTCTCGGGGATGCCGGTGGCGACGGCCTTCTTGATGAAGTTGAGCATCGAGCGGGCTCTCTCGTCCAGGACGTGCTGGCGGACCTTGTCCGTTGAGACGTTGAATTTGAGGGGCTCGCCACGGAAGCGCGGGGGTCCGGGCATCTCGAGGTCGAGACCGGCGTTGGCCGCCTCAGTAGTGCTGTAGGTTCCGTACCAATCGCTCATAATCATGCCGTCCCAGCCCCATTCCTTACGGACCAGCTTGTCCAGCAGCTCGGGGTTCTCGCTGCAGTAGGTACCGTTGACGCCGTTGTAGGCCGTCATGAGGGCGCCCGGGTGGGAGTCACGGAAGGTCAGCTGGAAGGGCAGGGCGTAGATCTCGCGCAGGGCACGCTCTGTCACGATGCTGTGGACAGCATTGCGCCTGTGCTCCTGGTCATTGCACACGAAGTGCTTGGGCGTCGCCTGGACGCCGGTGCTCTCGATACCGTTAACGATGGCGGCCGAGCCGAGGCCAGCCAGGACGGGGTCCTCGCCGAGGGACTCGAAGCCTCGGCCTCCGAGCGGAGATCGCTGCATGTTGATGGTGGGGCCCAGGATGCAGTGGGCGCCCTTGAGCTTCGCCTCCTCACCCATCTTCTTGCCGGCCTCCTCGAGAAGGGCCGTGTTGAAGGTGGCGCCGAGCGCCGTTCCGCAGGGGAAGCAGGCGGCCTTGATGCCATTGAAGAACTTGGTGCCGCGGACGCCGTTGGGTCCGTCGGATAGACGGATGGATGGGATGTTGTGCTTGGGCAGGGCCTTGGTGTGCCAGAAGTCGATGCCTTTGGAGGTTCACCTGTCAGTTTGCCGGCACTCCCATCCAGCCTGACGGCAAGACCTTGAGGAAAAAGGGGGTTGATGGTTGTGTCTTACCCGCAAGAAGGTCAACCTTCTCGGATGAGGTGAGCTTCTTGAGCACCTCTTCGACGTCAAAGTCGGCCATTGTGAAGATCTAGTGTGGACGGACGGGGGATGACGGAATGGAACTGGGTATCTACGGAAGCAAGCTTCAAATAGAAAGGCGACCGCTCGAAACTTGAATAGACAACGAAGGAGAACGAGGAACAGGAAGAGAGTGGGATGAGTAGGAATCACGAGACGGGAATCAATGGTTTTCACGATGGGCCATGCTGTTATATAGGTAGCTTTGCGACGAGCTTGGAAGCGGGCCAGCTCTGGAAGACGTGGGGTTCTCTACACTGAGTTGTCCAGCAAGCCCCATCCTACGTAAGAGGAGGTCTCTTGGCTCGATTCGAAGCAAAACATGGTAGTGACAAGCGTCATTACCCGGGAACTGGGGGCAGACAGCGCAAATTGTCACGGTGGGATAGTTAGCAGTTGGTGTATTTCTAAGCTCATGTTGTCCTGCCAAAGCCCCTCGCTCACTCGATCCGGGAACCGGAATGGTGGAGAGCTTTCCCCAAAGCCCCCTCCTTGGGGAAGCAAAGACACATACTACGTACGCCATGAGCTACCGATATCATGCGTCGGCGGCAACTATTCGTAGCGGATTCAGTATCTACCCCACGTCTCGCTCAGGAAGTAGATGCCCCTCGTCCCGGGTAAAATCCGGATGAGTTCTTTCGGGGGAGTATCTCCGGTTTTGTGGCCCAGCCGTTGGCCGCGGATTGGCCAATTCACTTTTGACCCGTTGTTGATGTCGTCCCGAAATCCCGTCATGGGACCCGAGGTGGGGCGTCGTGATGTTCTCGCGCCGGTTGAAGTTCGGCTGCGCTTCCAGATGCCGACAGAAGTATGGTTTACCCGGAGACTCTCCGAGGATCCAGCGGGATCTAACCGTGGTTCAACCGGGCCTTCTGCAAATGTCCCCCCTGGTCGACAAGTCTCCATCACACGATCCCGGAATTGGTCCAGCTCAGAATGAAGGTATCAGCGGTGATTTGTAATGCCTGCCAAGCTTATGCTAGGTGTGAACAAGACGACGACAATGAGGAGAGGATTTTGTATTTCGTTCGTGAGTTTTGAGCAGTATTCAATCGTTGCTGCCCTGGATGATAACTGAGGCGGAAAAGCTGACGGACATCACAGCAAGCACAACGCTATAGGGGAATAAAAAGATCTCAGCGCCCGATACAGGGAGTGGAGGCATGACGGACCATCACCGAACTCCACCACGGTCCGCAGGACGGAGCGGACTCCGGGGCGTCGTCTCGATGTCATGTCCCGTGCTCTAGCTTTTATCATTTGCCGTGGAACCTATTCTATTCCGTCACCCTGAAGCAATTCAGTCGGGGGAACTGCGGCGTCTGTCTTTTCAAGAAGACATTTATCGTCATGATATACCTGATCTAATAGATGGAGTCGGAGGGGCCAGGAAATGCCGTTGACTTGGCCTCCAAGCGGACGGCAGTGAAAGAACGTTGCACGGGGCCGAGGGATAGGACGGCATGCCAGCGGACCGGATCACACTCCCTTCAGACTAACGGCAATGTCTGCGCTGATCTCGACGTCAGCGGGTTTCCGGGTTTACGGGTTTACGGGGTTATCGGGCCACTGGTGGGCCAAGCTTCTTGTCCCCAAACGACTTCATCAGCAAGCTCCGCTGCCTTCTTTCCCCCATCACTCCAACCCCGGAGATCCATATGTTGGGTCCATCTCGGCGAGCGGGCATGAGTTGGGGCACATCCGTCTCGGCTTGCCTATCAGGACAAGTATCAGCCCGGGGCGGGAAGAGAGAGGCAAGCATCCTCACCGAGGAAGCAGGACGTGCAGTCAAACCTGGGCTGGTCCATCCGGCTTGGCCACAAAAGGCGGGGAATGACATCTTCCTCGCCACCGGACGAGCCACGTTCTTGGGAGCGTTTCGATAACCTCCGACGGGAAACTGTTCAGTTTATCATTCGCTGAGCCTCAACCCGCAGCTCCAGAGCAATCCTGGCGGTGATCGATTCTTCAACATCCACATGTTCCCTCTTGCCCGCAAAAAAAAAAAAAAAAAGTGACAACAAACTGTGGTTGAGCAGACGCTTCTGAGTACCGACAGCCCGGGGGATCAGCCTGATCCGCGGCAGGGAGTCCGTCTCCATATTCGCCGTCGGGCAATTCTTACATAAACGCCCGGTTACTTGAGAACGACAAGTCTGACTTGACATATCCAAGCAGCGATAAATAATAGCGTACAGCCACGGCGATAAGACACTGTTTCATGTCTCGCGCCATCAGCTCATTCGTACAATTTGATCACCCGTCGGCAAGAGACATGGAACGCCTCGATTCGCCGACCTCGAGGTTGGGTCTCGTATAACCGAGCAACCACTAAGCATGTCATTTTCTGGCGTGTTGTCTCAAATCTCCCCGCCATCGAAATCTCCTCACGAGGAGATGAAACTTCCACAGACCCAGGCATCGTCCGACCAAGAAGAGACTATACTGCCTGCCGGCGCCCCAGGCCGGCAAGCTGTACGAAGAAAGTTGAGCTTAGCTGGCTGTGGCTATGACACATCCATCGTAAATGTAAGATTGGAGGCTGTCGAGGCACGTTCACTTACACAAGCCATCTCGCTCGGACTCAGGAGCCTCGGGTGCTTGGAAGGCCTGACACGGCCGAAAGAAGCGCATGGTAAGATGCTGCGGAGCCGCAGCCTCGGACGTCTTCATCGACGCTCGACAGCGGCGTGTGCAGCCGGCGTAGGACGCCGTTCACGGCTGAACGGTTCACCGACGGCCTGAATACTGCGCCGCTTTCTTCCCTCCGAGAACCTCAGTCATTTCTGCCGAAGGCGTGCATTTGAACGTGGTCAGATCCCCTACACGACAAGGCTGAGAACCTCAGCGTTGGCCGTACACATGTACCCTTCATATCCAGATGACACCCTGTATGTCTTAGATCATTCTGGCGGCCGGGCATATCGAACCAAGTCTCAACCCCCCCCCTCCTCCTGGCAGCCGTTGAATGTCATCTCTCATCTAAACCGGCGCCATTGACGACGTGCCCAGGCTTGTGCAATACTTTGCATGGCCAAGAGCCGGGCAGCCCGAGGAGGAACACCAGAGGCTTGCCAAGTTTTTCCGCTACCGCCGTCTGCAATCCCAGGGAAAACCGGCAGCGTATCGTCTCGCGTCCGCCGCCTAGACAGAATTAGGCTTAGGATAAACAAAGAAAAAAACCAAAATCCAGTCGTGGCCCTCTTTCGCACACGCCCTCCCTTGCCTCTTATTTCTTCAAGCACAAATCCCTCGTCACGTTGACTAACAGAAAAACAGGCTGGCCGGTGAAGGGAAGGGGGCAGGACGTGGGGGGACTCAATTCTGGGCTTGACCGGGGAAATGACCGAGACGAGGGCGGAAGGGTGGGGAGAAAGCCGAGCGTGGGCGGAGACGAGAGAGCGCGCTCCCCCCATGTGGGCTTTCGTCCGAGTTCTAATACGGGTGGTCCGAGGAAGAAACACGGAAGGAGCAGTGGAACGGTATTCTAAATCTCTCTTGTCATTTGAGCTCTTCTATTCTTTCATTTTCCTTCATCTCTTTTTGCCTCGTATGTAGGAGACCAGCCGAGAGAGAGAGACTAGAGGCGGATTCTCTCGGTTAGACCCAGTTTTAGAACGAGCGGTCAAAGCAGACAGAGTCGCGTGTGAAGTGAAGTATACAGATACTTCTCTTCAAGCTAGGTTTCTCTTCCTTTTTTTACGGCTTTTTTTTGAAGACAGAAAATGAGGGGAATGGGGGCGTGAGTAGAAACAAACCGGACCAGGCTCGAAGGACAGACGGACAGACGCCCGATCACGCGATGCCTTATTGAGATGCCATGTTTGTTTTTTCCCTCCCACGCATCGGGCCTCGAACCCTTGTAGAAAAAGACAGCCGGGACGATGGCGCTAGACGTTGAAGAAAGACGCCGAAAAAAAACCCCCCAGAGTTCCCATCAGCAGACACGGGGCGGAGCCTGGTGGCGTTGCGCCGTGCGGAGTCAATCTGCTCCCCATCCTGCAACACCGTCCGGCGCTCATGAATTTTCCCGCATAGAAGTAGGTGAGAAAAGGGAGGCGAGAAAAGGGAGGCGAGAAAAGGTTTTGGTTTGACTTCTGGCGCGGGCTGAGAAGTGGGAGGACGAGTTCCTCTCTTCCACTCCAAGTCGGGATGTTTTCCCCCCTCCCCTCCTAAGGTTTCTTCTGGAAGAATCAGTCCGACAATAAGAAGGAGGGCACCAAACTGTAAGTAAAACATCTTAAACAAACCAAAGTTCCATTCGAAGCTTCCAAAGCTTCCATGGCTTCTTCCATGGCCTCAATACTGGCTTCGGCAGCAACCTTCAGACGCACGGTCAAATGGAAGACAATGAAGAGATAGATCGCCACCACATCAGACAGACAGCTTCCTTCTCTTGTTCATTAAGTTATTCGAAAGCGCAAGGTCACCGCGTTCTGCAAGGCCCTTCCTCACACACCATTCCACGGCGGTGGGACGATTTCTGCAGACGGAGCGTTGTAGTGAGGCACATGGCAGGACGCCATGACATGGCTATGCGAGACTCTTGCCCCCTTTGGTAATAGTCACTGGTGTGGTGGTGTTGAAGTTTGTGCCTGCTCGAATAATGATTTGGAGGCAGGATGCTCCATCATGAATCGAGTCGCCGTCTTCGAATGCTTGAATATGGAAGTGGTGTGCCATGCGCATGAAAGAGATGGCACTTGCCACGATGGGCTTTAGCAACCACCTAGCAACCCACCCAAACATGAACCAGAATTGGCCTCTCTTCCTAGGCGGCAATGCCTCATTCGATACCCTCTCCCTCCTCGCTTGCTACTGAGGAGCGTTCAACCAAAAGCAGGCAAGGCGTATGAATGTCGGGGCAGTGGTGCGCCGCAGCGTTGTGAAGCTCGAGATGTGAGTTTTGGGTTGACCGAGACGTACATCATAGCCACGTGCCGCAGACACCGCTATCTGCCAAACTTTATATTGATGCCATCACATGAGTTCGAGCCGCCTGTCTCAGAATCTTTCTGCATCAGATTCTGCGTGAGGCTGACTCACATATCAGGGTCGTCTTTGTTGTCGTAACTTCTGCGAGATCCTGTGCGCGAACCAGGGAACAGGCCACGGGCGCTGTCTTAATGGGGCCCAAGACCACCCGGAGATATTTGCTATGTAGGCTTGTTCGAACGGTGGCTAAAAAGGCAGGATCAAGCGGCGCAAGAGATGTTTACGTCCACACCGCCATCGTGCTGTTTGCCGTATTAGCGTGAATGTGGTCGGGTGTCCATTCACTACTTGACCAGCGTCTCATCGCAATACGCACACTTTGTTCAGCTCCGTGTCGACACGTGGACTTGAGCCGAACTTCGGGTGCCCATGGATGCACGACCAAGGCCCGTTCTTCGTCGGCGGCTCGTGCTATAGGTGGCTCGGAAGGGACTCGTGATTTGAGATTGCGCTGTGAGACGACTGGAGTAGATGGATAGTTGCAGCAACGGAGCACCCAAAAAAGAGGAGAACAGCGTTTCAAGGATTATCCGAAGCTACGTTTTCTGCGAACCGCGACGGTGATCGTCGACGGTGTTAGACGGACGGCGCTACGGTCAACCGTCTCAGGAACCGGTTCGAGGTGGGGCAGGGAGACGCAACGAAGGTGCCATGGCTTGGGACAGACATTGGGGCGTGCTAGGCGGGCGGCCGCAGGCTGGTAGGAGTAGCGTCAAGTAACGTCGAAATGAGCCCAAGTTTGGCTCGCGTTGCCCATTTCAAGACCGCAGTGCAAGTGCTGAAAAAATGCGGGCGATTTAAGACAAAGTGAGGCTGTCCTGGCCAGTCGAGAGTGCCTCGTCCATGGCTCTGCAACGGGGCCGGACAGGGCAGTGAAGCTAAAACGGTCTGTGGGAGGTCTAGTGTAAGGGTCCTCAAGATGAAGCAGGGGGGGGGCCACGAACGTCTGCTGTGCCAGCCCCTAGCACGTGTTGTTATAGAAATTTTTGTTGCTGTCAGGCAATCAAACAGTGATGGATACTCTGCTATGATGGCTTCACAAGGTCAGGTACATTGCTACGTAAGCTCTGTCGTTATTGTTTTGGGGTTTGGGGTTTGGGCACCTCGACGAAACGTTCCCCTCCACGGTCGGACTCGGACTCTAGCTTAGGTTCAGGCTCTGGCTCGGGTTCAGGGGTGAATAGAGGCAGATGCTGAAGTTTCGTTGTCCAAGTANGGGGGGGGGGATGGGGGACGGTGTAATCGGACGTGTACCAAGACCGACCAGCTTGCTAAATAACGGATGCCTTAGTGCAGAGACGGGACGGGAAAGGCGGGAGAAGCACAACGAGGCGTGACCTGGAGGGATCGGGTGTATGCAAGAGCTTCCGCCCCTTGGAGTTGCGGTGGAAGCTCAACCCACCGAGGAGAGGAGGTAAAGCGCCATGAGGTAGGTAAGGTGAGCTGATGGGGACAGCTCTCCAGGTAAGGTAGGGAAAGCCTAGGCCGAGAGAGACTGAGCTGTGAGAGAAGACAGACAAAGCTCTCGAGGTGGGAGCAGGCCAGGTAGGGAGAGCAAGGCTGGGGTGAACATGGAATGCATGAGAATGAGAACAACAACGGCAGGGCAAGGAAGCGCAAGGCAGGCCAGGCCAGATCACCAGGCGGGGTCACTCTAGCGAGGACGAGCAAAAGCTCTCCGTGATCAACGGTATCACGTAGGGCGTAGTGAACAGTTCCAGGACCAGGGCGTCTCGACACAGGACTGGGACGAGGATCAGGACGAGGAGATGACGCCGGAGCCTTCCTGGTCTCGATTAAACAGAGTGCTGGGAAGAGCCAGTTTGCCTCCTGACGGAAGCTGGTAGGCTCGAACTACGTACTATGGTAGTACTTCGTCGAGTCCCACAACTGATGCCCCTTGGTGGTACGCGAAGAAGGTGCGTGCCGTCAATGCCAACTATCATTTGCTAAGGAACACACAGCCGTCGATTCTAACCTGCCATACCCTGCTTGCGAAGAATGGAAATGGACCGTAGCAGGTTATCGAGCGAGATTCAGGGAAAGTCGGAAGGTGATTCGGATGGCGAGGGGTATTGGCTGTTCCCAGACTTCTTATCTAGACATAAAAGACTTGGTCGAAGATCACAGATGACCATGCTACGGTGTTTGTGTACCGGGTTCGCGTCGATGTCTGCGAGGTCAAGAGAGGAAAAGGTGCCCGAAGAGGTGTGTTTGGAAGGGTGTTTTCTGTCTCGCTGTGTACCATGTGTCCTATAACGAACGGCTCTGAACGTGCCTGGTCTGGCTCGTGTGAAAATTGCGGAGCCGTTCAAACCGAGGTGTTCTCCCTCACTGGGAGGGGACTTGCTGCATTCAATGTTGATCTTTTGAATCATGTCAACGACGTCGCCCACGTCCCAGATTACGAGCTTGTGGTTACATGCTCGTCCCAGTACGAACGAGACCAGCAGGTTATGTTCCATGGAAGTTTATCAAGATTCGGTTGCATTAGAGATGTCATCAGAAGAGCATTCTGTCCACCCTCCGACGGGAAGTTGCCTGTGGCGTTGATGAACCCCGAGGTCTGTTTTACCATACTGCGTAAACGTAGTCAGAGACAGACCCCTCGCCTCGACGACGCGAGACGGTTAGCGAATACTCAACGGCATGTCTGTCTGCATTGCATGGGATTCTCCTCCCTTTTTGCTCTTTTTGTGCAAAATGCCTCCTTGGATGGATTTGGACAGGTTGCATGCGAGTCTTGCCGACATTCCCCTTCTGGCGGTGCCTGCCTACTTGCTTGTTGCTGGCTCCCCATTGAAGTGTTCGGTTGACATTAGGTAGGTAGGTGGGTCGTCTCCGGCTCTCGCCTGGCACCAGCAGTCAACCCCTTCCCCACTATTCCTCCATGGACGGAAAAGTGCGCCCCTCTCTTGTGGGAAGTATGCACCTAGATCGCGGTACTCTACAGCAAGTACCTCCAGAAAAAAGGTACATCCGAAGAGGTCGATACATCCCAGTGTGCCCCGTCTCGCTATCCGCACACCAGGTGCCAAACTGGGGCGACCCAGGTCGTCAGACAGTCAGCCAAGACCCTGAGAGGTCGAATCCCTGCAGGCATGTGGTGATCGACCGTGCAGGGACGGCGGGACAGGGGGCTGTATGTAAGTTCCCTTTTCGAAGCACGTTCACCAAGTGCAAGCCGTCCCAGAAAACGGCAGGAAGGATGGAGACGACGCTAAAAGGTCCCCAATGCTTCCAAAAAGGACCCCTGTCCGTTTACCCAGTCGTGTGCCCCTCCCACCCCGATATGGCCTCGCGCGCCCGGCGATTGGATAAGCCACATGGTGGCAGTTGGGGCTTGTCCCCGACTTCCACGTCTCAAATTCACCATCCGTCTCTCATTCTATCCCACCTTAGCACACTAGTCTCGACCGGCTCGCAATGCTTTCTTTATGGATATGCAAGAATAACAGCGAGATATGGACCACGACAGGCATCGCCGGCCATCCAAGGGCTGCCGCAGCTTAGCTTGCGCGTGATATATCATCTGTTGCTTGATACACTACTCACCTATTCCCTACCTTGACTTGGGAAGGACTCTTGAGTGAATGACAAGATGCCTACCTTAGGTCCCTTCATAGACCAAGTCCAGGTGCCTAGCTCGACGAGAGTTTGCGTCATCGGGGGATACAAACCTCACCTGTGTGACCTGTTGCGTAGCGTCGTGGCGATCCCGTACTCCGTTGTTTCTCACACACGTGTCTCCTGACTTGTCCAAACCAACTAAGCTCAACATGGGTTGATTCCGACCGCGGTGGGCGTTTGGACGATTACGGAACGCTGACACGCCGAGCCAACAGCCAGCGAAGCCTGGGAAACTCGAATCCGCGACAACCTTGCCTTACCGTCGCCTACCCCTATCCTCCAAACTCCCATCCGCCAAGCCCTGGCCAACACAAGATGAATCTGCTGAGCACCTTAGTTCAAGTAGGAGCTTGAGCATGAGTACAGCGCATGGAAATGGACCTAGATACCGAATGCCGGCGGGCCGTTTTTGGCCGCTCAGCATGAATTCCAAACCAAACTCGAACTGATTACTTATCGGCTCAGCCCATGAATCCATGGTTGCATGTCAACGGACCCCTGACTGCTTTTCTTCGGCCATGGATGTCATGAATGTGGCGGGGTTGCTATGCGCTTCGACACCATCACACTCGTGAGAGTTGCCAAACAGGTGCGCGCGCCCAAACCTATTGGGTTATTGCAAAGCTTCCATGCGGCTTCTCCAGAGCTTTCGTAACGCCTTGCGACAAACCCAGCTTTTGATACTCCGATACAGACCGCACTAGGTGGTGAGATTAATTAGTCATTGGACGATGGGCTTGCCGTGAGTCGGAACGGATCGGACGAGACAAACCAAGTTTTTGAAGCGCATGTTTCTTTCTTTTCATTCCTTGGGTCGCCCACTAGGTACTTATCAAGTACTTCACGTCGTATATTGAGGTCAATTGGCGCACCCGAGAGTGGCAATTGGCTAGCCAGGCAACTGAGACGAGAGCGACGAGGTCCATGTGAGGAGGAGGCTCGGCATGTGGCATTGACATACTGAGATCCAAAGGACATGGTCATTCCTCATTGTTCATTGGCTGAGGTGATACGACAACAGGAGGCAAGTCCCTTCCCCCCCGCCCGATTGCTGATGCTTGTTTTGATGGCTCGCCCGCCCTACTGTACTTGGCTCTCTTATTGCTTTATTTATTCAAGAAAGCTAAAAACCCGTCTGCCAACCATAGACTTGCCTGTTCCAATTTCAAATGCCGTAGCAAACCCCGGCGGGCGAGCGTGACATGCACGACTGGTCAACGAAAAAGAAGGTGCGCCCCTTCCCCCCAAACGTCCGGTTCGGCGTCGGGGTAATCGGACAAGGGAGGAGCGGATATCATGACGGAACCGGGAAGACGGAATCAACGAGGCCAGCAAGGTGCCTTGCCTGTTTCTCCTCCGTCTTTGCCGCCATAGTGCAAGGCAACATAATGATGTGCTTCTGGGAATCGTGGGTACGAGAGGGGGTTCGGGGCGATGGGGTAATAGCGTCGGCTCGGGCAAGGAACATGCAGTATTTGGGGCACGACGAGATCCATTTTCGACCGTCAAGTGGGTCATGGCATTTTCCCATCCCCGGCTCCGCCTTTACTACTGCGCATAGTATCCTCAGGCTCGGCGCTAAGCGCACGGACCCGGCATAGCTCCAGTATGGCTAGGTAGGTACCGACCGTCGGGGTTCCGTTTTTGGGAACAGGGTAAACGCTACGTTCCTCGTCAGTTTAATGCCTTATCAATACCGTTCTGTGGCCTCAGCCATCAGGCATCATTCTGACGCCTCACACCCTCACATCCCTCCCGCTTGTCTGACTTCCGTCACTTGGTAGAAAATTCCATCTTCGGCGCTAGAACGATTCTCCTGCATCTGGTACTGCGCCGCTTCCTGCATGTCGCAACGTCCAAGACGAAGCTAAAGCCCCCTGGTTCGATCTACCTTAGGAAACGGGATAATTTGCGCGAATACTTCATGTGTCCCGCGCTTACGCTATCTTTCTTTCCTCTTTATGGTTCGAGTTCATCGGCATGTTCCACCCCATAGTTCAATTACCTAGAGAGGACCAAGCTGAGCCGAGCGCATCGTGGAAAAAAACAAAAAAACACCCACACTTATCCGTGCTTCATCCACCCCGACTGAGACGAGGAATGGCGCGCGGAGGCGGAGTACTAACGACAACAGAATAAAGCTTCAAGAATACAGCACATTTTGCTGGCCAAGGCCACGGGTCTCCATTTGCACAATGCACAACAAGAGTCTGTGCTTCTTCCGCGTCCCCTTTCTTCCCCTCCGTTTTCTAGGTGCCGGTCTTGTTTTGCCGCCTGTGTCGTCGACTCAGCTCAACCTCGCACTTTGCACTTTGCCTACAACGACCAGGGCAGGGCACCAAACGATGGCATCTTGAACGGAACGACCTGAACTTCTTCCTATGCCCTACAAGGCCAGTAAGTACGTCTGAAGCGGCGACCAACTTGTCATGACCGCTTGCAAGTGCAGAAAATCTGCCGGTGAACCCAAAACCCAATTCGAAACCCGTTCAGACGCTGGTGTTGGTATTCTTGGCCTGGTGAGGCACGGCTGGCTGGGGTGGTTTTTGAATAACCTTCCGCGATACATCAGCCAGGGGTTTTAGTTCTTTCCCTGCCTTGCCCGATGACAGAGATGGGTAAGCGTGTTTGTTGTTCGACGTGCCTGTGTGTGGATTCTGGAAACTGATCTTCGAACCCAGTGGCATTTGCTCGGCACTTTCCGGTCCATCGCCCGGCCCTTTACCCTTTCGTGGAAGTCGACTCCGGCGCTTTTACATCATGCCGAGAGGAGGACACAAATAAAGACGCCGGATGATGAAAGCCTCCGGTGGGACTGAACTGAGAGTGGGCTGGGACTCGGGCACGACGCTCACACCCCAGTCACCGTCACCCTTCACGCTGGACGTTTGACCTGACCGTCCTAGGCCGATTGCCCAACCCACGTCAGCTTTGGATCTTCCCACTTCCAAGTCCGACTCTCCCAGTCCCGACCCCAGTTCTGGCCTCCGGTCTCCAGTCTCCCGGGGCTAGCTGAACCACCTCCAGCCTCCCTGTCCCAACCCCAACTCCAGCCAGCGGGACATGAAAGAGGCTGCGCTGGGATGCGACTGGATTGGACGAGAGCGGTTCGCAGGCAGAATTGACGGCTTTCTCCCCAGTGTCTCTTTTGTCTACTTCACCCAAGCGAGGTAGCTCGAATCTTCAATCCCCAATCTGCAGCTCTACGGCGTCTTCTCTAAATAAGGCTCCCGAAAAACAGCTGTGCACCCTTGCCTTGATCTGCCCAATCTGATTCATCCTGCGTGATGTGACGCCGCAAATGTACCGTTGCCGGCTTCGGACTCGTCGTCAACAAGGGCCTATCATCTCATCCCGCGGCAATGCCTTTTTCCTTAACCCAAGGGCCAGGGGCCGACATGAAATCACACCTTCAGTTTCCAGTAAAAGTAGAGTTCCAAAGAGGGGATAGCTCACCTGAACCAGCAAGAGGCAATGCGCATTTTCGACCTTCTTCAAGACATAATTTGCAGAGTACGGGCTGCCCATTTCACTTCACGAACACCTTACCGCGTTTGGAATCCCGTTACTCCATAGCCCAGGGCCAAACGGGTCCATCAGCTACCATCGTCGGGTCACCTTGAACCTGTGCCCCGGTTCTCGACGTTGCATTTCGCCCATCTCCTGTTGCGGGACGAAGTGGGCGACGCATCAACCCTCCGGCAATATCCTCGAGTCTCTCAATTGCGCCCATCACGCCAAGGGGGGGAGGGGCGCTAACGGGGAAGACGAACGGTTGAACCCAAAAAACAGAACAGCCCCATCTGTCAAAGGAAATGGGGCGACCAAGCGCTGCGAAGTGAAACCTTGTTCTCTCCTTGTAGGGACGTCGCGGGCGAATGGTCCGCCCGCTTTCGCGTCCACTCTTCCCGAGCCCACGGGGCGTGCGGTGCCGTTCAACTCTGATGCATCGGTGCGTCCCCGGTTCGACCCTTGTGGTATCATGGTATCTTGTCGGCCCTGACCCGTCGCTCACCGACCCAACTCCTGGGCTCAACGGTGAGCCGTCCAGAATCCAAGCGGGAAATCATCGCAGGCCAGCCTGCATAAGGAGCCAGGTGAAAACCCGCGCGAGAGGGCCGCTGGACATAGAACAACGGCAGCATAGAACTACAACGTGTATTCACAGCCACGGTCTGCCAGCCCGTCCACGTTCACAGCCATCTTGGAGCCAGTCCGTGCCAAAGTGTGCCAACTGACGGGCACATGGTACCAGGCGACTTTAGCCCTCCCGAGCGGGCGAGACCCGCGAACCTACAGCTAAGGTAAGGTAGGTAGGTCCCTTCATTGGGAGGCTTGGCTTCCGTGCAACGAACTGCAAGGTACGTACCTATCTTTTCCAAATACCTCTCTCGGTCCAATCTTCGTCTTCCTTTACCACTGTTGCTACTACAGAACCGTCCCCATAATTCACGAACACTTCACTGCGTTTTAATCTATCACTAGCGTGAACGAGTGCAATACTTACGTATTCATCCGAGTGTGCCTTGGAATACGCCAAACTTTAAGCTTCTGCCCATCAGGATTTGGACGGCCCGTTTGGCGTCCTTGGACGCGAATGCGCATGAACAAATGGCCGGGACTAGAGGCTGACGTTGGCAAGGAACGATGTGCCTACCTTAGCCTGCCGGCTGACCTTGACCAGGCCCCGTTATTGGTCTTAGTTTCTCGACGCCAAATCTCGACACCACGACGCCTGGGGAATCGTCTACGTACTCTCCATCCGTTGCAGTCCACCCTTCCTCGACTGAGATCGGCCAAGACGGCGACTGCCAAACGATCGCTCTAGCACCGCACCACCTGCCGAGAGGTGGGCCGGAGTTCAGAGCCGGTGTCAGACCAACCTATCTCGATTCTCCGGAGACCGGACTTGCGCTCAGCAGACGGGAGTGAGTCCATTATTCAACACACCCCCCTGCTTCCAGGCCTAAGTCCCGGAATCCGAGCGTTCTGAATGGAACGGACTCATCCGTCAACAACGGCATTCCTTTGGCATCGCCCCTCCTGCTTTGCCTTCGCCTCGGACTGCATCATTTCCTTCTCGGCGCTCGGCGGGTAAACAAGGCTTGCACATGCGCCCGCCATCAATTGAGCCTGATGCCGGCCTCGAAAAAGGTATCTGAAATGGTCGACGACGGGGTCTGGCCGAGGAGACGCCAGTCCAGAAATGGCGGTCAATTTGTCGCTGTTACCACCTTACATTGATTGATCCTCCACGGGCTCCGCAACATCTTGCGCATCCCCTGGGTCAACCCACCTTCTGCAACGGAGACACGGATTGGAGGACTGGAGCACGCCCAGATACGGAGGGGCTGCTATGCGGTGCGAGAGAGGCTTAACTCCTCCAACAAGTGGAGATGCCCATTTTGCAGGTCGGAACCCACTCAAACGTCACAGCATATCCCATGTCATTGCTCTCGTCTCGCCGACATACTCCAGCCCCAAACACCCTCACCATTGCATGGGCCTTTTTCATTTTTATTTTTCTCCCTCCTCTCCTTCTCTCTCATCGCTACCCTTTCATTTCTACCGCAAGGGGCATAATGTCTAAGGCCTAGAGGGGAGGCTATAGAGAGCGCCTGTGGGGTGACCTGTATTCAGATCGGCGTCGACGAGGCCCGCCTGGCTGCAATATCGTCTTCGGCTTCTCCTCTGTCTCTTCATCTCCATTTGTGTACGTCGGCGCGCACGCACCTACCCACCGTTATTTCTTAGTGTCCCGTCCACTCCTTCGTCTTGTCGTTCCAAGACCGTCCGATCTTTGCTCTTGAATTAGATTAAGAAGGGTACTGGTGTAACAGAAACACCCGGCCGACCCCGTCTCGATGCCAATGCCCATCCCATTTGCGTGGACATCAGAGCCATGTGGTTGGTCTTCTCGTCCTCTGTCTGCCAAGTCGGGGGGATTCCTATGCCACGGCTTTAGGACTGGCGGCAGCCAAAGAAGCGCAGGATGCGCTTGGATGCCCTCCTGCGTCCCTTCTCCCTGTCTTGCCTATCTCTTTTCTCACTCTCCCCCCCGTTCTCTCCCGAGCAAGTTGAGGCTCTGGGTCCTCCTCTCACCACTTCGAGACGGGGGGGCGCGGTCGAGGACCGGGTACCGCTGTTTTCAGTTCGGGAAACCGATGAAATTAATTGCAAAATTGATGAAATGATTGACTGGATAGATCAAATGACCGGGGGAGGTGGGTTCTGCGGCACCACCTGTTTATCTCTTCCGCCCATTCTACTTTCGTCTCCCTGCAGTAAAAAAGGGCAATGGGCGACTGGCTTTCTTTGCGGACCACCCTGGTCCCGCCAGTAATATTTGGAAGAAAGAGAGGCAGAAGGTGGGGGGGGCGGCATCCTAAAATGATCTCTCTGTCATCTCATCATCCTCTTGAGCAATATACAATATATCTCTATGCGCAGCACATCGGAAACCGCCAAATCACACTCCGTTCGGAACGCCCGTACGGAGCGGGCAGTGCGAGCGGGTACAACCCTCATAACACGAAGCCGCGGCGTATTGATAAGGAGGAAACAACACCATATCAAACATCCCGTAGACGTGTTGCATAAGGTGGATGCCACACGCAACAGAACGCCCCCAGATGGGGATATTCTCGCAATGTGAAGCACGGGGCTTCGACCATGCAGTGTAGGCGAGGCAAATGTAGAGAGAAGCTGGGTGGGACCCGGGATGGTTGGAGCACGGTAGGAGGCGAGCAAAGGTAGCGAGAGTGAATGAGAGACGGGAAAGAGAACGGAGAGCCACAAGGTGAGGTTGGTCGTTCGGGAGTTTCACGCCCAGGTAAGACCTGGATTCGGCAGCGTCCAACGTTTGCCGGCACGGGCGCAGCCTAACCCTTTGACCAACCAACGGGGGAGCGCCCTTCCTCTTCTGCTCTCTGCCTCTCTCTGTGCTCTCTCGCTCTCGGCTCTTTTTCTTAATCTCCCTCTCTGATCTCAGCATCCCATCCCTTGACGTATGCTTGAGTATATGCTTTTATTGTTATTTTTATTCCTTATATGCTCCGATCTTCTGTGACGTGTAACGCTGGAATATCCGGCCACTTCCCCCCCACCCCTCTCCACATTCCGGTCTGGCTTTTTTCACAATAGGCTCTGTAAACTCAACACGTTCGTGGCAAGGGGGGCAAAGGTTGAAGGTCGAAGGGGGAGAAGGGATGATAGCTCCTAGCCCGCGCTTTGTTCAACAGACGACGACGTCACAACGAAGCTTTCCGTCCATGACTCTCGCACTCTATCTCACGTTCATCCTAAACGGCATCTTCTGNCATCCGAGGGCGGAAGAGCCAGGTTCGGCTCACCCCGGCCGACCCTTTCTCCCCTTTATCTCTCCGGCGATGTCATATCGAGGAAGCATAAAAGGATAAAAAGAACGATAAGCGGAGACGGTTGGAGGAGAGTGAAAGGGATCGGCGGTCGCCCGTTTCCCGCTATCCCTCTTCACGACTCGGGAAACACCCAACCCCCAAGTCACAAAGCGAGGTAACAAGAACAAAAGCTCAATACTGCTTTGGATCGCATGGTATAACATCGAGATTTACGAGTCAAAGAAGAACCGGAAACTCAAAATTCGTCTCGTTGCATGTTGCCATTCGAACTGCTCTATTGGTTTTCGTTTTCTTCTTGTGCCACTACCTCCAAGTACGTGGTTGATCAAGATTTTGCGGACCCACGCTATAGAATATGGTTAAACACGAAAGAGTAAGAAATAATAAAAAAGTATTCACATTCTTTTGTTTTGTCAGAATACCATCCCAGAATGTGTGTATAATTTGGCACACGTCTCCCCATCCTTTCCCAGGGAGGGAAAAAAAAAGTCTAAATCCGCGCCTGGTGTGTCATCCTCCGTAAACCAAAAAAGAACCTCCCGAATCCTGTAAAGCGCCGCCTCTTTCTCCAAAATTCCCAATAAACGAAATAGAACAAGGAAAAAGTGTTAAGACGACCATGGTCGCAAAAACGAACCCCTGTCTCACCCGAAAACCGACACACCGGTATCCGAGTTGTGGAGGAGAGGTTGCGAGTAGAAGAAGAGAAGAAACAGAGCCGATCCCAACCTAGACGCGCTCCCCTACCGCCTTGCCGCCGTGAAATGCCTCGACAGTGAACCGACCCATTTTGTTTTTTTTATCTACTACGAAGACCATCCAGGCACAAAATGTGTGTGTGTGTGTGTGTGTTGAACGATTTGTCCATTGTCCCATCCCATTCCAGCCAGAATGAAACTCCACGTCGCAACCAGGGGGATATGTGACTGAAGAAAGAAAGCTTGAATAATGAAACAAAGCACAATGAGGTTCGTGGGTGGGTAAATATGAACAATGGGTAAATGAAAGCGAGTTTGAGGCGCGAGCTGGGCTTCCCTACGACCCTTCAGTGGCCACACAGCCACGCAATTCAGGGTAACGTCGAACAAAGTTCTCACTGAGGCGCCAGTTTTCAATGCGCATGGCGTGGGCTGTGAAACTGTCGCTCAGCCACATTTCTCCGGACTGCGGGTCAACGGCTAGAGCGTCAATGGGTCGACACGGCCAATTGATGAGTCGCAGGTTGGCAGAGTATACAGACTGAAACTCTTCGTTGGCATACGTCTCTTGCCGCTCAATGACAGCGGTTCGCAGAGGGGCCCATAGAAGGAGATCGACCCATAGAGGATGAGGGATCTTGTTCTGACAAGGCTTTGGCGTGAGCTCCGAAACGATGGCCGCATATGCCTCGCGGGTTGGATGAACCAGCCAAGCAACGGCTCTTTGGATGACCGCGAAAACGGCGAGACGTTCGACAACATTCGTGACACCCGCCGTGTTGACGAGAGCCGTGATGAGCTCGGCCATGGGATGGTTGATGCCGGGCCCGGTGACTGTCGTAGAAGCGGCTCTATCAAGGTCGGCTAGCTGGCACCGAGGGAGTTGATGATTTGTCGGAGAAGCCGGGTGATACTCGAGGAAATTCTTTAGATTGACCCTGGCAGGCCGTAGGAGCATGTCGAGGGGTTTGAGTTGGGCGAGTCGGCGGCAGTCCCGGATAAAGCCGACCAGCAGCTGGTCGATTCGACACGTGGGCGGAACGATGAGGGTCGGAATCTCCCAGAGAATGGTGCCGGGCTGGCGTATCAATGAGCCGACGGTTGCTGGTAGTACACTGGAGTTGGGTACGAACTCCACGATTGCTGGTGATGAGGAAGATACGGCTGATGATGATGAGACATGGGCACTTGCTGATGGCCCATTGTGTGATGGTTGTGAGGATATCCAGCGTCTAGAAACTGAGTGGTTAGCGTCTCAGAATTGCGTTACAACCCAGCCACCACATTCGGGAAGGACCACCAACCAGAGTCGACGTCGTCGTAGTCGTTCATTTTGGCCGGGATGCTCCGGGCGTCCATCATCGGGGCGGGGACGCTCGTGGGGATGTAACCTGCGCCGTACTCATCCGTGTTTGCGGAGGACGAAGGACTAGACACGGTTGAGGGGACGGAAACGGGGATGCCAGGACCCCACGACTCTGACGCATCTGGCATGGGGACGTAGGAGGAGCCAAGTTCTTGCATCACGTTATATTCACCATTTGAGGGGAAGGGCGACGATCGAGGGCTGGGGACGGCGCCGCTGATAGAACTGAGGTTGTCGTCGTATACTGGGGCCGAGTCAGCACGAACAAGAGGCAACCACGCAGAGGACGAGGCGACGGAGGCAGTCGTACCTGAGTTTGGGTAAGACTGCCCGTTGGGAACGCCCATGCTCTCTCTGAGCTTGAACAGTTCCTCTTCAAGGGCCTTGTTCTTGCGCAAAAGCTCCTGAACGGTCTGACTCTGGTCGCGGTTGCGTTCGCTCTTGAGCTCTTCGAGCTCACGCTCGAGTCTCTCGATATGCTCCTTCGTCCTGGCACGAATAGCCCGTTGAGCTTCTCTATCATTGGCTCGTTTGCGCGCAAGTTGGGAGGGCGTCAAGGTTGAGACGCTTCTGGTGCCTGTTGTAGCAAAACGACGGCCAAAGTCAACACAACGTTCTATGCTTTTCAAGACAAAAACACACAAGAAGGCAAGAGGAGTAGAGCGGAGAGGTGTTGATGAGTTCAAGGAGGGGAGAACGGGAGGGGGGTCGAAGTTCGAGACAGCGGCAACCACATGAGTGCGGTGTTCCACACAGCCGTGGCCGGCGAGGCTCAGTCAACCCAGATGGTGCTACGGATGAGGTGCTGGTCGTCTCTCAGGTGATGCGTACCCTTGCGCTTGGTAGGCTTCGCGGGCTCTGCTGAAGCTGATCGTGTCATGTCAGCGGCGAGTTTGTCGTCGTGTCGTGTAACAACGGTAGTGGTGACGGGTGTTGTTCGAGTGTTGGAAACAGAAGTATGGGCCATACTCATACTCTTTTGTACTGGACGAGAAGGGAAGAGGTGAGATGAAGCGAGGTGAGGTGCGCGAGGGGATATGTTCTTGTTGTTTGTTCGTGTTATGAAGCAGGGATCAAACGAGGGAAGAAGTCATCTGGCAGCGAGCGCATCTGGAGTTATAAGATCTATCAACGACGAGAAGAGACGCAAGAACAGAACAGGGCCACCCCCAATGCCGGCGGCAAAGTAGTTTCAGGGCAGCTAGGAGCGATGGGTAAAGGCACGGTACTGAGGTACGGTTACGAAGGTATGGAAAGGTGAGGTAAGAGTAGGGTACGTACAGTTGCAGGGTAGCTGTGGAAGGAGGCCATGGGTACTGGGGGGGAAGGAGGAAGACACCACTGGAGAGGATCGAAAAAAGACGCTAAGAAGGATGAGGAGAAGGGCATTGGAAGCCTGCTGGAGGTGAGTTAAGGTGGTCAAGGCTGGCATGGCCGGCTTCATGGTTGTTGATGGGAGGAAGGAAAAGACGGGCAGGGTACGTACCGTACGTACCGTTCAACTCTCGAAGATGGACTCGTACGGCGAGAAGTCGAGATACGGTACTTGGAGGCCGAGCAGGGTATGTCTCGAGCAGGGTTCGAGGCCTGGCTGCATCCGGGCTAAAGCAGCCCAGTTGTAAGGTAAGGACGCGTGTGGGGCGACCCATGGAAGAGCGCCGTGCTTCAGTACCAGGGGTGGAAGGGGTGGTGAAGAAGTATCGATGTACTGGAGGTACTTGTCGTGAAGTGAAGGGCAAAGTATCGGTGAAGAGACGTAACTTGGCATATGACAGTTGGTGTTAGGCACAGACATGGCGCAAATTGCTAATCCACTTTGAGAACAACTTACAGATCTCTCAAGGATAGGCCGGGGGTGGGTGGGAGTACAAGGGGGCGAACATGATGACAGGGGTACATTTCACACTAGAACGAAACAGGATGGGGGTAAGGAACATGGGAGGAGAGGAAGATGGGCAGCAACATTGCCAGTGCTTCAACAGGGGATGCCAGAAGGAAAAGGGAACAGGACAGGGGCGCATCTGTCTGTGAAGGCGTGTGGGCGAGATGAGTACGTACCTCTGACGAGAGAGGCACGCACAACAGTACGGAGGTACATGCATGCGCCAAGGCACTGGCATGAAAACGATACGTGCCTGCGTCGAGACAGGGACTTTACCTTGCCGTGTGTTCTGCCCCGCTCCCTCCTTCCTGTCGAATCCAACAAAGGTGCAAACTGAAAGTGAAGGAAGACAGACCGTCAAGGACGAGATAAACTTGACTGAGCGAGTTACTGGAAGGAAACGAGGGAGTGGGAGGGAACGAAGAGGGTGTGCAACGTCAGTCGGGAGCAATGTGTAGTGTGTTGAGAATCGAGCGAGAAAATCCAAAGCTGGCATCAAAGTGTCATCGGCCTTTCTTCTCATCCTCCTTGGGCTTCACGTTTAGATATGGCGTATGGAAACAGCCGAAAATTTCAACCGTTCAGCCAAGGTACTGTTGACGCCTCTGTCCTCGTACTCTTCCTTTCAAGTCCCACGTTCGAGCCCACGGTGGAGGGAAGCCGGGCTACGCAAAGCTATCTAACGTATACAAAGCATACCAGCCTTGAGGGTAGGGTAGGCTTACAGCCAACTTTCGACGACTATGGACGGCGACCCGGTTGATTGTAAATTGTTGTTGATGTACCTCAGGCAACATTGCCTGCCCTTCTCCAGAACAACATCCACCTTTCCCTCAACGAGCTGCGTGTTGGGCGTTGCGTAAATGAGCGAGAGCAGAAAATGCTGCTCTGCTGCTCAAACACGACGCAATGCATCACAAGTGATGGGCGAGGGGTGGGTGGGCAATAACAGATCATCTCCTGTCCTGTCTCGTCTTGTGATTGTGTTGTTTGAGTCTTCCCCATCTCGAGGTTGACGAGGGGCCGGCTGGGAAGGAAAATGGTGGGGTTGTTTATCCGTTGAAGAAAGGTTAAAAAAGGGGACGACGGTGACGAAGACGAGCTGGGCAAAAGGCCGGGTACCCCACGGCAGAGCCGAGTTCGATGTGCAGGTCCGTCTCGTTGCCAAACGGCACACACATCACAACAAGGCAAGGCAAGCCAACCTTCCTTCCACTCCGTAGCCGACGCAAGGCAAAGGCGGAAGGCATAAACACCAGAACCAAAAAAGCAGAGCAGATAGGTCAAATTCAAGCAAGGCAGGGCATCGCAACGCAACGCAACGCGAGGCGAGACACGAGGCGAGGCAAGCTAAAGTTCGTTCCCCTCTTCTTCCTACTGCCTCCTCCTTCTCCCCTTCTCCTCCTTCAAGGAAAAGGTACCCAGGTGCCTGGTCGGGTCCGTTTTGCCAATTCCACCCTTCTTCGACTCCTCCTCTCCTATTCCTATTTCTGTTCCCATTCCTATCCATCCCGCACTTTACCTTATCGGTCCCTGCCCTGGTCCGCCTCATCCATGGCGGCCGAGAAAAAAATGTGTGAGAACGGGGAAGAGAAAACCGAAGACAGCGGCGTCAGCAACAGCCCGGTCTTGCGCTCGGGATGGCCACACACATCCATGACGATGGCAGGGCCCGTTTCCAAAATACTCTCACTAGTGGTGTAAACGTCGAGGCCAGACGATACGTAGTTACTTTGGTATGGCCCGTAAGGCCAAGAGACGAGTGGAAGGGCATTTCCGATTCCAATGTCCTTGCCCATCCCACTGCCCATCATTTTTCTGCTCAATTTCGCGTCTGTAATAATTGCCGATGAGAAATAGGTTAAGGTGGTCGGCGCTGGCGGCGGCGACGGCGGCGGCGGCGGGGAAAAAGGCAGCCCACACACGCGCGTTTTGTCGTCGTTTGTGGTCCGACAGGGCGTCAGGCCAGGCCCAAAAGCTATAAGCCTCAACTCTCTCTTGCCAGCTAGAGGCTCAGCACTTTCTTTCCCTGCTCGCTACCACGTACGGCAGCTAGCTAGCACTGCATGTCCAGCAAGCCCTTTCGGCCACCCTCCGATGACCGGGGTTCAGGCACTGTGATACAGTGATGTAGTGGTACAATGACGGGGCGCAGTATGACGAAATGCTTCTCTACGTACCCTTGCTGCTATTGGAGAGGGATAGAGAGCGAGAAGAACACCAGCAGCACCTTCAAACGTCGCGAGAGACAATCATGAGTGGACACACAACGACAAATAATGACAACAACGGTTGGGGCCCCAGGGATGGATGGACATAACGATGCGGCATGTGCGGGCATGAGTGGCGAGAGACAGACGAGAGAAAGAGATATGTTGGATGACCATGGATCTTGGGACGTTCCCAGTGGATTTGTTAGTAAGTCTGCTGAGGGGGTTGGCTGGCTAGCTGGCGCGGGCGCGGGCGCGCGTGCAAGAGATTGTGGACAGTACCAGAAGCATCAGGTTCCTCATCATCCCTGGCGAGATGAGGATCGAATGCGAGGTGCGTTAATATGGAGCACAGCGAGGCAGCAGATTAGCAATTGACAAACGGGAAAAAGGTATCCGTAAGTTGGACCCCGTAAGTTGGACCCCATAATCCTCTTCTCATCTCCTTAAACCACCTTGTGGTGAAGATGAAAATCCGGAAGACAAAGTGAAATGCTGACGGTCAAAGCATCCAATATGAAGTCACGGATGGGCATGGTTAGGTGGAGAAGACGGTGCAACGAGTTGAAAGTAGGGTATGGGAGAACGAAAATACGTAGCAGAAGTACTCGATGGAGTGTGAGAGAAAGGATAGAATGTACGTACCGTCCCCGTCTCCTCTTGCTGGAATAATTTAAACTTTGAGCTAGTTCCAGATCCGGTCTAGACCTGTGGACGCCGATACGCGGCCCAGCGACAGGAAAAGGTGGGTCGCTTTCCAACTTCCATCGCAGGTATCGAAGAGGGGAGCCGGGTCGGTGCGCTGAGCCAATGGCAAGCTTATGTACCCGCCTTCATGTCTCGACGTTCTCTTCTCGTCCACTCTGCGGTCGAGGGAGTACGTACCTCTAGGTAAGGAAGGGGACTGCCGTGAACCATCTTCTTAGCACTTCTCCCCCTCCCCTCCCCTCCCCTATGCCCTGGTCCACCGTCCGCTCAGCTCATGGGCAGTCCGCACACAATCAGTAATGTTGTTACTAGACACTCATCACTGCATTGCATTTCACTGCACACAAAACCTGTTGTCGGCTCCCACATCCCCCCATGTTCCGTTTAGCTGCTCCGGCGCCGGCCAGCCCGACGTCCTCCCAATTTCACTTCACCTCCACCCCGACCTAAACGGACCTACACTTGGACCGATTAGAAAAGGAAGTGAGAGCAAATGCATGTGGTGTGTGGTCAGTGAAAACTTGGGACAAGGTACTTCGGTTCCCTTTTTCCGACCCCTCGAAACGACGAGTAGTTGAAACCGTGTAGTGGATGAGGTAGGCCTTGTTCTCCTGCGCCTGAACCAAGTCGAACGTCTCAAGAAAATGGTACCGTAGAGCAATTCAAAGGTAGAACCGAGAAACACCCTCTTCTCCAAAAAGAGTATCCAACCCGCTAGTTCTGCCTAAAGAAAGCCAGTCGAGCTCCCGGGAGGCTTGCAACAAGGAATGGCGGCGACTAGTACGCTTTATCGTCTTTCCGCTCTGTCCTAAGGCTTCTTCTAGCAACGTAATGGAATTCGCGGAAGAGGATTGAAATAAAAAAGGAACCAGAGTGTGCGACTTGACCGCGGCCACGGCGGTTTCAACTGCCTTCTTGGGCTCGACTAACGGACAGCAGACGTCTTCTAGCCGCAGTCCAGAAACATTGCATGCCAATCAATCGCCCGGTGCCCAGTCCCGGAGGCTTTCCCAGGAATCGCTTGGCTCATCAGGCGACTTGTCCGACATGCTCGCTGGCCGTCGCATATGCGCATCTTCTGTGCGTGAGCCACGTCCGTAGGGACAGTTCATCAACGGTCGAGACCGTCTTTGTAGCTAGAAAGGAACCCGACAATCGGATCCAAGCCGAGCCCGGTTTAGACTTCGCGACGGCTCAGACCCTTGTTGTGTCGAACCGGCGATTAGAGCGGCGCCTTTTGATTCCCTTTTGCCAAAATCATGCCATTCTCTCGTCAGAGAAGGCCAGCGAAGGAGAACATAATAGACTGAAGCTGCGGTATCGCTTCCGATGGCTCGCATTTAAGCGAGGTGGGAGGGAGATGGAGGGGGGAGAGGGAGGGAGATGCGTCGCTCGTGTGTCCGCGGACAATGATGTCTCAGTCCTCTTTCCAATCATCACACCCCGGACTTAGTTCCGGTTTACTCAGATCCAACAAGAAGCCGCCACCGAACTGACGTTCGTCAATCTTTGCCTCGCTTGATGCACTTCCCGCTCGTCGGCCTACAGGTTGTACACACCGAGCCCCGGTCTCGTGCCTGTCTCTTTCGCTGCCTTTTGCAATTCTCGACTCGATTAAACTCAGACCGGAGAAGACACTTTCGATGGTCATCTCCCTACTGCAGCATAGTCATAGCACAACACCTTGTGTCACTCCAGCTTCATTGCACGCCCTCCTGACCGAGCCGACATCGATACAGCGTGGTCAGTAGAGCCGGATACATTCGACCGGGATGTGGGAAGTAGGTGTTCGTGAGACAATGCAGGTGTGCGCGTTTGGGTACGCAGTAGGCATGTAAGATCGGATTCGAACGCCTGTCATGGTAGCCAGCGCGAGATCGCCGCTGTCAACACGAGCTAGCCTCAAATCCGCACGTGTGATTGTTTTCGCCGCCTGCGTTGCTTTCGTCTCTTGTTTTTTTATGTTTTTCTCAAGGTAGGTTTGCCTCTGGAAGGTTGGGTTCCGTGTTGGTATGCACAGGTATTAAATGCCAATGCGCCGACGGTTCTCCGACGACGTGGCGGGCTTCTCGAACTTCCATGGGCAGCCTTCTTCTGGCGACTGGCATCTTGCATTGCATCGGGCCTACTCGACTTCGCACGTCCGTTCATCGCCCAATGGGTCACGGTTGATAATGTCCACGGCGCATGATTTGCCATTCGTGTCGAGGGGTGGGCGGTAGGCGAGAATGAGGACGAAGCATTCCGCCGAGCCGGGGGGGTGAATCACGGGCGGAAGTTTCCAAACGGGCGGGATTGTGGCGTCTGGAGGTTCACTCCCATTCCCCCCCTCAGTATCATCACTCTCACCCTCCATCCCTTGTATGTCTGGCTGTTTGGTGGTGTATTGTTTGTGCNCCCCCCCCCCCCCCCCCCGAAGATGTGTCTGGCTGTCGGTGAGTGTCTCCCAATGCCAATTAGTAGGAATCGCCCTGCTCAGTGCCGCGGAGAGAATCCCGCTTGGGTGACCCCCAATTCTCCCTCTCTAACTCTCCCTCTGTCCCCTACCGATGCTTCGATGTGAGTGTCGCCGTTCCTCCCCGCCCAACGATGAATTGCCGTACTGTGCGCCTCCTCCCGGCATTCCGATAACCCAAAGCTGCACGCATGCTGTCAGGGGTCGTCATCGCTTGGTGTTTATGTCATAGGCGTTTGATCGGGTCGCCGAGGGTTTCGGACACGGCGAAGGCGTCGGGAACATCAACAAAGGCAGACAGCCGGAATCAGCGAGATTTTATGAGTTATTTCGGGGAGGGCTGAGCACAGTCGGTCCGGGGTTATGTAAACCCCCGTTAAAATGTCAACATGTCCGCACAACGTCCGAGTTGAATTCTGTGGTTTGTCAATTCTGACTCAGAAATCCGGCCATTGTCCATGTCGTTGTCGTCCCTTCCTAATACTTTTACTCGAGGAGCCCAGTAAGACCGGCGAATGCCCCATACGAAGGTCAGGCCCTTGCAGCAAGCCCTGTGCCGGACATTTCCCGTCGCCTGAGACCTAGCACGAGCAGCCGGGGCTAACTAGGAACCGTGACGAGGGAAGACGGGGGAGCGGTCTAGCGGTAAAGGGTGTTTGCAAGGACGCCAGAGACATGAGGGTGAGCGAGGCACTTCGGCCTACGCCTGAGCTGCTGAGGTACTTAGCGCCTCATTATGCGCCTCTCTAGACCATGTCCAGTCCGTGCCGGGCACCTCAGGACGCTAGCAGCCCAACGACGACTTACTTTTCCGTACGAGCCGACCAATGCCATGCCGTTCCGGCCGATGCGGATCTCGCTCCGCACCATTGCAGGGTCAGAATCTTGGCGAATCCGGGCCTGTGGTCTGAGTGCGGTGTTGACAGCGGGGGAGCCAATCCCCTCGCCTGGATGCGAATCCTTCAGAACCAGGGACAGAGGGCGGCCATTCCGTCCAACAATACGATGTATCACGATGGTGCTTTGGACAACATGCGGATGCCTTTTGTGGAATTTTCTGCATTGTGACATGTGAATACCGAGCGCTCATCTTGTGCAAATGGGTCGCAGATGATGTGGATGTATTGGGAAAAGATAAAAAAAATCATCGCAAACGCTTCGCACCGGGGTATCAACCACAATCTTTTTTTTTAAATCAAATAGTGGAATGGTTTAGTGGGGTCAATCGGTCCGTCCGGGGAGTGTGGTAGGACACGTATGTTGTCGTCTCTACCGCTGACCTTAGGAAATCTCAGGGTTCTCGTCCTTGACTGCCTCCACCAATTCTTCCAATCCTCCGACCTCCGTCGGTCCGTTCATGCCGTCCGGAGGAAGGGCCCATGTCGGCATCGGGCTGGTGTAGCTCCAAGCGCCTCCGGCGTCTTCGTAACGGAGACTGTGAAGCCACAGCGACAGCTCGTGCTCGCCAGGGTCCGTGTAAAGAGGCGTATCACAGACGTCGCAGTACTCGCCCGACAGTTTTTCGGCACGCCTCTTTTGATACAAGTCGACCATTTCGTCGTGATAGGCTACGGCATCGGCAATGTCCTCCTTGCCCATGCGTTCAAGACGCGACATGATGTCCTCATCCGGGTTCTCGGCTCCGTCTGTGTCGTTGTATCCAAGATTGATACCCCAGACTCGCTGGTTTGCGTACAAAGGGTCGTTCTGGATGGGATGACCAACAAATTGCAGGTGCACTCGAATTTGGTGTGTTCTACCAGTCAGAGGCAAGCATCGGACGATTGAGTAGCCCTCCTTCTTGAGCCAGGGCCGACGTTTCTCCTCAGCGATCTCTTCAGGGGTCCTGGGCCGCTCCGGTTCCGAGTCATTGCGGCGGTTTGCCGGAGGATAGTAGGCCAGACGCTTGAAGACGGTACGGGCCGACTTTCCATTGGCACGAACTCGGTTGAGACCTAGTCTTGGCGATATCTGGAGGATGGGTTGATCGCATACGACCTCACCGTCGGGGAACTTTCCAATCACACGTGCCAGATATTCCTTACGCACGGTGCGGGCTCTGATTTGGTCAGTGAGCTTAACGGCGGCCTGTGGCGTTTTGCCAATGAACAGAATGCCGCTGGTGAGGCGGTCGAGACGGTGACAAGGGTACGTCATAAAATGCTCGCCTCGCTCTGCCTTCATGATTTCGATGAGTGAGTTGTACTTGTATCTGCCGGCAGGATGGACAGGAACACCGGTGGGCTTGTTGACGACAACCATCTCGTCATCTTCATGGATGACGCGGATAGGCTCAGCGGTAACGGGAGGCTCGTGGCGATGAATGGTGTGGTTCACCAAGTCTCCGTTCTTGACGACATGATCCGGGCCGACAATCTTCCCGTTGACAACGATGGCACCAGTTTCCATGGCACGACGATAGTAATCAATGGAACGGTCTCTGAACTCGCTTTCAAAGATTTCAATTAGCTTTCGGCCACGCCACCGTTCCTTGGCCCAAGTGTGATAGGTAAAATGGTAAGGAGCAACCCTTCGCAGACCCTCCTTGAAATAGTAGGGGCGCGGCCACATGTCGCCCGTCGGTGTCGTAAGTACATCAGGTAGCTCCTGGGAGTCTTCAGACGGTTGAGTTTCGGACGGCCTAGCTGTGTCGACGGAGGCGACGGACGGCGTTGGGCCCGCAACCGGGGCGGACACGGATGTTGTATCTTCAAAAGACATGGCAGACTTCAGCGAGTCCAGTCGGAATGGTAGCCTTGCCAGAGGCTTCACACCACGCCTGAAGGTAGCCAGGGTTGACGATGACGAAGTGGGTGCGGAAAAGGAAAACTGTAATGGCAGTGTGTGCGAGAAGGAGCGCGAGGAGTGGTGATGGTGGGTACTGTGAAAGACGGTGGCTATTTTTCCCTCTTCTTTTCAAGCCCTGTAATGGGAGGGATGGTACGACTGGACGAGGGTGCTCGTGCCTGAGGAAGGGTCTGCTGTTTTGCCCACTCTTTCGCCGAATCCGAATGTATCTCGAGACCTTGGTACGATTGTGAAATGTATCTCCAAAAGAGTCACGAAAATTGTTGGCGGTCAGAAACGGCAGAACTTTGCTGAGGTTTCGGGAATCTGTGTGGATGGAGAAGGTTCGCAAATCACAATGGCAAGTTGGGATGTGGGTGGATCGGCAGAACCGTGATTGGCCTCTTCTGCTCATAGGAGTGTCCGTCGTCTGTGATTATGTAATGCACGCTTCGAGAGCTTTTACCATGTACCCGTGATTATCCCATACCGCATCGTCCCCATCTTGGCAAGCACTTGGAGCCCGAGGGCTAAGTAAGTAAACCATCCACTAAGATTCCTTCCTAAGGGTCCTTCTGCTGGCCTGGAGGGGACGTGACATCTGGTTCTCCGCATATCCATCTCCCCGCTTCGAGTGTAAAAGCTGCATGAGCTTCCACTCCGCGAAAAGATTCGAATAGAGAAAACCAGAGGTTGCGTCGCAACTCGAAAATAATCGAAACACGGCGCCTCTGCCGCCAAAATTTCGTCGCCATATATCGTCTTTTAACTCGGCAGATCTGATCCCGTCCCTTAACGCTTATCATCAGCAGCAGCCTTGTGGGCCAAACCCAAAATCCAACGGACAAACACCAACATCTTTTTCTTTCCGGTTATTCATCCAATCCAGAACCCCTTGTCCTTGTTTCATCGCACAATCCATTATGGCAGACTACACGCAACTAAAGACCCGTCGAAGGGAAGACTACCGCTATGTTCTAGACTACCGGACCAGATGGTAAGTATGGGCCCCCGTCCAACCGTTCGACTGTCGCGTGGTATCGGTATGGCTGTTCTGCTGCTGCTCTCCATTCTTCGCTCTCCTCCCCCTCCACCTCGCCTTCAATATCATTCGTTTCTCCCTTTGCCGACTATTGAAACGGATGGTCGGTTTAGACTACAGCCTATTTCTTGCAAAGGTTCCCAAAAGGCTGGCGTCACCACCGCCGGACGATTCCCCTCCCTTCTCTGCCTGCCTGCCTCCTTCCCCTCCACCACCATCCGCCGATATGTCTGAGGCCGTCGCCCGTTCTGTTTCGTTGCATTGTTGGAGTGTGTGTGCTTGTGTGGTTGTATGCCCGTCATGTCCCTGTCATCATATTTTTCCTCTCACAAAAACTACGCCAACGATGGCCCATCTCTCTCATAAGCCGCCCGAGTTAGTCGATAACAAGGTTTCCTAGGGCCGACAATGACATGTACCAACACATGAACAACAGCGTCTACAACTTCCTGTATGTACAAGACTTCTCAACTCGGCACTCACCAAGTACCTCCTCCATGCGCACGGCGTCTGGGCTAAAACCGCAACCTGCAGGTACGATTCTGTGGTCAACACATACCTCATTGAGCATTGCAACCTTTCTCCCTCGACGTCTGAACAGTACGGCCTTGTGGTACACTCGCACAGTGACTACTTCGCCTCCATCTCGTTCCCGGCAGTCGCTCAACTTGCGTTACGTGTGAACAAGCTGGGGAGATCGAGTGTGACGTACGAAATTGCCCTGTTTGAGAGAGGGGTTGACGAGGTGAAGGCAGTTGGCGAGTTTACCCACGTCTTCGTCAAGAGATCTACCGGCCGACCAACCGCATCGGGGATGAGCGAAGATGTGCGGAGAGGGTTGGAGCGCATCCTTGTGGTGGAAGCCAGGGAAAACAAGCTCTGAGATTGAACTTTACCGCCCACCCATTCTGGAGCCAGGAGCTTATCTTGTGTTGCACATGTCATCCTCCTGCTGCCGCCGCTGCTGCTCGTCTTCCTCCCTCTCGTTCGATGTACCAGTAGTTGTATATACCATCTAATTACTGTAACTGTAACTGTAACTGCAGCTTCTGAGGCGCTCCATCCTGCTCACCACTCCTGAATATCTTCTCGAGAAACTCCAGATCGGCCAAAGCCTCTTGGGGAGACTGTAGCGGGTTGGGTTCGCCCGGCACCAAACCTTCAGCCCATGCCTGGACCTCCTCCTTGACCCCACTCGTGTACTTGAAATGGGTCGTCCGTGCTTCCCCGTCGAGGGGCTTGACTGTGAGGTCGTCTCTCGACAGAATGACGCTACCGTTCTCGCCTGCCACCTCCAAGTCATACGCGCTCAAAGACGTACCCATGCTCACAGAGAAGGAGCCTGAGGCGCCTGACTTGGTCTTGACAATGGCATTGATGGTGTCGATGGGGGGCAGGTGCTCCCGGGCCAAGTCCGAGAAGGCGGCGACCGAGGCCGGCGCCGCCTCCTCGCCGAGCACCAGTCGAAGTGCGGCGGCAAAGTGAACGCCGCCATCGAGGAGGAACCCGCCCTGGTATGCAGGCTGCTTGCGCCATGCCGTCTCAATGTACTTGCCGCCCAGCTTCACTAGGGAGAAGACCCTCACGTTGAAGCCGATGACCTTGCCCAGCTTCCGTATCTCGTCACGCGCCGCGAGGTGGCGGGGCTGGAATCGATAGTTCTCGGCCACGGCGAATGTCACTCCCTTGTCGGCAGAGATCTTGTTGTAGTACTCAATGAGACCCTGCGCCCGGGCGACGTCAGCGGCAATGGGCTTCTCTGCCAGGACGTGCTTCCCAGCGGCGAGGGCCTGCTCGATGTACTCGGGCTGATTCACAATGGGCAGTGCCACGATGAGGGCTTGGATATCATCGCGAGCAAGGAGGTCCTTGAAGGACCTGCCGTCGCCCGAGTCGTCGGAGTACAGGTCGGGCGAGCCAGACTTGGTGGCCAGCTTAGCAGTGTCCTCGGCCGACTTGCGGGACCGTGAGTAGATGGCCTTGAGTGACAAATGGTCGGTGGCCTCCACCGCGGGCTAATAAATTGCAATAGCAGTGAGCGTGATAAGGTCTGCATCCGCATGGGTCGTCGCCACAATGAATGAGACGCCCGCTGTCTACTGTAGTTGAAGTACTTACCAAGTGCTCTTCCTTGGCAAAGATACCACCTCCGACGATGGCTACTCCGATAGGCGCCATGTTGTGTGATGCTTTCCTACGAATTCGAATCGGGTTTTGATGTACTTGGCGATGTGCTGGAGTAATGCTGGATAGCAGTGGGATGAGGAGTCGTGGATATTGGTCTTTCAGCGGAGGCAGGTTGTGACGTGACGGATCGTTCAGTATCTCATGTAACTGAGGAAAGAGGGAAAGGATGAGAACGATGAACTATTTATCGGGCTTGAACTGCTTTTGACATGGTCGTTTTTGGTATATCAAAGTAAGTTATTCATTCGCTGCCCACATATGATGATGCCTCAGCTCAACGGTGCAGTAACAAGAGCAAGACCAATACAACGCATACATCATCGTCACTCTTGCTCCAATACGCGAGGGACTTTCCAACCGTAGCGGGGTTGTTGGCGGGGCTTACCTTACATCAGTGATGGCATTGGTGGCATCACTGCAGCCCCTCCTGTGAGGATGATGAGACACTATCGGGATTGTACGTGAAAACAGCCAGAGACTGTTAGTGTATTATCCCTTGCCCGCTGCCTCATTGTTTCCGTCTAGCCACACTAGGAAAGTCCAACAGTTGTAGGTGACTATGTCCAGCTTTTACATAGTACTAATTGATTATGGTACGGTCTAGACGTTCCTCTCCAAGTTTCCACGGGAATCCGGAGCACTGATTAGAAGGAGCAACTCAGCAGATGCAACTTGCGTCCTTGAATGATATCTCATTCCTGCTGTTTGTTTAGACCAGCAAATTTCCCTCGGCATGACGCAACAGTCTCCGTGCTGCATTGTTGTATTCTAATTAGAACATGTCGGGAACCCAAAATGCCAACAACGCTATTGAAGGTCACCAAGCATCCCGTGACAAATAGGGTCTATAGGACAAGCCCAATTTTGCACCCGTCTTCCACAATCCAATCACCAAGGTTAATTAGGTAG
Organism: Colletotrichum chlorophyti; assembly: GCA_001937105.1. NCBI lineage: Eukaryota > Fungi > Ascomycota > Sordariomycetes > Glomerellales > Glomerellaceae > Colletotrichum > Colletotrichum chlorophyti. The sequence continues at coordinate 4,035 of MPGH01000261.1, read as the reverse complement.
ACCTAACTCGACAGCGACACAACACATCGCGCCGTCTACACCACGACGGCACCGGGGATTTCTCCTTCGGTTTCCCCGTCGCTGCCGTCATCAAGTCGATCCAGCGCTCGCTGACACTCGTTGTCCCATTTGCTGAACCCAACAATAACCCACTCTAGCGCTCCAACCAGATACAGAGCAACGCACTGTCCAATCCACAGGCCAGCAAGCCCCCAGCCATGGAAGGCGAGGTATATCCCGGCCGGGAGGGCCCCGCCGTAATAGCTGACGAGGTTCACCACTGCCCCGACCCACTGCCGGCCCATCCCTCGAAGAGCACCGCCACAAGATCCGTTGAGACCGTCTGCAATCTGGAAGAGAGCCACGTACGGCATCACCTCGCCCACAAGCCGGACAACGCGTTCGTCGTCGTTGAAGATCCTACCGAAAACATCCTTGGTAGCCATGAGAATGACGAGGACGAGCGTGCCCAGGATCACAGACAGGACCGCTGCGGAGTGCGCCGCGATTGCTGCGTCGCGCGGTCTTTGCGCACCCAGCAGGTTCCCAAGCCTCGCTGACGCTGCCACACCGAGGCCGAACGGTATCGTGTTGATAATCTGGTCCGCCGTCATGATGACCGATTGAGCCGCTAGTGGGATGGTGCCGAGCCTGCCGGCGGCCAGGGCTACGATCTCGAATGCCCACCATTCAGTGCCGACGTGGATGACGCCCAGTATCGCCAGCTTGGCGAACGGGCCAATGTTCTTGACGGCTTTGCGCAGCTGCAACCCGCCCCAGCACTCTCTGCCACGGACGAAGACGGCGTACGCCACGAGAAGGAGGAAGGAAACCCAGTACGAGATGCCGGTGGCGATCGGCGCGCCGTACAATCCCAGGCCCAGGGTGTGGATAAACAGGTAGTTGAGCCCGGCATTCATCGGAGACGTGATAAGCAGCACATACGTTCCTGGACGATAGATTGCTACCACAACCACATTAATGATCCCACCACCACCACCATCTACATTTTTTGCACATTTGACGTGCTGGGAGGGAGCTTACCTTGGGCTTGCAAGTACTTCTTCATGGCCTCAAACCATACGTACCCTAACCCGCCCGGGATCAGGCATCGCAAAAAGGCAGAGCTTTGCACGCAAATGAACTCTTCCTGGCCTAATGCCCGGAACACCGGTTCAGAAAACCACCACAACGCCGCCACCACCGCATAGAAGACCGACAAGACGATGATGCCTCTCTGCAGGAGCACGCCCAGGTCATGCTTGTTCGAAGAGCCCGTGAAACTGCTCGACGCAAGCGTATCGAGGGCCGTCGTTCCGCCCAAGGCGATGAGCCACGCCGTCGCCATGGCGAACATGTAACTAAATGCGGCAGTGGCGAGGGCCTCAGGGCTCAGCCTGCCGACGATGAGCACGCTGACGGTCTGTAGGCTGTTTTGCAGCGTGTAGGCGAGAATGACGGGGACGGCGGCCTTGGCGAGCAAGGCGATCTCGGCCAACCATTGCCGGATTGGGTAGGACCCTTCGGGGGCGGACGCCGGAGCTTTCGGAAGTAACGCCGTTGTCTCGGAGGGAGACGGCACCGCCGGTGGCGCCCGTGTGCTGAACGGCGGAGAGTCCGTCATCTTCGAGCCTATCTCGTACTGTAACCCTATTTGCCTCTACCTTCGTTTGTGCGTTTGTTGGTTCGGAACCCGAAGCTTCTTGCGCCAAATCGGAGAAGATGTCGTCACGTATTCTTTCCGAGTGAGTGGTCGAGGAGGCCGAAAAGCACGAGTCAAGAGAGGTGTCGCACGAAACAGATGAGACAGAGCGAGGCTTTCCGCTCATCCAAGCAACGTGTTGCTTGCCTTGCAAATGTTGAGAAGGTTTTTTCCCCCCTTGGAGCATAAGAGTTGGGCGCAAAGGTTTAGATGGGACGACAAGACATCAACTGGAAGAAAAATGAGAGAGGGAATAAAACTGCGAGAAAAGGACCAGCATTGTATACGGCATTTTAAGAAATCCATCACGCAAGGCCCCCCTTTCCCACCCATCCCGGGCTCGTCTCGAATTCTGAAGGGTAGATAGCTGACAATAGCCAATTGCCACATGCAAATGACCAATTCAACCAGCTCATAGGGGGGCCAACAATTGACTTTCAGTCGGACTTTGCGAGGCAAGCCCGGCTCTCGTCGCGCGGGGAGAACCCCTCAACTCAACTTTCAAACGACGGCTCAAGATTGGACAGTGATAAGTGTGCATGTGGGATTTCGACCAAAGTGAGTTGTTTCCACGCCTGCGAGGGGGGCTCTAGTCTTGCACTACTGCATGGCGAAGCAGTCCAAACGTGGTTGAAGAAAGACGTTGGACAACGGATCGTTGGCTCTCAGTGGCTGCATCTTGTGGCGGCGCACAGCAAATGGCCCATCCGAACTGACGCAACAGATGAGTGCCGGTTTCTCGAACAAGTAACATGTGTGCATGTTGCGCAGTTATGCCTGATTGCTATCATTGTTATCTCTCCTCCGAGCCCATTCTATTTGGCGATTGATTTAAAAAGACACGAGGAAAAAATGTGCATCATGACGACAGAGAGCCGCAACGGCCCCGGAAATAGCAATCTCGGATCTATGCGACATTTGCAGCACTAGGCCAGGAGGAGGAGCCGATAGACAACGGTTGCAGAATCTCTTATCTCTCTCCTCCCCTCCCCCCGCTTGGCCTCACTCACCTCTTATCACCTCACCTCGACCTGGCTTCCCACCCTTATCCAGTGACGGGGACCACAACACCCGTCGAGACTCTCACTCTGCAGCGCTGGAGGCGGTCAAAACCATCGGTGAAGACGCATTCGACGGTCAACACCGACGGCTCGGGTCCAAGCCGCCGGCCGAGATGAGAATTCCCGAGAAGGGAGGGGGGAGAGGAGGAAGAAGAAGAAGAAGAAGAGGGGGGTGTTGCCTTATCGGCCAGTCGCATTGCCTCCAGTAACTCATCGCATCGTATTCGCTACCTCTTTGGATCGTCGACATGTACTCTCCTCATCCGAGGAACTTGTTCACGTCACAGCGCCCAAGTATCGACCCCACTTTGAGCTCATCTGAAGACGATCACGGCCAGGAAAAAGACGACTTTAAAAAAACAAAACCGAGAAAGACAAACGAGTCCAGACATCCATCCCGGGCAGTGCGACACTCTGTACACATGAAGAAGAGAACGAGGAGAGAAGGGGAGGTGGATAAGCCGTCAACCTGCATCAATGCGAAGGCTGGGAATGGAATGGCGCCAGAAGCCCGTCTAGAAGAACCTTGACCCGAGAAGGGGGGAAGCAAATGAGCTAATAGTCCAGGACATCAAAGCGCAACGGCATGGTGTGGTTGGCCACTTAGCACCACGACGACAAGATGATAGGTCAAACATACGCAGACGAACAAAGGAGATGAGGGGAAACAGCGGCGGGGGTCATGAGAAACTCTGAACGACCAAGTTTCGGCCACGGAAGCTTCTCGAAAAGAACCGTAATCGTCCTAGCTTGCCTAAAACCATCATCTTCGAGGTGGTGGTGGCATCCAAACAAGCAGCGGCACATGTCCAAAACCGTAAATTTGCAGCCAATGGACGATGAGACCACGACTGATGTAGAGCAACGCCATGTGCTCTCCACGAGTCGAACCATTATGCGGGGACAAGGGAGGGAAGGGGGCTCTCACGAACGTTTGCCGCGCATATTCAAACGGCTCATCGCGTCTCGTGCGACAAGACGTGAGTTGAGTTGCGTTGAGTTCAACTCACTTCACTGGGGCCCTTTGCTGACTCCAACAAGATGTCATCACCGGCCGCCGCGGACTCTCGAGTCCAGGTCGCCAAGTATTATGTAATGGGACTGCGAACTAACGCAGTAGAGTGCATTCCGGTTGAAGATCATGCATGGCATCGTCATCAGTATCTCTTGTTTTCCGGCAGGACAGCGCTTGGAGGAATGCAGGGCAAAAGCCAAAAGAGAGCCATCGAACCGTCTACCTATGTCCTGGTGTCTATCCCTATCCCTTCGACG
>MPGH01000260.1:18232-49938 GCA_001937105.1 Colletotrichum chlorophyti | reverse complement strand
AGATGCTCTAAACCCCTATTTTGTACTGGGATGTAAAAGAAAAACCATGATGACTAAAGTGAATCAAGCCAGAAATCTGCATCCCAACCAATGCCCTGCTTCAACACTTAATCCTATAAGGGGCACTACTGATTAGAGAAGTATAGCTACATAGAAGAGGCTATTTAGTACTTTGAAGGTTGTTATTATAAATACTAACACACACTAAAGTAACTAACCTTAACGCTATAAAACTTCAAATAAATATAAGTATAGTACAGTTAACCCTAGTTTATAAATAAATAGCTATATATATAATTATAATTAGTATAAGAGTAATACTATTAAATTACTTTAAGGTTAATAAAGTAATTAAATCTATATAATAAATAACTAAATAAGGTCATATATAACCGTAAAGATTTATTAAAATCTTAAAACCTACTCTAGTATTCGGTGTCGGAATGCGTCGAGATACGGCGTGCTATATAGAATGGTTGGCTGAACGCACTGCCGCCCCACTATATTAACCCCTGCCTGACTGGGAAATCTGAACGCGTTCCCTGAGGCTCTCAATTGGCTGTAACCCTTGATTACTCCCCTGGTTTTCATCTAGATGCAAAACCTCGACGCGTTCCCAAGACTTCCTCTAGGGACCAGAACCATTTTCTACCCATCCTTCTTCACATACTACTGTAAATCATTTTGAGATAAACCTAAGTAGATCAAACTATCTAAACGCGGTCATTTCCACTTCTCAACTAAGAACACAACCTCGTTATTATAAACAGCTCTATATGGCTCTATCACCTCCCTTTCTGCCCCGGCCTAGGGCGCCGCGAAGCTTGACGGCCAAGGAATACCAGCGCCTAGAGTCTCTACAGCTACACCTGAACGAGCCGGAGCCGGTTCTCATCTGCCGGCCTTATGGTTATGCCTTAAAGCCGTTCGGGGAGCGCGTAAGCCGCCACCTAGCCGAGAAGCACGCCGTGCCCAAGCCACAACGCCGCGGGTTGAGCGCCTTTGTTAAGTCTTTAGGGTTGGTTGATCCTAACGACGTTGCCCTCCGGCCGGACGGTCTACCGCCGCACGAAGTCCTGATAGTCGCCCGCGGCTACGCCTGCCGTCACTGCGACTACCAGACGACAAGTGGCGATCTGATCTCCCGCCACCTCTCGAGGACACACAGCGTCAAGGACTCCCGGAAGGCAGAGAGCTGGCAGCGGGACCACGTACACTGCAATGTGCTACTCCAAAGCTGGTCACAGAACGGTCCACGGGGCTACTGGATAGTCCAACCGGGAACGCCAAAGTCGCCGCATTACCCTAAGATAAGTATAAACACGGCCGACGACCTTCTACGCAACGCATCCGCCGCCCAGCAGGCCTTGCTAGCTGCAGCGCATGATGCCGAACGAAGCCACCTGGCTAGCCGTCCCTCTGCCACCTCCACCATCACTAGCCAGGTCGACCTGGCGTTCCAAACCAACTGGATGCGCCGCACTGGATGGGATGCCATGTTTGACGGTGCCTGCCGTGATACTCTTCTGAAGATGTCTGAGCTGCCGTCTCCCACTCGGGACGGTCACACCAGTGAGAACGACATGCTCCCAATAAGCCCGCCAGGAGACGAAGCCCGGCTGCGACACATCGTTTCCGCCGTAGATGGTGCCTTTGACCGTTGTGAGGATACAGTACGTCACATGGACGTTACTATGCGTTGCTGGCTGCGCAGCTCCGAGCCCCACCGCCCGTACAAAGCGCCGTTTGAGCTGGTCGGCCGGCCCTCCACCACACATGGGTACCGCCGATCGGTGAAAAGACTGGTTTGCTTCTGCATCCGATTGTGGCGCCTTCCGCTGGGCAAACGGTTATCGCAGTGCAGAGATCCCTCACCCTCACTCAGTCGCACGCGCTTGGGGCGTTATGGACAGACGAAATCTGGCAGACCTTATGTCCAGATCACGCCTCGGACGCCAGCCCTGCCGACACACAAGTCGCTACCTCACGTGACAATAATCCTACCAACACAGACAGGCATGTGTTGCCGATAAGAATGATAACGAGAGCTAGATCTACCCCATCCACAAAAGGCTCAAGTAAAGATCTTTATGATGATGAGGATGAGGATGACAACGGAAGTGTGATCGATACTGACGATGACAGCGAGTTCGAGGACCTACTCAGTGAAGACTCAGAGCGGCCACAGGATTACAGTCGTGAGTCATCCCCTGTACACGCTTACCCTGTAGAGAACGGGCTGCCAGCTGAAGCGGTAGTTGACATCCCCTCTTTCCTAGGTTCGTCTTACCATGTCAACATCGGGCTTCCGTTGCAATCTCTAATAGAAGGCTTTAGAAGGATCACCATCTGATGTTTACTGTTCGAGTGCCCTTGAGGACCTCGTCCTGCGCCTGCTGTTCTTCCTTATGACGGAGGAGTTTGAAGACGGCCAGTCCAAGTCCGCTCTCCTGGTCTATTTTACAGGCGTGCTCGGCCTCACGCCTGATGGATCTGGGTTCCGACGCCCGGGAAACTTCACTAAAAAGCTATCGGCGTTTATCTATTGCGCCCGTTTAGTTGTGGTTGAGGTGCTGCTCCCCCGGACTGGGCATGACTACGTCGGCTATCCAGCGAGGCCCCGCCACGGACAGCTTGATAAACTGAGCCTGGTCCGCCGGGAGAAGATGTGCCTGGCGTCACAAGCGCCGGTAGGGGAGCTCCTGAGCCTCCGCGCATACGGACGGGCCTTGTCTCAGTCGGACGGAGCCAGCTTTCGCTTCAACTGGGTCAACAATGCACAGACGCTCTGCTGGGACGACGGTCAGCTTTCCTTGCAGCAGTTTCGGGGAATCACGCACGGCTTGCTCCAACACACTACCTCCGCGGTTAATTGTTTAATGTATAACTGGCAACCGACATTCGATCTAGCTAGGATAAAGGATCGGGTAGGTAGCACGACCCAAGGCTATTCTTTCATCTCGGAACCGGCCAACAACCTGAGCGAGGCTTACCTAGACCTCTCACGATTAGCCTCTCTGTCTAGCATTGACGGCCTGTTAGCAGAGAAAGGATGGCGGCTTCATAGGGTCCGACGGTACATACACGATAGTGAGGTACTACTGTCTACCTTGTTCGCCTTAGTCCACTTAACGGGCGGACAGGCAGCGCGAGGGTCGGAGCTATCAAGTGTCGAGTACCAAAATGGGGCATCCACACAGCGTGGTATCTATGTACACGATGAGGCACTTACTCTGGTCACCAGACATCACAAGAGCCGGCACACTACAAACAACGAGTTTCAGGTGGCTAGATTCCTCCCAAACGCCGTAGGGAGGCTTCCTTACCTTTATCTCGTCTATATTAGGCCCTTCACGATCATGCTACAAAGAGTCTGTCTCGACGCGCCTATTGACCCGGAATCCTCTATTCTATTTGCGTCTTACTACCGCCCAGCAATGCCCTGGTCGGCAGGAAAACTCTCAAAGGAGCTAGGAAAGGCTGCTGCGCACATTCCAGGGCTATCAATTAATACCCGGATATACCACCAATTATCCATCGCCATTACCGAGAGGCACATCAAACAGATATCTACTCCGTTCAACAGATATGACGATAAGACTTCTCATGCTCCGCTTGAGTCGGTATTTGCCTGGCAAAGTGGCCATCGGCCTCTGCAACGAGCAGTCACATATGGCCTCGATGGAGCATACCCGGACAGTCTCCAGCCAGCACTGTTAGAAACATATAGATGGGTTTCTGCGCAGTGGCACAGCTTTCTCGGGCTGGAACACTCTAGCCGTCCAACATACAGACCAACAGACCAGACGGACGTACCAGTACAAGGCGAGGCGCCCGATACATCAGCCTCTCCAGACCTTAACAATAGGTCCCTAAGCATAAGTCACAAACGACAATATTCCTCAACAAGTCCCCCAGCACCTACTCATCAGCATCAGTATCCCAGTAAGCGGATTTGTTCAACTCAGACTGTCGAATTAGCCAAACCGCTGTAGAGAGCGTCCAGCGCCAGCAAGGGGACGACTCTCAAGCGGGGCCAGGTTTCAGCTATAGAGATGAGGATGGTTACAGCTCGCCAAACGGGCAGCAAGACACTCTACACCCGTTCATATTGAATACCGAGTTTTCACTCCTTATCTGCAAAAGGTGTCAGTATGCTGTTGTTAGTGACGAGGTTCCCACACACTTGAGAACCCAACACCGGGGCATCAAATCAGCAGAGAGGAGGCAGATTATAAGCTACGTACAGTCTCTGGATGGTGTAGTTCGAAACCAAGCCGAGCTAGGCCAAGTCCGCCGTCCGCTACCAACAAGCAATCCAATTGCCTATATCGCCCCACCAGTTAGGGACGGCATCCAATGCCATAGCTGTCGGTATATATGTCGCCGCGTACAGACGATACAACGCCACTGCCGGAGGGAACATAGTTGGGTAAATGATTTTAGAAAAGGTGGTGATATGAGGAAAAGGTCGGGAGAAGTAAGGAAAGTGCCTTGGAAAGTTGGTGTACAGTGCCAACAGTTCTGTGTTTCGCGTGGCGGTCAACAATGGTTTGAGGTTGGTGGTAATAAAGTGAACGAATAATTAAGAAAAGGGTATGTTTTAGTAGGTATAGTATTTAGAGAATAAAGTAATTTAGGGTTACTTAGGGTTACTGTATTTCTGATAAAGTCTTGAGATGTTGTTCACAATAGTGGAACACTCTGACCACTAGGTAAGCAGTGCGTCTAGAGACCAGCTGGAACACCAGCCATTACCTAGACAACAGGAGACTGCTTAAGTGTTACGGCCGGTACAGTTGGTCACTGTTCGGCGTAGCTATATATTGCAGAACAGGGGATAATGATGCCAAAGTCATCATTACCGAAGCTTTTGCTTTGTGCCACAGTTGGTTGCCCTGGCCTGCTCGTAACATTAAGGGTCTAGTATATCTCAGTTACTAACCATCCTATAACTAAGTAAAGCAGACCATATTAACAACACCACATTAGAGGCATTATACCTCTATTTATATTTAATATAATATACTTAATTGCTATTTATACTACTTACTAGTTTATAGTAGTTGCTAATAAGACAGCAACCCATCTAAGGACACAACACCTAGCCATCACCCCAGTAGAGAGAGCACAGATCGTTAAAGCCACACAGAGCATACCCGGCTTTATTCACAGCCAGGCCGACATTACGTAGCTAACCATTTGAGATTTATAAAATAAGTTTGCTTTCATAAATTTCAAATGGCCTCTTATCTGTTATTTATTAGGGTTACGGTTATTGATGAAGTCTTGAGATGTCGTTAACATTAGTGGAACACTCTGGCCACTAGGTGACCAGTGCGTCTAGAGACCAGCCAGAACTCCAGCCATCACCCAGACGACAAGAGACTGCTTAAGGGTCCAGCATATCTCAGTTAACTAACCATCCCATAACTAAGTAAAGCCGACCACATCAACAACACCACATTAGAGGCATTATGTATCCATTCACATTTCATATAACACATTCAATTGCTATGTGTACTACTCGCCAGTTTGCAGTATGGACTACGGGCATTCACTGCCAGCGCTTTTTCCCAACCCGGGCCGGCAGCCGCTGGTTCCAGGTAGGACGCAGGCCGGCAGCTGCTGAGGCACTACCCCCCAATAACGATCAAACCCCATCACAGCAAGCCGCCGACCGTATTCTCCAGCTACGACAGATTCAGGCGGACCGGGTGAAGATGAGCAACAATGATATCATACGTATAACTAGCGAGAAGCTCGAACCCAACCCATGGCTCCACCGCGTGGGATGGGCCGATCATCTACGTGGGCTAGACGGTAAGACGCTCTTTGAGACGACAGAAGCCATTCGGGAGGAAGAGACGACACTGCAGTGGATGTGGGAGACGGTCAGTACGGTGCTAGACCAGTCGCGGGCCGTATCAGGGCCCAATACTGTCGGACACGCCGTGCTGTTTGAGGCGCAGCGGAGTGAGGCCCACGTCAAGCCGAGACGGCCATTCGACAACCGCATGGAGGAGGATACGTGGACGAGGTATAAGGACGTGTGGCGAGTGCTGCTCTGTATCTGGTTCCGCACACAGGAGATGACCGATGAGGAACGGCCGCCGTATAAGCTCACGACGCAACAGGAAGACATGTGGGACCGGTTTGAGCAGCTTGCCGAAGCAGCGGACACCAACCCAGCCCGTACATCGCAGCAGGAGAGGGAACAGGCAGGGCTAAGAATGCTCATGGCAATGCTGGACCATCAACTCAAAGGAAGCCACTACGACAACGCTTTGATCAGTGCTTTAGCCGTCATGGGCATCTCGGAAGACGGCGGATGGGTGGACATCAGAGACTACACGGGCAAGTACTCGGCAGTCATCAAGGTCGCCCGTATGCTAGTCATACAGCAGGCGTGCTCGGAGCGGCGCGACGAGGTAGCCCGGCTGGCGGAAGATATCGGACAGGACGCAGCCGAAGACGGGGCGACAAGCTTGTTCCAGCACGTACGGAGGAAGGTACGGCGCTTCATGACGCGGACTTCGGGTGACAAGGACGCAGAGCCGACGCCGATGGACTGGATCTTGGAGACGCGCACGTACGGCATGCATATCCAGTTCAACACGGCGTCGGCCGGCGTGATCGACTGGGTCGGCGATCGTGTGTCGTATAGACGGGTACAATTCACGATGGGCCAGCTATCGGATGCGTTACACGAGCTTGTGCGGGAAGCGCGGGGGTTGCTGGCGGAGCTGACCATGACGGACGGGCCAGACGGCAGGGAAGGAGAGCCAGTAGAACAGCTACCAGACATCCCATGGGCGTCCATCGAAGACGACCACAGCGAGACCAAGGCGGGCTACTCATTCATCTCAGACGACCGTAACGAGTGGGTTCAAAAGGCGGACGGCTGGCTGTTCCATCGAATAGCCAGCTCAACGCCTTTGACCAACACCACCTCAACTCATTTGTGTCACGCAAGCCAGCAACCCGCCCATTCTTCTATGACCTAAAGGAGCAGTCGTACGACCGCTATATGGCCGTCTTCCGTCGCCTGATCTGCTTCGTTTACCGACGCGCATGGAAGAACGCGGCTCCGATGGTATCCTTCTGACTCACGGACCAGCAGCAGATCAGCCTGACGGCGGCGATTAACAACACAATACAGCTGATCGCAGCACAAGCCGAGGAGCGCGCAGACGCCAAATTCCTCCAGGATCTCACCAAGCGGGTCGACAACAGCTGTCTTAAACTCTTTATTAGCCTCCTCGACCACCAGTTGTATGGCGACATCTACGAAAGCATCGTAGTTGGATTTATGGCAGTTCTCGCTATCCGTACCTCCCGAGACGGAAAGCCACTACTGCAACCTACGCTAGACGACCCTACCAGCTACACCAGCAATCTCTCAGCGCTGGTCAAAATAGCCCAGCTGTTAGTATGCAAGAGATCTCTACTAACGTTGGTCCTATACTTTTCGTTATACCCCGCATTTCAGCNCTTCTAGGATAATAGGTCCCGATTCCCTCCAGAAGGGAAGAAGGGCTAAGATTCAGTCTTTGTTGAATACCAACCCTACGTTGAACCATCGCTATACCTGACCTTTACGTGTGCTGTAACAAAGAGCCTTAAGGTTATAAGTAGGACTAGGAGTACGTTACTTAGCTTCTACTTAGGTGNNNNTTATAACTAAACTTATTATAGNCGTTAGTATTAAAGCTAAATAGTATAGGTATTACCTTTATATACCTTAAGATTAAGAGCTATAATTAAAGGAGAAGAATAATTAATATAGGTAAATAGAAAAGAAAGTAAGGTCTATAAGGTAGTAAAAAGTTAATAAAAGTATAAGGAAATATAAAAGTAGAAAAAAAAAATTAAAAAAAGTAGGAGAAAAATAAGTAAAACTAAACCTAAAAGTAAAAGTAAAGTAGGTACTATAATAAAGGGACCTAGTCTTATATTTATATAGGAACTAAGAATTCCCTAATTAGTAACGTATAAACTAAGTACTAAATTTTTTTATTAGTTAGAAAATATATTAGTTAAAGAAAATTAGTAGCTATAATACCTAAAATAAAAAGTATTAATAATACCTTATTACCTTCCTATTACCTAAACAAAAGTAAGCTAAAAACCTTAGTTTTACCTATATATACTAAGATAAGGGATTTCTTTATTCTAGTAGGTTAAGGATAACTACCCTAAATAGAGGTAAAATTATAATAGGGATAAAGATAAAAAAGACCCTAAAAGGGGACTAAATAGTAGCCTTTTAATTAGAATAATAAAAAGGTTATACTAAAGTAGAGAAGTAAGGTTACTATATANTTTTAACTTATCCTTAATTTATTAATTCTATACTAAACACTACTATTTTTTAAGAATTAGTCCCTTAGAACTAGATAGGTAAGTATACTAAAAATCAGGTTATTTAGGCCCTAGAGGCTATAGTTAGTGGCCAATTAGTTAAAAAGGCCGCATCAGTCTAGGGCATCCTATAATTAATACTTTAGTATAGGATATAAGGTAGCTAGGCTAGAGGGATCGCCTTTTCTAACCTATAGAGGTTACCTCCTATATAAGAGAACCAGCTAGCTAAATGGATTTATATTTAGGTGTAATAGGGATAAAGACGAAAAGGACCCTAAAAGGGGACTGAACAGTGGCCTTTTAGCTGAAATAGTAGAAAGGTTATACTAAAGTAGAGAAATAAGGTTACTATGTGNATTACTAAGTGGGGTAGAGTAGCCCTAACTTCTAGGATAATAGGTCCTAATTCCCTTTAGAAGGGAAGAAGGGCTAAGATTTAGTCTTTATTAAATACCAACCCTACGTTAAACTATTGCTATACCTAACCTTTACGTATGCTATAATAGATTTATAAAAGGATAATAAACGCTTCTATTAATCTATTAATATATAGGAATTAGCCTTAAGAAATAAAGAGATTATATAAAATAGACTCCTAGAGGCTAATAAGGCCTATAGTAAGGCCAGCCTATAAGGGTAGCCCTTAGGGGGTATATTAGAATAGTAGGGGTAATTTAGTAGGCCTATAAGCTATAAAGAATTAGTTAGATGTACGCCTTAAGTATATATATACTTAGTAATAGGACTACTATAAGCCTAAAGCTACAGCTAAGGTAGCTAAGTATAAAGCAATTAGATACAGATAAGCATAACACAATAGGGATTATAGCAACAAGGATCCCATACGCAATACATCAATTCAACCCTTACAATTCGACACCTATCTCCCCTATCTAACCGGCTGGATAGGAATCGCACCTATAGGGTCTTCTAAGGTCGAAAGATAGTCTTGTAAGATGCCTCTGAATCTTTATGGTATCAGAATGACCGGGAAATGTGATATACGTCTGCTTGGAAGCACAAATTTGCTACCCCTATGGCAGCAAGTGAGAAGCTCGTTAACGCTGTAAAGCTCTGGATGTTCTTGACTGGAGAAATTCACGCGACACTCGTTGCCATGTAAATAGAGACTGATAGTGTGAGCTCATGTAAGGTTACTTCTTCCTATATGAGTTTACAAGATAACAAATAGGTCCTACCAATACATGAGACGGCATAATGGTTTATAATCGTTGTTAAATGTGTAATTGTTGTATATGACGAGAGAAAATAATGAGGGCGCCGGCCGGATTGTGTTGCAAAGAGAATTCATTTGATGATTCAGCATTATGACTATACTCTTAACAAAAGGTCACTTATTGCGCAGCTATGATGCGATGAGCCGGTGAGACTTCATCAACATGAGTTCAAACGTGGCCATGGTTGTTCCCCGGAACCGGACAAGCTAGAGTTGAGCCCACGCCTGAGTCTGCCGCCATCACCGACACCTGGCGGACATCCTGATAATGCTCATTTTGGTATGCTAGTCAGATTCACCTCGGTGGCCGCCATCGTAGCCCTCTTCTCCCTCCTGTTCTTCTTGCACTTCCGTATACAGCACCACATGCACGAGCCGATCATGAGAGCACCAATAATAGGCATCCCGATCATCAAGAAGTAATACGCACCATCACCAATGTATGGCAAGTTATCATTCCTGAATTGGTCGTACTCGCCTTTGGGAATTTTTTCGCCGGGCGTCCACGTCGGCACCCTCATGCCGCTGGTCAGTGTGGGCAGCTTCGGCGTCAGCGTCGCCGTGTCGGACGCGGCCCATGTCAAGGCCCAGGCGCTGTGCCTCTCGGCGGTGTGTATTTGGTTCTCGCCCGACGTCCCGGAGGCGGCTGCGGTCGCCCAGCCACTTCTTTCACACACGGCAGCCAGCGATGAGCTGCCGCCGTCTGTCCGCTCTCGCGAGTGGGTGAAGCCGCTGGACCGATGGTTAGTGGTGTAGCCCTCTAGAGAGAGGATGTCAAGAAAGCGACGGAAAACGAACCTCTGACAGCAGTATGCCGTCGATGCTACTAGCGGTATTTGCTCCCCTAGGCCTTGGTAGTTCCATCCCTCTGGACACACTCCCGGTCTGAAGTTGAGACGTCTCTCAGGAACTTCATCGTCCCACCCGGGAGGATAGCAGGATGCGGCAGGATTAGAGATGGTCCAGGCTTGCGTGACGGTGGTACCCCCGTACTTTTTCTGGAAAGAGGTCGACGTCGTCCACTGCGTCGAGCAATCCGACGGCTCTATCCATGGGGTGGTGATGGTGAGCAGCTTAGTGGACTCCGTCGCGTTGCTGGATCTCGGGGCGCTGGAAGACATTGTTGTTGTTGGAGTGAAAAATAACGGGGACAGAACTTGACTTGACAGGACGATGGATGGGTCCGAGGTGATTGCTCTCTTACACACCATCAGTTCTGTCGGAGCTCATGCGCCAAGGCGGCAAAACAAGCAAACGAGAAGGGGAGGACATGGGGCCCTGCGAAAATGATAAACTGGGGGATGTGCATATCTCTTGCGCACCATGTAACGCTGCGTTGGTATGAACGGTGAGTTTGCATGTATATAGTAGACCGCCTCGCCGACATGGCACACCATTGTGTTTGAGGAGATGGAGCCAGTTGTGACAAGTTCGCTTCTGTTGCTTTATAATTGTATTAGTATGTATGGCTTTCTGAAGGAAGTACTCATCTGATTACATTGGCTCTGTTATAACACGGCAATCCTCCAGTCCCTTTTAAAAGTTTCAATTAAGTTAATACTTTGTGAAAAGCACCTGTATATTGAATTCTATATACAGCTTAGTACCCTCCCGACTAGCTTTGATGCGTTTGTGGTGGCGTGAATGGTCCTATGCTAACATTGCACAATTTTTTCTTAGGGATGAGCTCAGGAATCAGTCTCGCCATTTCATGCTTATCGCCAGTTTCTTTCGGTTATAAGAGTCCCCTTAACAGAGTTTAATTAATTTACGTTTGTAGCTATTTATAGTGAAACAAAACAAAATGTAGAAAGGACCAGAAGAAGATCACAAAGGTCGCTGCCATTGAGATGCAGGCTATGCTTTCTTCTATTTACCTATTGCAATCCCACCCATCTCAGAAGGACGTGGAATTGAAGTCAGGATTGGGCACAGTCTCCTCCAACACCGTGCCGTTGCTAAACACCGTCCCGTTTCTCAGGAACTCCACGCGCCCGGGATGATAAGTCGGCGGCGGGTTATCCATGATAGTCCCGTTGGCAAAGATGATGCCGTTGAACTGCGATACGAGCGGGTTGGGGACCTTCCTGCCGCTTTTGCGGGGTGGAAGCAGGGGATTCCGCATCGGATTGATCTTGCAGTTCTCACTGACGGTGTATAGGTTGAGACCGATGGCCAGAGTGTAGAGCTCCGCACTCACCGCGTTCCATCCCGCCTCATTCATAAGCACCATCCCAATGTAGTCGACCATGAGAACGTTGGGGAACTTCTCGGGCTTGATCTCGTTGACGCCGCGCCAATACAGCGCCGGGTTTGTGGGGAGTACCGCGATTGACTGGAGGCTGTGCACGAACGTCGAAGTCAGGGGATTCGGTGTGCAAAGCCACTGGGCGACGTGGACATGGTTATCGAGCTTTCCCTCCCAAGCTGTTATGGCTTTCTCGGCCATCTGTTTCGTGTCCTCCTTCTCGGGCCAGGCATCAGTCCAAGACATCGAGTCCTTCTTGTAAATGCCCTCGCTGGTATCATTGCGATCCTGGTAGTTTATGTTCTTGGCTAGGTGCGCTGTGTCCAAGAAGATGAGAACGCAACCCTTGCCGCTGTTCTTGTCCATCAGAGTTCCAATCTTGATGTCCTGCATTGAAGTTCCAGACAGATCCGGACAGCGGTTGTTGATCTCCTTCAACTTGTCAAAGAACTTGTTCTTCGTGTCATTGTCCCAGTAGACAGGCCCCAGACTCGGTACGTTGCGTACGCCAACGAGATAACGGAACTGCAGCATGATGACCTCGCCGGGATTCTCGTTGGTAAACTTGTTAATCTCCTGGATAACCTCGTCGAACTTCTCGCCTGACCTGCCGAGGGGCGCGTCGGCCGCCTCATTGGTCAAGTGAGAGGTCCAGAACTCGTAGTTGCCGCAGCAATCGACGACCTGATGCACACTGGAAACGCGCATGTCGAACCAGCGAGACCCAGCCCGGAGCTGGTCGTAAATGTTGAGGATCTGGTTCTGCGTGTTAGACGCGGTGGCGCCCGTCAAAATGGCCCCCGTGATTTTGCTCATGCCCGCGTCGTGAGTGCCCGGCACGATCACATCGACCAGCTTACGGTGCTTGATTTGGTCCTTGATGCCCCTCATCCAGTTACCCGGGCCGTGAGACAGTGAGGTAATGAAGCCGAACGAGTCGCTGCCTGTGATGATGAGGGTGACGGGAACCTCCTGCTCCGGCACCTTATACTCCCGCTGGCCCTTGCCCCCGCTCAGGTCGAACACGACGCGCTTGGGGTACGTGTCCGGGATGTGCGTCGTGGCACGCATAGTAACGTTAAAATTACTTTAGATAAATCTAATAGGTCTAAAAGCCTTAGTAATAAGGAAGACTATACAGTAATAGTAGTAGGTAGTAGTTAAATAATTAACTAAAAGTGTTAGTTACCTTAAGATACTATTGTTTTTAGTATACTAAAATGTAGGGTATAACGAAAAGTATAGGACTAACGTTACAGTCTAGAACTAAAGGGCATTAGTATATATAGAATCGTTCTTAATAGCAGTGGGTAGATACAGAACGGCAACTCATTTTATTAGAGCTTTGAAGCTCTTCTATAGCAAAACGATCTATCTAACCTCAAAGGTAAATGGCACAATGCGAACACAGAAATGCTACTTTACGCTGTGCCAGTCATCCGGCATCGTCCCTTCCGTAAATGCTAGTGAATGTGAGATGCTATCCACGGTAAGGTGAGGAACATGTACTGAAGGCCGTAAGATGAGAAAATAAAGCGATAAGGAATCCAGTCATCAAATCAACGGTCGTCATCCTCCATGTGTTCGTCGTAAAACATAAATTGTGTCGGTGCAGGCTTCTTCTATTGCGAAGGACGCATGCTGATCCGTCACCAAAGGCGATACATTCAGGTATCATATCATGATGTAAAACGTATAAATGAGACCCTCTAGAGGGCGATATGTGATATCCGCTCAAGGGCTCGGGCTCTCGTACTCCATGATCTCAATGGACCAGTATGGAAGTTCCCGGGCGAGAGTTTCACCGTCGCAAAAGAACAAAGTGCCTTCATCCTCGCTCTCGGGCTCACTTTGCTCGTCGATGCGCGGCGGTGGCGGGTCTTGGAATTGAAGATGAATAAAGCTCCGCCGGTCGCCAACACGTCGGCGCAACCGGCGTGCGCTGGAGCCGACGGCATCGGCGTCGAGAGGCGTCCAATCCTCATGGTCTGAGTCGCTGCGTTCCGAGATGGTGCGTTTGCCGATACTGGAGCCGTGAGAGCGGCGCTTGCGCATCTTAAGCTCTCTTTGCATGCGAACGAATTCACGATGAGCCAAGGCGTCGGCATCGAGGTCGTCGTCTGAGTGATCCAAGTTGTGGCCGTGATTGGTAAAATGGAGGTTTTGCATGCGATCCATCATGGTGTGAGGGAGATCGGCGCAAGGCGCCGGGGCGCGGGATCGGGACCGGGCGGAGGCTGGGGAGGAGAAGCCCGATGGCGCAATAGTGTCCGCGCGGTCCCGGTCCATGGGATCGAAGTCGGATAACTCCTCGACGGTGAAATCTGGATTGGGGGGCGTAGGCGGTTGCTGGGAAGCCTCAGGAGCAAGGGGAAGAATTTCGGATTCAGACTCCGAATCTTCTGAGTCGGAGTCTTCATCCTCGTCTTCGTCATCTTCTTCAGATTCTTCAGAACTGTCGTCAATAGCCATGCCTGAGGCAGCTACTGGCGAAGGCATCGGGGCAAACATCTGTGCGGATACTCGCACAGGCATTGGTGCTGACATTGGTGCGGATGCCAGGCCCGGAGGGCGGATACCCATAGGAACATCGTCATCCTCGTCTTCCGACTCCGCGTCTTCTGAATCTTGGGAGCTTTCATCGTCATCGCTATCCTCCTCATCCCTGTCTTCAGCATCCCTTGTCTCGGACAGCGCACTCTGTTCGGACTCGGATTCCGAATCAGAGTCCTCCTCTTCATCGGACTCTTCCGATGATGTGCGGGGGGATAACCGAGAGAAGCGGTTGGATGGAGTAAAACTAAATTCGTGGCCGTTTCCAGTCGGTTGAATACCAGAATCCTCCAAGACAGCAGGACGGCTAATGTTGTAATAGGTTGGCAAGTGTCGCACAACGAGCTTCTTGCGGTTGCTGGTGTGTGTAGTTGATGTCGGGGTCTGGGGCGGTGAGTTGGGACTCCCCAAGGGGCCCAGCATCATGCTAGGTGTTGTTGGCCGAGCCTTACGAGGCATTGTCATTTGAGGATTGTCGAGGTGGACAAGTAAGATAAATCTTCTAGAGACTTGCCGTCGACGAAGGCTGAAGGCCGTAGTAAGAGCCAGCGGCTCGGCTCTTTCTGTCTCGGCGTTGGTCTGGTCGATCGCCGTGCTTTTGGTTTGCTATTTGATCTTTTGTAGGTTGTCTACGGAGTGTGTGGGACTGGGATTTGGCGGGGAAATGGGAGGGATCAGATCAGCTCCCACTAGCAACAACCAGTATTCGTTCGCGGTGGACTTTGTCGTGTCTGATATGTGGTGAAGGCGGCAATGTGAGCAGCAGCAAGTCAAGGGGTCAATACCCAGAGTAGAAATCTCCAACAAGGAGAAGAGAATATTCGGGTGCGGCTGTAGTTTGTCATGATAGATTTGGTGGGAAATGCGTCAGCTGAAGAGGCAGAACACGCGCTGGGAAAGAAGCCAGCTCGAGTACGCTTGTGTTGCGAGACAACACGGGGAAATCCGTGTGTCGGAATGAATAGAGAGTGGTTTTTGTCAATGACGGACGAAGAAAGGGCAACTCCGAGCGTCTCGTTCCTCGAACCCGAACCCAAAGAGTGCCTCTCTACTGGTGTCACCGACCTAGAAGAGACAGTGGAGAGGAATGTTTCGGGGGGAATGTGTGGGATCCCGGGGGTGGGGTCGACGAAAACCGGGCGGGCGGTGACTATGGGACGGACTCTGTGCCTAGTGGTCGACTAGGGACGGCCTTGTTGAGGGGATGTGCAGCTTGAATTGGCTGACGAGAGGAATAGGATAGTGGTGCAATGCGCACGCGAGTAGGAAAAAGCAATGTTGAGAAGCCGGCCTCTAATGTTCGCCCGTCTTGCCCTGAATGAGATAATTGGGTGAAAACGGTTTGGAGGATGGTGGCGTAGAAGGAAGACGTGGGGGACGCGGATGAAGAAGAGATGCTTCAGGAATCTGGTCCAGTCGAAACAACGTGGGGGACGAATGCCATGAGAAAGAAGGGTAGCTGCGAGGAACAGAATGCTGGCGCCACAGATTCTGTATCTGGCAGGACCTTGTCGTGATGCTTTTTGTTCGGCGTTCCAGAAAAGGATGGAAGGCAAAAGCGTTCGGAAAGCCGTAAGGAGGTCTTGCTTAATGACTTGCTGGTCGCTCGATATGGGATGTCCGAGATAATCGGGCGGTGAGGGGAGTCTTACGGCTTAGGTCTTGCTGGATTCGACTCGGAGGGGATGCTGAGCAGCTCCGTGATAGGCCGGAAGTGGTTGATGGCGAGACCCAGACAGTCCGGTCTTACAACTGTGGCTGGTACGATCCGCGGATTCCCAACGACGGACGAGACACCTGACGTTTTAACCAGAACAGCAATATGGTTAGAGAAGGGGTATACACACGCCAGCGACACGAGAGAGAAAAGAAAAGGAAAGAGGGGGGAATTTCCACAAGTCTGTGGGAGGAGGAGAATTAAGACTGAAAAACAGAAAAAAAAGAGTCATCGCGCATGTGCGCTGCAACTGTCCCATGCCCATGCTCTGCCATGCAGCAACCAAAAAGAGAGGAGGGAGAGAAAAAAAAAAAAAAAAAAAGGACCCCGTTTGTAAGGCATGGTAGACAGGGTATGTGTAAGACGAGCTTCTTGATGCTCCTCTTCTCTGCTTGTCGGCAGCTTGGGAGTAGATTGCTCTCCCAGCCTGCTTGTGCGAGCTGTAGCTGACTAGGAATGTCTTCCTATCAGAAGCCAAAGTTCTGCGCGGCCCGGCGGTTGGGGTTCACGAAGGATCCTCTTTTGCGCATTCTCGCGGGGCGCTCTTTGGGCAGCAATGCTCCATGTTCCAGGACCACCCCGGTCTACCCGTCCTCCCGCTTCTCAGCACCGTCCGAGAAATTTAGCATGTGTGCGATGTGTGCGGTGCAATACAGTACGCACTCGCGCATTTGCGGAAACCACCATCGGCCGACTAGTTGGCTAGGGGTAGTCAGTCGGCTGGCTGACTGACTGTCATGAAGCGGACTGCTTAACTGGTTGTTCGGCTGGACTAGGCTGGAATAGGAGTGTGAGGGAGAAGTCCGTCAAGAAGATGCAATGTGACGGAGGTAAGCTTTGACACCATAGGCGAGCTGATTGTAAGTTATGTGTATCTTGCCATTCCTACCAATGTTTTGTTAGTTCGGGCCTTGGCGAGAAGAGAATCCCTTGCAGCCTTTAATTGCCTCGAGTCCTCTGATATTGATTGTGCAATCGCATCTAAACTACAGTTGTCATGGTCGTCACTGGTGGTGTACGTAGTAAGAGGCGACTAGTTCGTCTGGCCTCCATGCCTCTTCATACTGGGATAGGATAGACTTGTTCTGCTCCGCAGCCCAAGGTCAACGTCCCGTCATGCGCCGTCTCAAAATTTTGTTTGAATCTCTCAGACACTCGCTGAATGGTGTCGCTGGTAAGACTGTCTTCTTCCCATTGGAAGCTGCAACAGGGTGATCAACGTCACAAGCAGCAGACTACGACGTGTTAGAAGTCAATAAGTGGGTAGCCAGCCACCAGCCCATGGGTATCCGGTCCGGGGACTTGAAGGTGAAATCGAAGAAAACCGGGAAATTAATTACAAGCGTAGGGATAGGGCAAGCTGGGTAGCAGCACTTGTGCCCAATGAATGAGGATGGAGGAGAAGATGGCACATCGACGAACCTGCAGGTTTACTGCAGTCTGGCACGACTGGAGTTGGGCAGTCAACATGTGGCGGAGGATAAGAGGGATTTTTTCAAGCTGGGAAAAAAAAAAAAAAAAAAAAAAAGGGAATCGAAGTCTAGAGCCAAGTGAGGGGCCAACTCGTGGCCGAACGGGATTTGTGGAGAAGGAAAGAGAAGGCGGTCAGCACACCACCAATGCTCCTTCCTGCTTCTCCCTTACATGATACGCAAGGAGGCACCGTATCGTTTCTTCCTTCCTTCATCGAACTGCTACGGACAGTTCCACACTACTAAGTAAGGTAAGACAAGAATGACAGAAGCGATTTCCTGTCTTCCGAAATCACAGAAAGATGAGGTGCCTACTCAGAAACATATTGCTGCTCCGAAGGCAGCGCCGCACGGAAATTCTAGAAGTCCAGAAGGCCTGGCGGGCGGTCTCGGTGTTTTATACGGCAATTGTTCGTGGGGTCTCGATATCGTGCAACTCAAATGATGCACATCGCCATTTCCCACTCGGAAGACTTGCCTTGCTCTCACCCTTGAATTGGAAACCCGGAGCAATCTGTCTGTGCCCTCATCTGCTGGATGCAAAACCATGATTTTGGTCACCAGCGATCAAGACAAGTCGTTCGTCAATCTGCCATGGCCTTTTCAACCATTCCTACATCTCGGCATGGAGCAACGAGAGCGGGGCCTACTGGCTGGTGCTGGGATGGCCATGGAGATTGATCTAAGTCATCATTCCCTACAGCCCTGGCCCAAAGCTGCCGGTCCCCTGTTCTCTCCTCTCTTTTGACTTTGTCCTTTCACGTTTGTCCTTTCGCGTTCCCTTTCTGATCCCCTGACGAGTTATAAGTTCCCTCCACTTTGAAAATGTCTTCTTCGCTGCTGCCGTCCATAGCAAGGAGCGTTATTGAGGCAGAGTACCCATTAGCGACCGTGTCCACGCCGGTGGTCTATGTACAATGAAAAAGTCAACGGGAGACGGCCCACGCCTCGATGGGCCTATCTTTCTTTTCTCCGCTTCCAAGACTGGGTTTTCTAGTCTAGGCCTGCCGCGTTATTGACGCACGAGTTCATCGAACGTTTGCATATCCTTTTGCGTTAGGGCATGCCCCGGGCCCTCTCTTCCCCTGCACAGGCGCCATGCGGCCGTTGTAGTTGCTCTATGGCGCATTCCAGGTCCGCGCAAGAGTGGGTGACCAAGGCTCCCCAGGGTCAGCCGGGCCCCGTTCATCTGCAGGTTCGGCGGATCCTCTCCTGCACCTCAGCATCAGGAATTGGCGACCAGGAACCAACTCCACGTGTGGTATGGGTGGTGTAACCGACTTTGGTTCTGTTCGAGAAGCCTGCTTTTTGTGGAAGAGCAGGGAATGGTCCTGGCACTAGCCACGAGGCTCTGCCGCATGTGTGTCCGTCTTTTTCCTACGGATACCAACCTCTCATCTTTCCCGCCTTGTCTGAGGAACCTGGAAGAACGCGAGACGACGACGGCACAATGTAGGTCCCTGGAATCTGCCATGTATTGCCGTCGTTACCACCTACAAAACCTTGATGTATATCCTTACGCACGTCAAACACGCTGCAAGAACCATGGCTGGCTCTATTTCCGGCTTTCCCTCGTCGCTTTCAGCCAAGATCAGGTCAGTATGGTACGTGTATACTTTCCATTTCTCCGGACCTCAAATGGGTGCGTTGGAGCTACCTTCAAAGGGTCAAAACGTAAAAAATTTCCGTAGGTTTTTTTCAAAGTTACCAGCTCTGGATGGCACTTGACAAGGTAACTGCGGAAGGCATGTTGCGATTACTTGTTGAATCCCAGAGCTCTGATCTGACGTTGCCGCCAACCAACATGTTGTTGATTAAGGATATCAAGGTCCGGTGTACAGCAGGTATATGTGTCGATGAGAAAAAGGAGGCTCTCCCTCTTTCGAAGAAAGAAATTTGTAGCCACAAGGAATGACATAAAACATTGGTGATGCTTCGAGTACCTACTTAGTCTACCTCCTTGTCCTCTTGAGTGAAGTGAACCAGCAGGGTCAAACCTGGGCAAACTCCAGCTTCGTTATGGTTGACTGGGTCTCCCGCTTCGCTAGCAAAGCTGAACCTTGTCGTCGCGTGTCTCTTGCTAAGACTCTGGGACTGAGCACGCACCATGAGACACCTGTCAGCACAGTCTATGTCCCGTGCCCAATCATTTCAGTCCCCGTCAACTCCACACGGAACTTTCCAGCTACGCGTGCCTAGTCTCCAACGACAACTCCAACAACTTTTATTCTTCCAAACACCTCCATGGTAACAATCTTTAGCAACCTGACCTTACTGTTCAACCATTACTTGTGTTGTGGGAAGTTCATGTCGCTGTCGCTTTAACCGTGTCATCATACGTCCAAAGTGCAATTCCAGCCGTCCATCACTTAAATCCAAACTACTCCTTCGAACGCGACTATGAATAACCAAGGCCAGCCTGGCCAGCCGAACCCCGGGACCGGTCAAGCCGTGCCTGGAGCGCGACAGCCGCCGATGTATCGACCGGAGATGATGCGAAATCTTCCCATCCTCAACGATGAGGAGAAGGCAAAGTACGAGAGAGGTCTCCGCCAACTCTGGAATCATTACGAAACCCATCCAGAAGAGTCTGCCCAGCACCAGGACGCGAAGAAGAAGATCCAGGAATTTACAAAGATGCTCCTCAATAAGCTCCAGCAGCGTCGGATGCAAGTTCAGCAACAACAGGCCGCTCAGCAAGCCGCTCAGCAGCAGCAACAGGCTGGTCAGCCAGCCCAGCAGCAACAAACGCAGCCTGCTCAGGCGCCTGCGCAGTCTCAGCCTCAACAAGCGCAGACGGCACAACAGCAGGCACCAGCTCCGACTCCGAGCCCAGCCAACGCGGGTGGTGTTGCCATCAAGACTGAGCCCAAGGCAGAGAGCACGCCTTCGACGACAGCCGAGTCAGCCCATGCTCCTACTCCTGCTCCCGCGCCGGCGGCCGCGCCGACCCCTACCGCTCCCGCGCCTCAGCAAGCACCACAAACGACCCAGTTCCCCGAACATATCCTCGTCCACATCCGACAGATGACCTTCAACCCACCTCAGCAAGTCGTGGACAAAGGGACCGAAGCTGCGACGAGATGGTCGAACGACTACAAGGCCAAATACCTTCGGGCGTTGATGCAGATGGACCAACAGGGAACGACCGTGAAGCGAATCGATGCCTATGTGAAGAACCAACAAGAAAAGGGAGCGCTGGGTGCCGAGGAACATAAGGGCTTTCAAATTAAGAAGGATCATGCCCACAAGATGTACACCGAGGCGCGGACCTTTGTTGAAAGTTTTCGCAAGTCTCAAGAGGGCATCAACAGGTTAAGGGCTGCAGCGGCAGGTGGACAAGCGCCGGCGGCAGCTGGAGGAGCGACTGCCAACCGTCCGCAGCAGCAGCAGCAGCAACCGCAACAGACGCAGCCGCAGACTCAACAGCAACTACACCAGCAGCAACAGCCTCAGCAGCAAACCAACAGCCCCGCGGTTACGGCGGCTCAAACCCCGGCGGCTCAAGCTGGAGCTCAGGCCAGTCCGGCTCCGGCCGCTACAGGCACACCCGTCCTGCAAAATACAACAGCAGTGAACGCCGCGATCGAGGCAGCGAAAAATCAGCAAATGGCAGCCGCAGCCGCCGCCGCCGGACGAGGCACTCCACCCCAGGCACATTCTCAACCGCCGCAGCAACAGCAGCAGGCCCAACAAGCACAGCAGCAGCAACAACAACTTCAAGCACAACAGCAGCAGCAGCAGCAGCAGCAACTTCAGCAGCAACAACATCAGCAGCAACTCCAGCAGCAGCAGCAGGCACAGCAGCAAGCACAACAGCAGCAGCAACAGCTTCACCAGCAGCAACTTCATCAGCAACAGCAGCAGCAGCAGACTCAAGGTCAGACTCCCGCTCACACGCAGGCACCTACCCCATCGGCGCCAACACCTACTACATCCCAACCCATTCACCCTCAGCAAGCCATGGCTCCTGCATCGCAGCAAAACATCTCGCAAAGCCACCCACACCCGCCTCCTGTAAACACGGCTATTGCAGGCGTCGCCGCAGGTAGTGGGCTTCCCTCGGCAGGCACGCCCACTCAGAATTCGGCGCGCGTTGCAACTCCCCAATCTGCTGTCCCTGCCGGACCTGGCCAAGCTCTCAGCCATTCGGCCGCTGTGTCGCGCGCAAACCAGCGTGTCAATACCCAGGCATCGACCATGCCTCCCCAGCAAGCCACTGGCACGCCTGGCTCGGCTGGTGTTCATGCACAAGGTGTTATGGGATCTGGCGCTGTCCCCCACCCTCATGCGCATCCGACTCAGCCTACTCAAACACTGCAGTCAAAGTTGCCCATTCCAAAGCAACTGCCTGAAAAGGCTACAGCTGTTCCTCAGCCCGTCGCAATGACTGGTGGCGCTGGCGCCGGTCGTCCGACCTACACCGGTGGCGGCGCTACCGCTGGAGGCGTTATGGGTCAGCCTGCGATTGCTAAAATCCCCGCATTTACCCACGAAGCCGAAGGTGACCACGTTCTGAGCAAAAAGAAGTTGGACGAATTGGTTCGACAAGTCTGCGGAGGAAATTCCGACGGCCAGGATGCCAACATGCTGACGCCCGAAGTTGAAGAGGTAAGACTCTAGAGCCTTAACAAAATATAGTGGTACTAACATATTGCAGAGCGTCTTGACCATGGCGGACAGCTTCGTCGACAACGTCCTCGAGACGGCATGCCGCAATGCAAAGGAGAGAGGCTCCAAAGTCCTTGAGATTCGGGACATCCAGCTCGTGCTCGAGCGCACCTACAACATTCGCGTTCCCGGCTACTCTTCCGACGAGTTGCGCACTGTCCGCAAGATCCAGCCTTCGACTGCCTGGATTACAAAGATGAGCGCTATTCAAGCTGCCAAGGTGACCTCGGGCAAGGGCGAGTAGTACGAGCCCACTGAAACACTTCAGACGGCGCCTACAAAGAAGCGAGTCTACCCCAAGAAGAGCGTCACGAAGAGCGTTCCAAAGAGCGTTCGCTTCACCGAGGGAGATGACGAAGAGGTTAATGGGTCCCCAGCCAAGTCGAGATTTAAGCCGAGAGCTATTACTCAGTCGCGCAAGGCTAGCTCTCCGGCCAAACCTGGTCAGAATGGAGGTTTGGCCAAGGCGCAGGTGGGGCCTCCTCTCTTGCAATACCCGATGGAGGATGCGACGCAGCAAGACAGCCAGGTCATTAAGCAGGTGGAGATCAACTTCATCAGAAACGAAGGCGCTTGAAAATGAGCCGTCGGTCATGGAAGACTTCCTAGATGGAGGCAAGTCTATGAATTACACTAACATCACGGAGTGGGAGGCAATATGGAAGGCGTTTGGCAGGCAGTAATGATGGCCTTTTTCTGCGACCCGGGAGACCTTGCTACCGAATTGAAATTCCGGTTCTCCTTGTCTATGTTATACCCCAAATTGGTACTGAAAAGTTGATGTTTCACTTCCCGTTACCTACTTTGTGGCAAGCCCCATAGATGTGCATCTCAAAAATGTCGACTGAGCACTAACAGAAAACCTGTGCTGTTAGTGAATGGTGTCCTGACATCTGGTATTCCGTCAACTGTCGGCAAGGGAGACAGTGTAAACGTCCGGATTCGGCCAGTTGTCACAAGCAGGCATGCTAGTTTGGCCAAAGCTTGAGTCCGGGCATGCTTAAACGAAGGCACGAAATGCAACCGGATACAATCTTTGCAACTGCCTTAGGTTGGTTAGCGATTGAAAGTTTACGCTTTTACTTTGGAAGGGAAACGGGCTGGTGTACAGCGAAAGTCTGGATCGGAATGGTCGAGGTGAGCTTGTGCAATTAACCTGAGGTGTCCGGCTTAAGTAATTAAAACCGAATAATTACACAATTCTGTTGGAGAGGTGCATAACTGCGGCACGCGAAAAGCGAAGGTACCTACAGTAGGTCAACGCAAGGGCAGTGTGCAGGCAGCATCGACAACGTCACGTCACTCACGCTGAGCTGGGACCGTGTATGACTGGGCGACCTTACCCGCTCTCCCTCAGTGGTGTTGGGGGAAGCTCCACGCTCTCAGCCGGCCCGGCAATCTCACTCGCTAGAGTAGGTGACCTCAGAGCTACATGTTTCTGCTAGATCCGTACCACCAGTTCGAAGTACTATCCAAGTACCTGAGCCCCCCCAAGTCGAGGCACGTACGTGACCTTTGCCTTGTTGCCGCCCCAGGGCCAATGCAGCGACCAAAGCCTCAGGTGTTCAATCTTTGAGCTCCCATCTCCCCCATCGAACCTTCTTGCATCACGAGGCAAACGGCCATACACGACAACCACACCTTCCCATCAAATATTGCCGACTCCGGCAGAGCTCCGATCCCGCATCCCCGTACCTCTTCCAACCGTCGACTTGTGTCACCTGACGTTATCCTTTCCGGCTGTTCTTAAAGACGCACCGGGCGGACTTCGTTCGTACTTGACCAAAACACCAACTCGCACCCTGCTCACCGGGCCCAAATCTCCGACCGTAGAGGACTGTTGTCATCTCAAGCAGCATTCGAAACACACTTTCCTTGCTTAGCCGAAAAAGCCCGCTGAGCAGACATGCCAGGCAAGACACCCACGCGCGACGGGAAGGACCCTCTCGAGAACGGCGTCCGCGATAACAAAGACGCTGAAGCCAAGAACAAGGGCAAGAAGGCCGGAAAGGACGGCGACGAGGAGATGACCGTTGTTGTGCCTCCCTCCAAGAAGGCCGCTGCAAAGGCCGCGGACGGTGACGGTGACGTTGCTATGGGTGGTGAGGGCAACGATGACGCAGAGGTTGAGGTTGATCCTGTGGTCCAGACTGTGGCAGGTATGCAATAACTTGTGCCGGGAATCGTCCGTTTCCTTCCTCTTGGTGTTTCGATCCTAACAGCCGGTTGGTACAGACATCAAGAGCAATTTTGCTCTGCTAGACCGTGCCGTTGCTCTCTTCGACGCTAGATTCTCCCTCCGAGCTTTGCGGTCAATTTCGACCATCCGCAAGCGACTGAATCCCGATATCATCGCCCAGGTTATTGCCGAGACGTTCCCCGCGACCGTCACGGCCGGTAATGTTGCCAAGCAGCTCCTAATTGCCATCGGTCGGGAAAATGTACCCCTCGGCCGCTCCAACGCTTCGGAGATGGAGGTCGACAGCGAGCCCGCGAAGGCGACGAAGAACGGCCAGAAGAAGGATGCCAAAGAAATCATTCCAGAGATTGAGATATTCCTGGGCATCCTTATCCAAGTTCATCTCTACGACTCGAAACAATACCAACGCGGAGTCGACTTCTCCAAGCAACTTACAGACCGTATTCACACGCTCAACCGACGCACATTAGACTCCCTTTCCGCCAAGGTCTACTTCTACTATTCGCTGTTTTGCGAGAATCTCGCTCCTCAGTCCCCCTCCCCCCAGTCTCCAGTTGTTGCTATTCGCCCGACTCTGTTGGCCGCTCTGCGGACTGCCGTGCTCCGGAAAGACATTGACACGCAAGCTTCGGTCATCGTCCTGCTGCTCCGTAGCTACTTGCTGACGTCTCATATTGCGCAAGCCGACTTGCTTGTTTCTCACACCCAGTTCCCCGAGAACGCTGCCAACAACCAAGTTGCGCGCTTCCTTTACTACCTCGGACGCATCCGCGCTATTCAGCTCAGATACACTGAGGCACATGAGCACTTGACAGCCGCGACAAGAAAGGCGCCTTCCAGCGCCTGCGCGGTAGGTTTCTCGCAGACCGCGACAAAGCTTTTGCTGGTTGTTGAGCTGCTTATGGGTGACATCCCCGAACGATCTACCTTCCGTCAGCCGACCCTTGAGCTCGCACTTCACCCTTACTTCCTCCTTGTGCAGGCTGTGCGAGTCGGCAAGGTGCAGAACTTCGAGACCATCATTGCGGATCACGCCGACACATTCCGCCGCGATGGTACCTACAGTCTGATCCTCCGCCTTCGCCAGAACGTCATCAAGACCGGTATCCGTATGATGTCGCTCTCGTACTCGCGCATTTCCCTTCGCGACATTTGCATTCGCCTCGATCTTGGTAGTGAAGAGTCGGCCGAGTATATTGTCGCCAAGGCTATCCGCGACGGAGTCATTGAGGCCACATTGGACCGCGAGCATGGCTACATGAAGAGCAAGGAGGTTGGCGATGTCTATGCCACGCGAGAGCCTGGTGAGGCCTTCCACGACAGAATTCGCGCGTGCTTGGCCCTGCACGACGAGAGTGTCAAGGTAATTTTCACAACGCTTGTCTGTTCGGACCACTCAACTAACAGCTAAATCCTAGGCCATGCGCTTCCCTATGAACCAGCACCGCCTTGAACTCAAGAATGCTCAGGAGGCCCGCGAGCGCGAGCGTGAGATGGCGAAGGAAATACAGGAGGGAGACCTTGACGAGGACGACCTTGGCGGTGACTTCGAGGGCATGTGATGGCTTTCTGTCTACTTGTCGCTGGGTTGTCAACTCATGCGAATGCATTGCCGATCGCAACGCAACTTTCCGCGATTGGCCTGAAGGCATGACTGGACTGTC
Source organism: Colletotrichum chlorophyti (assembly GCA_001937105.1). Taxonomy (NCBI): domain Eukaryota; kingdom Fungi; phylum Ascomycota; class Sordariomycetes; order Glomerellales; family Glomerellaceae; genus Colletotrichum; species Colletotrichum chlorophyti. Next base: position 23,809 of record MPGH01000260.1, on the reverse strand, counting down.
TTGGTTCCTTGTGAGAGGGTTGGCGCTGGGAAAGTGGGATTTTCAAGCAACGATTCGGAGACGGGGATAGACATCTTTTTTTTTTCCCCTCTATGCGGGCATGTGTGCTGATGCCTGCCAGTTGGCGGAAGGGTTGGTGCCTTCGAAAGGGCCATGGCAACGGACGTGTATGTGAGTTGAGACGAGCCGCATGCCATGCGCTCTGTGTATTAGATAACGAAGACATGGAGGAGGTTGCCAACTCAGCATTGCTATTGTTAATTTTGCTGTACTGACGTAGACTTGTTTTGTGTATGACGCCAATTAGTGTGTGTTCGTCTTGGACTTCACTGATACTGCTCCTTCCCCTCCGAAATGGACGTATGACGTCCCTTTATATTCCGTACCAGGCGATTTGTCCTAGCGTGTGATAGCGGAGTCGAGCGGCAGGGTACGTCGCATTGTTATTCACGCAATGGCTCGGTGAATAGAATCGCAATAGTCGTAATGGCTGCAACTAAGGTGTTCACTTCCCACCTCACTCAAGTCTAAATATCCTTGCTGGCTGTACTCTGGACAAGCGATCATGAGCTACCGTAATCGTCATTCGGCGGAAGCCTACCTGAAAAACCCACGTCCGACGAAATACGAATCCGGGACGTATTTAAACCGGTATGAACTGGAATGACCCGCCTGGGACCGAACTCATCATCCATGTCATGAACATGTTGCGGGCGTTTGCCGAGCACCATGTCAATGTGCTGCCCCGTCTGTCTCTGAAGCATTTCTATGCTTAATCCCAGCAGTTGATGGGCAAAATTAAAGTCACCGGCACCGAAATAGATCGAGTAATATCGGGACTTGGAGTACTATAGGTTTCGAGGCGCTCTCAAGCTTGGGGATGTTCGTAAGCAGATCAAAGTAGGCTGAATTCTTCATACAGTTCTATGAGTTGGAACGCTTTGAAGTAACTGGTGATCCCTCCTTCAGTTCGTCGGGAAACGTTGTCGGCATCACGAAAGACTTTCTCTCCCCTGTAGGTTCCTCACGCAGAAGGCACCTCATGCTTTCTCGCGGTGAGCGCCGCGTGAGAAATGGTGTTCACATATGTATAGACGCGAAAACTACATGAGAAGTGAACGTTGATGAGATTTTCTGAGTCTGAGTCGCTTTGCCGCTTGTCATTGTGATACCATCAATTCTCATTTCTTAGGTAATTGTTTCTGTGGCAGAAAACACGCTCAGCAGGTTCATGTAGCTTGAAAGCAGCCGCTGTGACTGAAGGAATACTGTGTTCGAGCGGAGGATATCCGCGGCTGCTGTCACCGTGAACAAGGTGTCCGTTCAGTCCTCGTCCTTGTACTCTTGACCTGATGTCTTGAAATGTCAGCCGCGCCAGGTTTGTGCTTGATATCGCTAATGCAGGATACGGCTTTCAGATGAACCCAAATGTTTCAAACGGCTTGAACGAGCGAATTGAAGTGCGGTGCCCGTCGAATTTTTCGTCATGCATGACAAGTCATAGGTAATCATCCAATCCCAGTTGCAGGCTCATGGAATCTTCTTGACGGCCTCCGGCAGCAACATCGTTCGATCATAGGTAGCACGACTCTGATACAGACACTTTTGTTAGTAGCTTTCCTCGCCGACACTGTCTTGCAGTTGGAAAAATCTCTATAAATGATAGGCACTCAATCAACTCTCAAGGCTATCTCCTGCTATCGCCCATGCCCTGCAATACCTTACGCAGCTTTTATCAAGCTCAACTCTATGGTCTTTGAGAATGCCTAGAAGAAAGCGCACACGGCAAGAACCCGAGGCACGCACAGTCTTTGAATTTCGATCGCTCCACGAGGATGTATCGAATGCAGTCTCTGCGGACATCCCCTCGGTGTGGTTCAACGAAGGCGGTAACGAAGATGACTCCAACAACGTATGGTCGACCAACGTAATGGGCTCATTCAAATGCAACAACAATAACTGCTCGGGCCCCGTTGTCAGTTGGACCAGCAAGGTGGTGGCGACGGTCATCAGAGGATATCCCGGAAACGGTTACACTGCGGTCGTGTTCAACCAACGGTGCAGGTCCTGCGAAGGCCTCGGAACCTTTACGCTCGATCAACAATCATACATCGACAGAGTTGCGTACCGTCTCCGGAAGTGGGCCGGCGTTCCGGTGGAGCGGCCGCCTTATTCCGACAAGAATGGACCGCCCCATCAGAGCAGTTTGTGTGAGGGCTGCAAGCGACATTGTTGTCGAGGAGAAAGAACGTAATAAACGGTTGAACGGTTCCGGGTGAAATTCTGCGCTTTGCTGCTGTTGAGGCGCTAATTACTCGGGGCTTGATATGTGGTCGAATTCGCAAATGTCTTCTAATTAAAACTGGTTCGAGGCTTGTCCGTAGCAAAGTTCTTCGAATCAACTCGGTAAACGCTTGTTCTTCACACAACCGAACACGGACTACAATAATTAAATGGAAGTACTCGGCCTTTTGGATCAGATTGTAAACCTTGAGTATCAAGTGTTCACCTTTGAGACTTCTCACTCCCAGGGGGATGAGTGCTCTGCCTTCTATCAATAGCATGCCTGTAGCTGAGAATCGAGCTGATTCGGCTCGAAATCGCCAGCCAAGCCATCAGGAATTGCGTTGTCGTTGTTATTGTTGTTGTTGTTGTTGTTTTTCTTTTTGACTCGCGAGATGCTTCACCCTGTGTAGTTAGATTTCCGGGAGCTATGAACGGGTGTATCGGCAGAAACTTATAGACTTTACCATATCCTTCCTCGACCAATCGTATTCTCAGTTTCTTTGTTTCACTTTTACGTTCCTGACGCGATGTTCAACGTGGACGCTGCTTTTGTCATGATGCCGTGAGTAAACACTATTCACTCTGAGTGGCTTGGAATGTTGGTACAAGTATTTGAAGCCTATGTTGGCCAGCAGTCCTGAGAGTCCAAAAGGCAAAAGAAGAATCAGGTTATCATGAGGTTTGAGGTGGTCTAAACGGCATATTTGCTATTATTGGAACCCAGGATGTCTGGCCTGCTTGGTATAGGAACAGGGTAGTCCTTTCAGTTGCTGTTACATAATTACAACCGCCCAAAGCTACTACGCTTACCAGCCTCCGTTATTCAGTACCTGGTAGCCTGTATTTAAGTCGTCGCTTGGAAGCCTCGTTTCAGAAGTGGCTTGGTTCCTCCGCAAACATGGCGGAATCCACCTCGAGTGCGGAGCTACTTATCGTGACTGTTAATTTTTAGGCACAATGCCATTACAACCCTGCGTCAGCCGACACAGTTAGGTTTTATGTTAACAAGTCGCCTCCAAAACCCTATCCAATAGTGGTTATATTCGCCTACTTCGCTGATAAATTAAGTATATATGTGCATCGATTGGGTCTGACCCAGTCCAAGCCTCTACACTAGTCGGTACGACCTATGTCGGCGGGGAGTTACAAGTCGATGCCGAGTGGCTTACGCGAAGTTGTTCCATGTGCCCGTACTGGTATATGTCGCCGACTCTAAGTCTAGATTCGATTCAAATGAATTTTGCCGGCCTGAATCGTAACTAGCTGCCTCGAGCGCCTCGTGCATTCCGTCAAACACCGTGAATGTCCGTGAGATCACTCGGAAGAAGAGCAGAATTTTTATGAATATAAATAACAGCTTCCCAGAGTCTCGCTTCTGTTATGCAGCAAGCTCCAACATTTATTCATTTTTTTTTCTGTCGGAGAGGGTTGTTTTGCACATACGAAAGCTTTCGTTGACACGATTCTAACCTCGCTCTCCTCAGCCGCTATAAACCAGCCTTCACTCTCGTTCCAATATACCTAACTACAAAACGACACTTTCGTTTTTTTTTTCCCGCTTTACATTATTTCCTCAGCTTTCTTGCGAGTATCGCTCTAAACTGCAAGAAAATGCTCATCCGCGCTGTTGTGGCCCTTATGCTCGGCGTATTTACCTCAGCAGAAACAACACTCCAGGGTTTCCCCAACACGATTACATGCAAGCTCGGCACCGGCGGCACGGCGGATATCTCGAAAGCTGAAATTCAGAAATCCATCGTGGGCCCCAAAGGAACTCTAGTTGATAACTCTGCTGCCAACGTTGCCTCTGGCAAATGCGTCACACTTTCTGGCGTTCCCTTATTCTCGGTCAGCCCCCATAAAGCCCTTTCGTTGTGATGCATTTCAGGAAATGAGGTTTGTGGTAGCATTTGCTGAGCTGATGCTGTTTTATCCAGGCCGATGTTCCGCAGAAGGGAACAATTAGCTTTGCCTTTGACAAGGCCAAGGATACATACCACTTCTGCTCTGCGCAAGGCGCTGTTGACGAGTCTGGTTTCCCGTCGGCTTGTACTGAGAAGTAGGTCTGTAGGAACCTAATCGGTAGCAGGGTGTTGCACATGAAGGCTTTGGCTTCATCACATCGGGGAGTGTCAGATCGGAAACTTTGTCCAATGAACCCCAACCAGGCTCAGTCTAGACCAATACAGAAATCTGAATAGCGTTTTGCATTCTCTTGAAGAAGTCCATGTTTCCATTCCCAGGCTTACGAAGGCTCCTTGTCATCATGTGGATAGCAAAGCTTGACTTGTTGAAGCAGAAGCGGGCACAAAGTAGGTATAAATCCATTCGAACAACACTCCAATGAACATCATCAGAACAAACATCAATTAGCCCCAAGCACTGTTGAAAGCCTGACTGTGTGTAGCCATGGGGCAACGGCATTCTGCGGATCTACGCGGCTCATGGCGACGAGAGCACGTTACCCTTAAGAGGCGCGAGACCGTCTTGCCAACATGGTGGAAAGCGCCATGAAGACCGTGGTTCCGCTTCTCGCTCGACTAATATATCAATCCTTTAAAAACCAACATATTACCATCATCGCCCTAAATGCCAAGGTACTGGGACATGAGCCTACTGCCCTTTCGACGCCATTTAACGCACAAACCTGGCTAACTTAGTTTCCAGCGGTAACCCTACCAGATGACTTTATCGGCGGTATTGCATTTCCATCGCTCTGTGGCCTGTCTTAACAACGGCCTTTTGCACGGTTCCCAGGGTCCTCTCTGTCGTTTTCTGCGGCGACGCAAACCGCTTTGATAAACAGCCTTGGCTACGCGATTGGAAGAAACCGATCATGCGATGAAAGCAACCAAGCTCGGCCGTTGGTTTAGACATCAACACTGGTGCGTGTGGTAGAGAGTAAGACATATTTGCACAGCTAATCAACAACCCGTCAATGCTTCGTGCCATCCCCTCGGGGCTGTCATAACTTGACCCGCGGTACCAGGTCGAACATTTGGTAACTTCTCCGTTGTCAATTGCGGCGGTGTAGATGGTAACTATCTCCTTGAGAAACCCTCTGCAATAACAAAGATCAAGTCATTCCTCTGCAGGAGTAAGAATTACAAGTCATGAGGTACTAAAATAAGGCTGGGCCAAACCCGCAATCCGCCAATACCGTCATTTGATGCGCCTACTTTCCGTCCCTAGGGGATTCAACTAACGCCCAAGTAGACAATACAATGTAACTAAATCAAGAAAAAAACAAAGCAGACGAGTCGTCAAGCTCAACATTCGACAAAAGAATTG
>MPGH01000260.1:0-18223 GCA_001937105.1 Colletotrichum chlorophyti | reverse complement strand
TGCCCAGAGGCGGATTCGAACNCGTCAACACGGATCGCTGTATAGAAGAACCACAACGTATCATCCTAACCAACTAGACGATCTGGGCCAGCTGTTACTGGTTTTGCTGAAAACTCCCGCAGCCGATTCGGCTTGTGTGATGTTCGCCCATTCGTTGTTCGAGGAATCAAGCCCTCGACCGTCCCCACCGATCGCCTTAATCTCCCCGACCCCCTGAGTCGTCCGGTGGGCCGGCCGGGAACCGGGTTGCAACCTCAGCACGTACATCTGCAGGGTCAGGAATCGTGATGATGTTGTCGAGGGATGAGGATGCATCAAACCTCCTATGCATAAATTCTCACGGATTCCCAAGATTTGACTTGCAAAGCTCGATTATCTGTCTGACATGTCCTTCTCTAGATGAGTCCGGTACCTGATCAAGTGAGTGGGTTCTTGTTCACGCTCAATTTCGGCAGCTGCCAAGGAAATACCGCGTATCCACCGCTGACAATGTCTGAATGTGGAGATGAGGCGAGTTACTCAGCCCGAGTAAGGAAGGGATGGGTGGAAACATTTAGGGGACAGGCCTCTTTATGGACTTCGGCGCTGCCAGGCTTTGCTGTAGTACTCAGGTCAGGAGTCCGTAGACGAGTAGGACATAAAGAGGCCGTGCGGTATTGAAGCACACCAAGTACTTCTAGATTGCCCGGTAGATCAGGTTATTTCCCGCCCGCGCGGGACGAGCGTGACGTTGCAAGGGTTTAGCGAACGTCTAAGAGGGCTAGAGCTAGAGGTTCGTCATGTTCATGTGTTCGAAACAATGGGGCCCAGAAACAATTTGAAGAGCTGAACGCTACCGGGGAAGAATATGGAGAAAAGAAACCACTCGATCAGGGATACGTGGTTGTTATATAAGTCTCGACAAAACTTCCTTGTCGTTTGTTGTTCCATGTTCGCATTCTTCTTGACCAAACATCACATCACATTCATTTCTAGGGCTGGACTCTAACACTCGTTATTCAAGACATCAAGACGAAAAGCCGCCTTCAGTTTTTCTTTTTTTTCCAACAGTAGCCAAAATGCAGCTCTTGTCTATCCTTCTACTTGCTCCCGCTCTTGTGGCCGCTACCCTCGACCCGGCCACGTCCAACACGAAGGCCAAGTGCCCCAGCTCCTACAACTGCAGCGAAACGAAGGTGTCCAAGGCGATCCAGGCCGCCGAGTGCTCGCACAACACACGCACCCACGACAAGCAGACCTTTGCCGTTTTCGAGCAGGACCACCAGTACGACGGGAACCACGGCTACCCTTACGGCACCTGCTCCGCCTACACGTGCGAGGCACCGACCGAGATGGTGGCCGATGAGGACTGCTGGACTTTCTTCTGGGGGTAAGTTTTTCCTCTCTCTTTCTTTGTTCCTCTCTGCAGGGGGGGGGGTTGTTTTGCATTAGAAGAGGATTGACGAGGTATGTGTTACAGCGACAACGGCGATGACACCGGCTTCGGTACCGATTGTATCAAGGACCCCAAGACGGGCGAGTGTGGGTGCGAGAACTCTGATGGCACCTTCATTCCTGGCAGTGATAGCTGTGTATAAGGTGTCTCGAGCCTGGTTTAGAGGAAGAGATGGTTGTGTTGGGAACATTGATTGTTTCTGGATAACACACCCATGCCAGTTCAAGTTGTACAAATGAAAACTCATTATAAAGAACACCTGCTCGAACGGTCCGCTGTGAAAGACCGATGGTCATAACAAAACAGAACGCTTACAAATAAGTCTAACCAATCTTCGACGGATTGAGTTTCGTGAGAAAGTACACCCATCAATTGCCAATACCCTTCGACTTTCCCAAACAACTAGTAAAGAGGTTCGTCTCCCAGTTCCACGTCCTGTTCCGGAACCAGATCCCCCCCTGGCTCCCCGTCTTCATTATGCCTTCAAAGATACATCTGCTCCAGAGCTTAAGTACTAATAAGAGTGTAAGTTTCCCATAACTGATAGAATGAATAGGTCTGTGTAAAATGTCAGTATAGTTTATAGAGGAGAATTTACAGTCAGTCAAATTCAATCTGGCTGGGGTCCGGACGATGTAAGTAGTACTTGCAGATCTTTGCGAGTGAGGGAAGTCATTCCCAAACCATAACTTGTTGGTCAGCATTGACTGTCTCCAGATGCCATTCGAATAAGCAGCGCACTATGAAGAACTCCTACATACAGGCTGAAGGACAAGGCCCTTCTTCAAGCAACAGCGAACATCAGCTCAAGTGCTACCGTCTGTGATTTCACTTTGTTAAGCTCTAATTTATCAACAACAACGTCTCCTAAATCTCACTTTATCAGTCATGCTTCTCGTTGTTCCCCCGCTGGTCTTGCTACATCGAAACGGAACCTCAGGGACCTCAGAAAGCCGACTAAGCCTGGGCAACGCAGTTTGGTGAAAGTGTAGCCCTTTCTAAGCATTACAAGACATACGCGTCTGTCATGGCAGTGAACCCAAGGTGAAACCCATTATTGCTCTCCCGTCTCACCGCATATCAAGCACAACGTTGTCCACCTTCTCTCCCCTTACGAACGCCTTCAAATTCTCCCCAACCACCCTCCGGATGTTAACCCGCGTCTGGTCTGCGCACCACGCAAGATGCGGCGTCAATGTCAAGTTCAAATCCCGCGCCTCATCCCCTAGCAACACGCTATCCCTTCCGCTACCCGCCGGCTCAACTTCATACACATCCGTCGCGGCCCCAGCAATCCTCCCAGGCTTCAAGGCCTCCAGCAGCGCAGCCTCGTCGACCGTGCCCCCGCGCCCGACGTTGACGATCACGACGTCGGGTCTCATGGTCGCTAGCTCTGCCTTCCCGATCAGGTACTTCGTGTCCGGGGTCAGCGGCACGATGAGAAAGAGGGTCGTCGCGCGGCGGAGGACTTCGGGGAAGGGGGTGCGAGCGGGCATGTCGTGGGCATCTCCGGGCAATGTAGTAGACGTGGGTGAAGAAGCACCTTTGCGTTCGGCGACGAGAACTTCCATCCCCAGGGCCCTGCACAACCCCGCGACGCGCTGGCCGATGGGCCCATAGCCGATTAAACCCGCAACCTCGTTGCCGCACGTGTGCGGAGGCCGGCCCTCGGCGTCAAGGAGGAGGGAGGACATGCTCCCTGTTGCGCGCCAGGGGTTGTCATGGGAAGGGGAGTGGTCCATCATAGTGTTATGTAGCTTTACGAGGCGTCTGCGTGTTGAAAAGTACTGGAATGGGTTCTGTTAGTCTCTTATTTTGATGTGCCGCGTATCATATGTTTTTTTTAATTGTTTTTTTATAATCCAGGTCAATAGAAGATTCGGAGGGAGGAGAAAGCTTACCAGTCCAATGGCGTGTTCCGAGACGGCTTCGACTGTTGCTAGGGGCGAGTACATGACCGTGATGCCACGACGTTTGCACTCGTCCAAGTCGATGTGATTCGTTCCCGTTGTCTCCGTGATGATGCATTTTCTTGATGCCCGTCGTCAACATAGGTCCCTTTGTACGCCTCCGGCGGCGTCTCACAACTCCATAACATGCGACCTCTTCCATTTATGACTGAATTCATACAAAAGAGAAACAGACTCACAGATACGGCGCTTCTCCTAACGTCGCCGCGCTAATCGGCACCGTCGTCGTAATAAGCACGCTCGCGGGTCTCACCCGTGCCGCCGCCAGCCCGTTATCGGACGGCGGCGTGTATTCGTACCCAATGACTTCGTGCGTCATACCCGCCGTGTCGATCTCCGGTACCGGGACGTGTATCGTCTCGAGCTTGACGACGACATGATGGGTTGCATCCGGAAGCCTGGCAGGCTGTTTCACCTCCTCGGCCATTGTTTCTTCCTCGTCTGATAATACGAGAGCTTTGGAAGATTTGGTTGTGAGTCTGGTGACCTTGGACGGATGAATTAGACGGTTGGTCGGACGGAGTGAGGGGGTTGTTTTGAAGTCGGCCAGAGGGTGTAGTACAATGTGGGGAAACGGAGATGGGAACTTCAGGCTTCTTGCTACCGCTCCGTCAAACACCGAATTCTCAATGGCAGACAAATGAACACCAGAGTCCGGTGTGTCGACAAAAATCATATCAATTAAGAGACGAATCAATTATGTACCAAAGCCAACAAGAGCCTCGAGGGTCCGATATCCCCACTTCAAACCATGTCACTTGCTTCCTTCCCAAAGCCACGGCGTGCGGGACAGGACGTTTTGTCGACGGGATCTGTGGAGCGGTATGCACTTTGTCCACCACAGGGCGCAGTGTGGGGACGAGGGGGTCGCATTTCGACAACGGAAACCTCAGGTTCCCTTCTGTGATCACGAATCACAGGTCGCCGAATGATTGTGATGCCACGATGGATGTAAGTTCACGCGGATGAGTTCCGTCCAAGAGATTAAATTGATTATGTCTTCCACCAACATGTTTCCTGCTGAATGCTCTCCCATCCTCAGCATTCGACATCGGGTATCACAGGTTCCCAGCTTTGATCACAAATCACGGGTCGCCGAAATTGCGACGCCACAACGGATGTGGGTTCACGCGGAGGAGTTCCGCCCAGAGATCCGCTTGAGTGCCGTCTTACACCAACATATCTTCGCTGGATGCCATTCCGCTCTCAGGACAATCACTCCCGCGCCTGGGCGACAAGCGGAGGGCGCCCAGTATGCTTGGCGGATACGGATCTTGTCTCATGGAACTGTATCACAGGTCCATTGGACAATGCCGATGAAATTGACATGTCGTTTTGCTGCGCAAAAGCCCAGGTTCGAATCTTGCCAGCGGACCGTGGTATGAAGAAGGCGTCTGTCCCCTTGATAACAAAGCTAATGATCCACGTGCTGTCCATCCCCAATCCTGACCATAACCCGTTACCGTCGGTTCACTTCTTGAACGTGGCACTGCGCTCTCCTCTAGGGGGCGGGGCCTTTCTCGCGCCCTTGGGGGCGTCGTCTCCAGTCTTCGCGTACGGATCGAAGGTTGGCTTCTTGGGCGCCACGCCTCTGTTGCCGGTCCGGTTCGCGTGAAGCACCGACGTGGCCTGGCTGTAGTCGAATGCGTCTTCCTCCTCGCTATCACTGCTGTCCCTACTAGCCCCATCCGCTTGCTGAACCTCCTTCGCCTTCTTCGCGCGCTTCTCTGCCTTTCTAGCATCCTTCTTGGCTTCCTTCTCCGCTTCCTTCTGGGCCTTCGCCGCCTTCTTCGCCGCCTTCTTCTCCGACTTTGTTCTACGGTTATTGAGCGCCGTGACGTATCTCTGCAGTCTCATCTGCTTTTCCTTCGCCACTTCCTGTGCTTCTTGAAGCTGAGAAGCCTCAGCCCGCTGTTGGGCCACTTCCTCGGTCAGACGCTTGACCTCTGCTTCTGCTTCTTCGTACTCTTCCGTATACCGGGCAACCTTCTCCGCTCGTTTTTTGGCCGACTTTGCCTGTCGCTCGCTGGGATCATGCTTGCCTTTCTTTGACGGCGTCTGGTCCGAACCCGCCCTTTCCAAGACGAAGTCGACGGAGTCATAGTCGGAATCCGAGTCGTTGTCACTGGCTTCAGAAGCATCCACTGCCGAAGCCTTTCGCTTCATACCGGTCTTTAAAGTGAATTCCTCCTCCACAGGTTCAGGTTCCTGGGTTGCAGCGGCAGTTGGCGCCTTCCATTCAGCTTCCACGCCCCCTTCCATTGCAACATCTTGCTGAACGGATGCCTCAGTTGTGATAGCGTTCTCAACGAATCTCTGCCACGGGAGCATGACGAACTCTCCGAGGCCACTGGCTGCAGAACCAGTTGTCTCCCAGGCTGAGCTCAGCGCCATGCCGCCAAACAGCTGGGATTGATCCAGATGGGTAGGTTCCAAAACTGGATCAGCCACATCCTCAACAAGGTCTACCACCACGGATTTGGTACCGGCTCTGGGTAGATCCGATTTAAGGAAGTCAAAAAGACGCGGTTCGTTGATGCCCTTTTCTCTCGCCTCTTGGTAGCGTTTGAATAGATCAGTGACGTTTCGCCTTGCGATGTACGCATTATTAGGGATGAGAGCGTGCAAAGCTTTGGCATCGGGCGGCATGTGTTTGGCAATTTCTCCAATGATACCGTTAGGCAGGACGAAGAAGGTGCTTTCGTCTTCTCTACGGGCCACCTCGTCTCTCCAAGCCCAGATGGCCCTGTACACGGCGAATTGCTGGCCCGAAAAAGGCATTGGATGCTTGAGAAGCGTATTATACCAGCCCTTGTTGCCCTTGCCTGTCGCAGGGTCGAAGTTTTCTCCTTCATATCTTGTCAGGGCAACGGCCTTGGAGTTTTGGAGAACCGCCTCGATATAGTCGGTCTCGGGGTTGCTGCGATCCGACTTCATCACAAGCTCGTTGCGGATCTTGTCGTAAATGTAAAGTAAATAGTGCGTGTCAGAGCGGGCGTAGTAGAGCATCTCGTCAGAAAGCGGTCTATTGTGCGTTAGCCCTAGTACTTGTTCCGACCCATGGTCATATACTTACCGCACTCTCCAGTCAGCCAGCTGGTATTTCTTGTCTGCGTCAAAGTTGACAAACTTCTTCAATAGGTATGCCAAGCTCTTTTGGGGGTAGTGGAGTGCATCGCATGCATGGAATGTATCGAAGAGGCCGTTCACGTATAGGCCGAGATCGCGCTGCAACCAGACCATATCCATAAAGGCGCCATGGAAAACCTGCTCTCGTCAGCGATGCCAAATATTGAGCTTGCGAAATGCGAACCTTGATAATGCTAGGATCAGCAAAAACCTCGTTAAGTACTTCAAGTTGCTGTCTCCAGGGCTTCAAGGTATCGATAATCCAGTCCTTCTCGCGGGTGCTAATCTGCATAAGTGAAGTGAGTCCTACGTAGGTTCTGAAGTCGTGATGCTCCAGATCGACGGCGATTTCTTTGGCCTTCTTTAGATCCTCCAGCATCTCCAGTACGCCTTCAAAAGTATCGACGTAAATGGCTTCGGTTGTGTCGATCGGCTGCCAAGGAATCGGTTCGGCATGTTGGAAGACTCGGTCAGGGAACTTGGCTTCGAGGATTTCAGTTTCATAGGGATGCTTGTAACTAATGAGCCTGTCAGCAACTTCGACTTAAAATAACTACTTCAGCTATTTCGATTTCCGGATTTGGGTTTGGGTTTCTGGGACTGAATGGGGTGCATGTGGGCTTGAGGAAGGAACGGTAAGAGAATGGAGTGTCGTACTAAACGAAACCGTCGTCCGTCTTGCTCGTCTGCAAGCTCTGCTCCAGAGGTAGCGTAGCATGAGGCTTCTTTGTAATGATTGGTTTCCATGGGGCGTTGTTGTCCACGGCTTGGTCAAAGTGGACCTGGGGTTTCGTGATGTTCGCATTGCGCACAACGGCTCCTGTCGTCTTCGATTTCTTGGTTTGATGAGTCTGTGGAACAAGTTAGTGACTATTTTTCACGTGGTTACAAGAATGCTCTCACGGCTTCCGCGGTCGGCGCATCCTTCCTCTTCAGAGCTCCGGTGTATTCGTCGATGGAGGTGTCGGCCTTTTCAAGCACCGAGTCGATCACGTCGACGATGCTTCGCCAGCGCATATCGACGTCATCGGCATCTTCGAGTTCTGGCGCTTTTAAACCACAGTAGTCGGCGGCGGACTTGAGAAGGGTTGTCGAAAGCTCGAGGAGGCGAGTGGTTTTGGAGTCGAGATCCTCGCCGACATTGGGGTTGACAGCGCGTTGAAATGGGAGATCTTCGGCGGCAATTCGGCTGACCGACTTGACTGTTGCGATTAGAGATGGTTTGATCCTGTCCTCCAGAGACTTGAAGTCCTGAGGAGTCGTCATGGTGTCGGCGCAGCGTGTGACGGTTTTGCGGGCGTTGTCGCGATTTGACATGCGAAGTTTTGATGACCAAAAATATTGCCCACCAAGAGAGGTCCCTGGGTCGCCGATAAGACTTGAACAATCTATCTTATCGATAAACAACCTCTCGTCCCACCTGGCCTTGAAACGAAGCTCTTGAGGCACCCCGATACCTCAAAGCCAGTCCGAAAGAGGGAATGGATGGAATATGGCGATGCTGTAAGAACTTAGGGACAGAAGGAATTCGTTGGAATAAGTACCGATTGTTTCATTACTCTTTTCATTTCCCTCGGCGCAACCTTTCTTTTATTACGCGAAAAAGGCAAACGCCGAGACTTCCACTTGCAGCGGATGTACCCCCTGTCCCTCAGTGCCTAGACAGGGAAAAGGTAGGCACTGTAAGGTCAGCCGGCCGTGACGCCTCCATCCGCCTCACATTTTGCCCCTGTGCCTGGTTGCAACCTGGAATCAACTTCACCTCAACGCCCTCTCTTAAATCCGACACACGGAACAAGACAGTCACCATGTCTGCGTCTCTAGCTCCCGAGTGCAATGAAGTCAAGGAGTGAGCTTACGATCTCTGGTTTGATTGTTCATGAACAATGTCAACTGATGGGGCGGAATAGGCGCTATGATACGTGCTTCTTGAAATGGTACAGCGAGAGTAAGTTTCCGAGGCCTGATGAGGGAATGACATGAAGCTCAACTAACATGCAAAAAGAGTACCTTCGGGGCACGGGAACGGATAACAACGAATGTGCCGACCTCTTCAAGAACTACCAAAAATGCTTGACGGTAAACATAGATGGGTTTTTGGTTAGCATGTTGGTGCGACACGCTGGCTGACGTTTTCACCCTTAGGTCGCGCTGAAGGATCGTGGCATCGACAAGTTGCTGGACGAGGCACGGGAAGACAGCAAAGAGAACGATGCAACTTATTTAGGACGCAAATGTAAGTTTTTCACAGTGAAACAGCTTGATGTCGGGGGCTATGGTGGTAAATAAAATCTGACGAAAGGTTTGCAGGAATCCCTTGAATCCGAAAACACATCTCAATGTCGGTTTGGCGTTTTCGAGGTTGCATTTGTCAGGCGTAATGTGGCAATCTAAAAACATATATATTTACAACAGAACCTGATTTTAACTTGTGATGCGCCTTGTAATTTTTCATGTTCCCGATGTAATCCTTGCGCAATCCTAGATAAGTAGGCTTAGGCTTATTTGGCTAGGAGAAGTTTCCTCCAGAGATACAGAGAAAACTTGGACGAGATGAGGAAGTATGGAGGTCAGTGATTGTAGCCAGACGTAGGCGGTGGTGCATCATCCACGCGTATTACCGGATACAATAACAAAAACGATCGGAAATATTAGTGCATCTAGGTAGGGGCCCTTAGTTTATTACCAGTCTCCATGGGCGTCATGCGAAGAACTGCGATGCGCACCAAGGTAGGTACCGTAACCAAGGTACATGCTGAACCGCTCCAGCGGAACAACACCAGAACAAAACCGGGAGAGAACGACAGCAAATATCAGATGAAATTTGAACCGGCTCAGCCGGACGTGTCCATTAGAGAGCTGTTCAAATTTACTACGTAGTAGTCGTGTCGTCGACAACCAAACAAGACCCAGTCAGGCTTTTTTTTTCTAGAGGCAACAAGCCATGTGTTTCCTAGTCTCCTTACCTGTCCATCTCGTTCTCAGAATCTCCTTATTCTGTAATGGTGTATCTGACATTTTCATTCTAATCTCATCGTGCCTAAGGTACTCACCTAAGGCACTTACCCTTACCTTGAAAGTAAGGTAAGGTAAGCAAGGACCTGGTGTTCCAGACTACATCCATCCCCGTACCGGTATGAACCCCTCCCCATTCCTGCACCAACGTCTGTCCATTCAGGGCACCTCTGAGCTGCCAACTGCAGTGAGTCCAGCCCTACATCGAGTCCAGCTACAGTGCCTCATGTGGGGGCATATACATCCATGGATGGCCCAATGCCGAGCTTTCAGTGGGCGTCTACCGGCTACCTTGGCCAGATTCCGCTAGCGGCAGAGCAACTTAGCACCTGGGTGGGCGCTGAGGTCGGATAACATGCGCCAATTGGGCCAATTAATACATTGCCATTTGCCAGACGACGTGCCATTTCTCGCTCCAACCCCGACTCCAACTCCTCGACTCGACTCGCCGCACCGAAGCTCGTCCCTTGCCCTTCCCAACACTGAGAGAACCTTCCACGCCGCCCACATCCCTCACCTCCAGCCTCCGTTCCTCCTCCTAATCACGTCTCTGTTTTTGGACAACGCGTGATTAACACGACTGCCAAACAATCACAATCGCCTCTACCATCCTTCCTCCTTTCTGAAAGCGCTGAAGCCGACTTCAAATCAAGCTTCATTGCGACTCCTCTCGTCCTCGCCGTTCTCGAAGCTTCCCACCTCTCTCTGCCCCCCCGCGCTCGTCCCGGAAGTCGCAAGGCGCCGCAAGCCGCAAACCCGACCTCGAGTCCCCTCTTCTCCCCCGTTTTACACGCACCACATTATTCTTGGCGACAAGCCTCGGCATGTACCGTCCAAGGGAATAGCGATTCTATGCACCCCCTCTCCGTCCTCAGCGTTGGGATCTTCGTAGCCGGCTACATCACCGCCCGATGGGATCTGGTTACACGCCTCTACGAGCTTGCTATTTTCGCTTGGAACTACGGGGTTATTGTATGCATCCCCTTATTCGCGTCCCTAATCGTGCTCTTCCTACTCTCCCCGCTGGCCGGTCCTAACTCTCATCGACACTGTAGACACGCGCCGCCAAAGGTTTCGCTCTATTAACCTTGGTCTTCCTGCTCATATTCATTCCCGTGGAACGCCTGGCCACGAGGGAGGCGAACCTGGTACGACGATACCCTCCGAACCCCCCGCTGAGACATACCTGGTTGCGCAATTGGAAGAAGCCTCTGGCTAATGACGGTCACGGCCCAGCATCCCAGATCCCCCGGAGCTGGTGTCTCGGCCAGGGAACAGTTGCGACGGAGAGGGTCTTTCTAAGCGCCGTCTCCTGCTGCGCGCTCGGCTGAGATGCCAGAAAATGACGGCCTGATGAGGATATTCTGGCCGACCGACATTGATCGCTCCGACCTGCCGGGTGTCGTGGTGGGATGGAGGAACTCAAGCCTTGACGTCTTCGTCGTGGCTATTCTTGACGATGTTGATGTCAGCAACCCCTTGGACCGACTTCTCTGGCAGCAATTGACGAATTAGCAGGCCGGCCACGTCGAATTCGCCCTCAAGATCGGTACCCTCTTCCGAAGCTCACCTCACCCCGTCAACAGCATCTATGAACGATGCGGCCACGGCGCAATGCATGTCCTGGGTATTACAAATCCAAGCGACGCCGTGGTTCTCGACCCCTCTTTGTTCGTTGCGACTACCCCAGCCGGCGCAACGGCCCCCCGAATCACCTGCGCAAAGGCTCTCAGTATCCAGGTCATTCTCTACGATCGACCGCGGCCGAACAGGATGCAGTACATCTCGTTGAATCCCATTTCTCTAGCACTTGGGAACAAGGAGGCTCCGGGTCTATCCCCAACCGAACACATGGCCGAGGAGGAGATACAAGAGTTAAAGGCGAAGGAGCAGAAGAAAAGGTTGGTGGAGAAGGTCAAACTACACACCATCATCAAGCGTTCCCCATCGCCAAAGGAGAGAGCATTGCCGAAAATCGTGAACCAAATCAACTGGTCTTGGGAACTGGAGCAGTTGTTGCAGAAGAACATATCCCGCATCGGGACCAGGCCTAAGCGGACTCTCAGCGTCTCCGAACGAGTTGTGGAACACGCGACAACAATGCGCAATTTCGTATGGGACCTGTTGCTGTCATACGTGCTGCCTCTGATTCAGTGGGGCTTCGTATATATGCTCATGGGCCATAGAGCAGTCGCCGAATTTCTTCTACAGATACTAGAATTCCGGTTGAAGGAGAACTACTTGGCGTTGAAGGACATTTCGGCAACGGCGCAACAGGTGGAGATACGACTGCAGCAGTTCTGCTACTGGCCTATGCAGTACACGACGCTGCGACAGCGTAAGAACGATTGGGAGAGTGTCACTACCAGCCACCCGGACTATATTAGATTCTACAACAGCCTCTGGCTCGTCGCCAACGACGTCATCATCGGCATTGCTCTTGGGTCCTACATTATCGACAATGCAGACTGGGTTGCCAATGCGATCAGTGGGCTCCTGAGCAAGTACACGGTTGAAGCGCTGCAGCGTAGCATCTCATGGTTAATGGGCTGGCCTGCTGGCTTGAAGTTAAACAGCGAGTTGGCGATGTTCCTCGGAGACCTCTTCCTTTGGGTCATCGACTACTGGTCCAGTAAGTGTTTTCCGTTCCGGAATGCTCCGGCGGCTGCTAACCTCCACAGATTGTATTCAAGCCCTTCAGCCGATTCTACCTCATGTCATCTGGTTCATCGGCTTCTCCAGCTTTGCCGGTGCCAGCATGCCCATCGCTATGTTCTCCGACCTGTTGTCTGGCCTGACTGTACACATCTACTCATTTTACCTGGCGTCGGCCCGGATCTACCACTGGCAACTGACGATCCTTATCTCGCTCTTCCACCTCTTTCGTGGCAACAAGCACAACGTCCTCCGTAATCGTATCGACTCGTGCGACTACGACCTGGACCAGCTTCTCGTGGGCACCATCCTCTTCACCCTTCTCTTCTTCCTCTTGCCGACTGTGGTCGTTTTCTACCTGAACTTCGCCGTTGCGCGCATGGTCATTATTTCGCTGAAGGCTGTATTTGACACCCTTCTTTCTTGTCTGAACCACTTTCCCCTGTTCGCCCTCATGTTGCGGGTCAAAGACCCGAGGCGACTACCAGGTGAGATCCATGTGACACTCGAACGAAAGATACGTACTGACTGTCCGCAGGCGGCATTCGTTTTGAGCTTCGAGATACCCATGATTATAGACTTAATAATATTTCCAACGAACCACCCACCTCCGTCATCTATCTCAAAGTACGCCCCCTTCCTCCAAATATTGTGGGCATCTTCCAGTCTGACCATCCCGCAGTCCATACCCCTCACCTTTCGTGCCATGTTCCACCAGTACTTCCAGATGGGAAGCCGCATCCGCAAGCACTACCTTTCACCTCAGGTGGTTCTTTGTCTCCTGACCGGCAGGTTCGTCCCACCGCTCAACCGCAAGAACTTGTATAGCCTGCAGTACAGTATGTTACCCGCGCACCGGGCAAGTTTCCGCCAGATGTGGGACGCCATCACGACGGTGCAACCGACCAGAAAGCCTGTGCCGTTCGTGATGAACGGGAGGAGGTATCCTTCTGGGATTGGCGGAGGGGGGAGGACGAGATATCATCATTAGAAAAGAACTGAGTCCGGTGTTATGTTTATGTTTATGTTGCCGCGTGTTGATCCCTGATGTGTGATATTAGTTGCCTCGATGCTCTGATGCAAAATCAATCCTCACACCATCCAACCTGTCGATCCCCCACTAACCCATGCATCCTCCCCATACCCAAATATGTAATCCAATCGCAAATCTTGATCAAGATAATGCTCATTATCAGCGTGTACCAGGCACTCGGTGCCCTGGTCCCCCAGGGTTGCGTGAGGCGGCAACGTCGCAGAGGCCGGGCTTCTCAGTAACAGCGCGCGAAAGACCGTTTCAGAGGCTGAAAACACTACCTCCGCAGGTCGCGACGCGGGGCTCTTCGGGGCCGAGGGGTATCGCTGGAGAGCCGTACAAAGAGGTGAAGACTTTTTAGATCGTAATGAGACCTTTGGTGGCATGCGTCAGGCGCGGTCAAGAAGTCGGACGTGCACATGCATGTCTGGGAGACCACATAATCAAGAGGGCACAAGGCTAATGACGTTGGCTCTCTGAGTGTTGTAAAATGGAACCGGTTACGGAGTGAGGGGGAGGGAGGGTATCATTGTGGGGGGTCTAGGGGGTTGCTGTGAGTTGAAAGGTTGAGGTGGAGTATAGTGAGAAGCGAAAAGGATGAAGAGGATTTAGGGGCATGTCTCATTTAACCCTGGCAGTGAATGGGCATTCACCTGATTGTTGTTCAGGAGTTTGAGTATCTTACGATAGGGACAAGGGGGGGGGGACAAGGGGAGTTACGGACGGGTGTCATCGTCCCCGGGGGTTGCTGCTGAGAAGATTGAAGGACCATGGTTAGCGGTCGGTTCCAAAAGGTTGTTGACGACAGCATGACGGTGTTTCAGGGATTTTTACATGAGAAGTGAGGTCGTTGATGTAGCTAAAATCAAAGCACGGTTTGGGATAGCTTGCTCATTCCGGCTCAATAACGACTGTTAGATTATTACAAATTCGGTACTGTTAGTGTAAGAGCAACATGATACAGCACTTCCGGATCTAGGAGTTCATTTGGCGATTCTCTCTTCCAGTCTCTGGGAGCAACTTATAACCGCAGCACTTAGATCAGTGTAGCAGCTTGAGCCCCATCATCAAAGGCGGTAGTATTTAAAGATCACCCGCAGTGACCGGGCCAGGTGTGAGGGTAGCATGTAGGACAAGTGCGTGTCATACCTGCCCGTTGGGTTTATATGGCTCTGCTAAGGTATCCTATCGTTATTGTACCACGCGCCGCTGCGTACCGCTTGAAGACACCGGTCACAATGGCAGGCATTATCCCTCAAGAATTTCGTGGCCACACTGATAACGATAGGAACCGAGCTGGTGGCCCAACTTTCAGCTCTTGGACCTCAACAATGGAAACACATGTTGGTTTCCAAGAAAATTCACATTGAGACGGTGCTTGTTGCTACTTTTCGTGTCTTTTCAGACGATTTGTAGCAGGGCAGAGGTGATGCCATGCCATGGGTCAGTTTGGAATAGTAACCATAGCGCGAGGTTCATGGATTCAATACCAGCGGCATGATAGGGGAACATCGTGACTTCTGTCAAGATTCAGGCGTTCAGCTACCTAGACGAGGTTGATATCGCAGGTTCCATGCGATAGGCACTATGCAGGCATCATGAGGAAGCCGCACACGTCAGCCATTATCTACTCTGTGGGCAGCACGAAGTGCATATCCCGCATGCCTTGACGAAGCGGCGAGTCGCGCTTCTTAACTTGGTGTCACTGTCCATTTGCTGTGAAGATGAAGTCAAATCGTCAAATTGGATACTCGGTATCCCAAAAAAAGAAAAACCAGCATCTGATCGGTGACCTGAGGGCGATCGGTCTCAGGCCCGGAAAGTGGGTCCGTCGGAACGCCTCTCCGGTGTGGCGGGATCGACCATTATCACGCTCCGATAACCTCACTGGCTTCAGATTCGGACAGAAAAGAACACCGGGTGATGGTCTCTACCACTCAAAAGGTCTGTTTACCTAATATTGAAGAATTCAAACAGCCTGCAATGGACAAACACAATCCGTGACTCGCTCATCTAGCTGGTTTCAGGAATACCTAGGGTCGGGCAATAACCAGAGCCAGTCCAGAAAGCCAGCCGACCTTTGCCAGAAAAGCAAAAAACAACGAAATGAACCTACATTGAAACAAAGCATTCGTTGTGCGCCCTCCTCGTCGTTTCTATCGCGAGCGAGTGGTGAAGCGCTTGGCAACATCGACATAGCCATCTCCCAGCCATTCCTCCACGGAAGTATGAACACTACTCCATCATATCATACACGGGGCGCTGATTCAATTAAGGCACAAAATGGAACAGAGAAGCTTAAGAGCGGACCCAGACGTCCCTTGTGTTGACCAAGACCGCGAATTCTTTCTGGTCGTTAACTGGGTTCCTGATGTGAAGATGGAGACTCATGCTGGACTCAGCTAAACCAGAGTGGTATGGACACGCCCTCAACATATGCCTTCAGACATGCCTTCAGCATGCGCTATGGTCCTTGTCTTTCTGGAATGAACACCTTGAGTTCAATTGCTGTCTAGTTATCCCGCCTCTATCATTCATCGCGTCGTCGTTTCGGCCTCTTAATTTGAACGCGGTTAGCGAACCGGGCACAAACAAGACGACCGCAAATCGATGACAACCTCAGACCTAGTTGCAGCCACATATTCGCTACAGCCACCCGTATTTATGAGCTCTTCCAGCTTGATTCTTTCCAACCGAGGTTGGCGCGTCACCGTGGGCCGGCCACCTTGGCTGCGCCAAATCAATACGTCAGTCATAGACTACTATCATACTGTTTGACCGATATGTTGATGAGGGCGCCGCTATATTTGAACATCAGTACATATTACTCGCAAGAAACAAGCTATTGTTACCATTGATTACTCGTCCCAGTGACATGGCCCATAGTCTTAGATTCATGCCTTTGCCTTGCATGAAATGTCTGACCTCGACTACTGTGTTCGCAAGTATACGCCTTCGTCCTCAACACTGGCGGATGAGATTTCTAACAAGCATGCCTTGACCTGGGATGGAGACGACGAATAGCATGCGCGATATTTGGCTCCAGACTTATCGACAACATCGCGCTTTTGCAGAGCAGTTGGATCCTCGGTACGGTGAAGATGTCGAACACGGGATCAGTTTCGGGATCCAATGACGAGGCCTGTCTCGTCAAGGGTCAAGTTGCATCTCGGCAGGTTGATACAAGCACTAGATTGGACTGTTGACTTTTTAAGCTAGTAAGCCGTGTCTATAGTGAAGTCTAAGGCAAACTTTCGTATCTTGGGCATACTCGACAAGACCCAGATAAGCCAAGCGCCGGGGAGTCGAGGGAATTGATTACAAGGGAGACCGATTCGAGTCCTCAAGCGCTATCAAGCAGCTGAAGACGGAGAGCCAGGTCAGGGACAAACAGACTCAGTGGCCTCCCCCGTAGCGCAACCTTGGGCCACCCGCACAATAGCCTGCTCCCATGACATGTCGTCCCCAGCAAAGCATCCACAAATTGGTCGAGCTGAACTCAGCGGGACCTTCTTCCCCATGGGGAGTGGGGGCGGCCGCACATATGCTCTCGTTACAAGCCTGTAAACCATAGGGCTCCGTTTTTGATAATGGGGAGGAGGACGTTGTTGAACGGGTCCCGTCTTCAGTCTAAGCTCCAGCGGAACTTGATACAGACGCAAACGGCCGGAATAACTGATAGCTGCAACATGTTGCGGTTACTGCTGCTGCACGTCATTCGAGCCGTAAGACGTCCGTCCTGACCATCTGCCCAGGACTCTAAATGACTCGCACCGTGCATCCCAGTAAATCCACCACTGCTGGCCTCACGATATCCCCTGGCAACCTTCAAACCAACACGACATCATTTCTTCCAAGACGCGCTGTCGTTAGAAACAGGGCACAAACCCCAACCAACAGCCGGTCATTCCAGAAAGGAAAGGACAATGCCAATGCTTCACAACGTCCAAAACCGGTAAATAGTGGACCCGATTCTTCAGCCACGGTCGTCACTGGTCCCGAAGCCTTGGGTTCCCTCCTTCTCCTCACCCAAGTTTCCTNAACGCCGGTAGGAAAAGCGAGCAGGTTCCTGAGAGGGGGAACAAAAAAAAAAAAGAGAAACCAGGTCTGGCGTGA
The DNA here is from genome assembly GCA_001937105.1 of Colletotrichum chlorophyti. Lineage (NCBI taxonomy): Eukaryota > Fungi > Ascomycota > Sordariomycetes > Glomerellales > Glomerellaceae > Colletotrichum > Colletotrichum chlorophyti. The sequence continues at coordinate 870 of MPGH01000260.1, read as the reverse complement.
GGGGAAGGTGCCTGCCGTCATGCACATTTCATAAACAAAAGAACGAGAGCCCCCCAATGCTCACTTAGTAATCTTTCCAACGACATCCCATCGTCACCATCATCCCGTCCATACCTACCTTACGCTTATAACAGTGGCAGCAACAGCACAGCTCAGCACCCCACTGCAAAACGGCGCAAGCCCATCAGGCGACGAAACGGTGTTCAAAAACGGCATGGTTCGATGACAACCAAAACGATAAAAACAAAAGAGACTGTCATGATGCCATAACCTGTGGACCGCCCCCCCCCATCGCGCGGACCCGCCAGACCAGAGGGAAGAGAGGGGCGAGAGACGAACGGGGTGTGTGCTGTGCTGTGCTACGTTGGCAGTTCAAACGGAAACTAAGCCGCTAATCCCAAAGGTAAACGGCAGGCTTTTCTTGCTTTCGTCCATTTCCTGTCCCTCCTACTCAAGCGTCCGGCTGCAAGCCTACGGAAAACGTTTAGAGGGTAAGCAAGCAGTATCGGAGAGCTCGATGAAGCGCGGCGCCTGCGGGCGGTCGGGCGCCCACAGTCTAGCCCCTCTTTCTTCCCTTCAAAAGTCAATGTCGACGATGAGGTTTCCGGGGAGGAAGTAAGTAAAGACACAAATCAAAAGACGAGGCGTTATCAAGTTTTTTCTTCTCACCCTCCCCTTTGAGGTCGCGTAAAATCTACCTCATCTCTTACTTTGCGTTTCTTGCAAGCCAAGAACGCGGCAAGGTTTCCGTCGCCGTCTGAAGTTCGGCAGAATTTGAGCAAGATTGAAGGAAAAAAAGAATAAAAAAGGAGCGCACGACTCGGCCAATCACCACTTTCCACCCACCCACAGTTCGAACGATAAGGCGAC
>MPGH01000026.1:684344-712741 GCA_001937105.1 Colletotrichum chlorophyti | reverse complement strand
AATAAGAGGGAAAAATGAAAAGAAAAGACAAAGGAGCAAAAAGTGATTCAAGAGTTTTGTCGCATGTCTTGTGGCTGGACCTGTGGTGTACGTATCGTCGTCCCTTCGATTGGAGTACGGTGCGCATCCGTAATTTACTCGTGTGTGATGTCTGTAACAAGCTGCAAGAGCACATGTTAATTTGGGGAGGGGGGGAACGTTTAGGAAATTCTGCCCACCCCTCCTTCCCCCTCACCATCCCTCTTCCCTCTCGTCCTCCTGGCTCCAGCAAGCCCCTTATTCCTCCCATGTTCAATTTTCAGCCTCTGCACTGACCACCCCCTTCTGCCGGCACTTGGGGGAAGGGTCTCTATTTCTGATCAGGTCTAGGCCATGGTTTTCTGCCCGTTTGTTATCAGTGCGTCACCGATGCAGAAAGCTTCGGGGGGTATAACCACCTTTGGAGGGGTTCATTACCATTTGGCGAAGGGAGGCGAGCGATGAGCTGAACGTCAGAGGTCTGATAGGCGCGAAACCTACGTAGCACACAGGTGACGCACTTGTAGTCAGCATGCTCTCCACCTTATTAGCAAGCTAGGTGGCCAAAGCAGCATCAAAGGTATTTTGCCTAGGCCTGAGTATAAACCACTGCGCTCTCCGCCAGTCGTCCCTCAGACTAAGTAGACATGTGCGGCAGAAGCGGCATGTCCAACGAATGCCGATTCTGATAAGACCGACCATTGGGATTTCTGAAAACTACAACTGGAAAGGACAGCCCAGCTGCTGACCTGACGCCCTGAGCTGGTGCAAGGTGTAGTGCCAGGAGCAGGTCGGTGCCTTGGTATTCGAGAGATTGACAAGAACCCCAAAAGGCAAGGAAGCCCGTGATATGCGCAGCAGCCCCGGCATTCTCATCCCATCCTCTTTGATATTTTTGTCTTTTCCCAGAAGTTTTGTTTTCGAGGCAAGACCCGCTGGCCCCACCGTACTTTCTCTTGGAGCGCGTGAAGACACCGGGTAGAGACAACGGCTCACGGCTCACGGCTGGCCTAATAAGCCAGCCACTTCAGTTCAAAAACGGCTAGTCTCCCGAGTTCGAAGTTGAGTCGAAACTACTCGCATCATTAGATTCGCGCACTTCTTATCCGTAGTCCGAGCCTATTGTGTCTTTTCTGCCCCCCCACACACCCCGAGGGGAATGCTTTCTCTCATCATGCAAGGTTGAGAATAACCTGCTCAGAACCATATCCAAGCGTCAGACTACTGGCTACTCGGCTCAGAGAACGAACAAGACAAGTATCGGTGGATATCCGGGTGGATGACTCCCCTCACCGAACCGAACCGAACCGAGGCCATGTCATTTCCCGGTCTAAAGGTTAATCCACGAGGAGATGGCGTTAGACAAAAGCTACGCGTACACCAGCCCGGGGCCAGGGGTCGAGGTAGAGACGGCCGACAAGCCAGACAAACACCGTCAGAAATTCCGGCGTCCCGGGAAATGGCAGGGTACTTCGTAAATCGCGAAAGACGCAGCAGGGCGTGGGCATCGAAGGTGACCAGGTGACCAGTCCGGAAGTCTGATTGCTCTCTTGCATGCGCAGACTCTAGGCTGGGCAAAAGGTTTCGTCACAAATAATGGGAGTCCTCCATCTCTCGCAGAATGTTGCTTATACGACTTGACGACCGAAAAAGGAGCACGCGTACCAAAGCATCATTGTACGTTCATGATGAGCGTCCAGTTCAGGCCGCCATTCTTGGAGTGTTGCAAAACCTTGTCTTCCTTTGCAGCACCAGGGTCTTTCGAAGCCTCGCGGCTCTACATGGTGTGCGGCAGCCATCTATTGACAAACGACTGTGATGAGGAGGGAACTTTTTTTGCAAGAGAGCATCAGTCCTCGAAGTGAAAGAGTCTTCGGCTCGAATGCATCGGTTGTCATGATGTTAGACGGTCCGGAGCGCATGTACGTACGCCGCACATTGCGTTGTCATCAATAAATGTCGCCTGTGGTATACTCAGAATATTTGTTTCTTCCACGTCTCTTGGCTTTCTTCTCGAAAGGAGTGACTTTTGTTTTCGTGCAAGGGGAGCAAAGGGCTAACAAGAACGCGGAGGGCACGTGGGAAGGGCTTCGAGAGCATCGACCAACGGTTGCTCCAGCCTCGGTCTTTCGCAACTGCCTGCATGCCAGGCTTAGCTTAGCTGGACCCCATTCGCAGTGTATTGGTTGACGTATCTTTGGTGAGCAACTCGCCGCTTTAAAGGATAGCTTCTCCAAATCGGACAGCTGAGCTGTACTGTACCGTGTGGTTCCCATCAATCGAGACGCCCGCGCCTGCAGCAGCTACTATTATCTGCAGGTCGCAAAAGTGACTCGGCACATGCTTGTTTATTACTCGGGATTGACCCACCCAACATTGTCCCACGGAAACTGTTGCCCACGTGGAGCATTGGTCCGTGTGGCGTACGGGCGTGAGTGTAGGGTGTGGGAACGATGATATGAGTACTTTCTCGGGCGTGCAGAAGCAGCAGAGCCACTGGGCGACAAGAGGAGACCAGTCGGAGGGAACTTACCAGACTCGACGGCGGCGAGCTGTTGATGGACGGCCTGCGGGCGAGCGGGCGGGCGAGCAAGACGGATACTACGTAGTATGTCGCAATTTCTTGCCCACGAAAGGATTCCCCTGCACTTGTGTGATGCTGCCAGAATTTCCCTCGAGTTCGGGTTAGAGCTCGAGGCTGGCGGTTGAAACCAAGGCACCTGACAGACAAAAGCCCGCTTCAACGGAAGCATGGTCAGGCCGGATGTTTCGTGAATCCACAAGATTAGCGACATACGGGGTGCCCATGATACAGCCGGAGCAATCCAGCGTCTACAACTTGTCGGAACGGGGAAAAGTGGCCAGCTGAAGGCCGAATGGAGCCTCGATCGAAGAGGGGGCGGCGTGCGGTCCATTCTGTCGCCGCGATGCAGCTGACAGACGCCAGGAGACCCGAGGCGACTCCGGATGGGGGCCACAGACGGTGCTGAGAACGTAGCTAACGGACAGACGTTGAGGCTAGTAGTGTAGTATGCCTTAGTGTAAGCGTCTGCACGTTTGATCTGGTCTCATCCAATGTTTGATTTCGTCCTTCCGTGGTCGGCTTGTATGTGGCTTAGATAACGGCCGGTGGTCGGAGAGTCGAAGGAGACTCGCAAGCGACAAGGCCCCCCCACGTAGTGCGTACTACGTTGAATGAAGGTACCATGGTACCTTAGTTGCCCACAGCCAACGCTCACGCCCGGGCCTCATTAGCCAGCCCCATGGCAATATCGAAGAGAGGCTGGATGTTACTTCTTCTTCCTCCTCTTCTTTCCCTAATTTTTTTTCCCTCCTTTCTTGGGGACTCTTTGTTTGTTTCCCCCCATTCTCCCACCTATCTGGTTTTTGTTAGTGTCCCCAATAGTATATTTTCTCGAAATGTGTAGTCTCAAAGTGAAGGAAAGAAGGGGGAATACGGCGTGTCCTGCCTGAGCTACAAAGGAGGGGACAAGAGGAGTACCTAAGACGCAGGCAGCTGAGAAGGCTCATGTGCTGGACGGGGCTGGTGGGTCGATTGAGTATGTATGTGTCTGCGGCCGCTGACCACCACTTCCGAGATGCAACGGTTATCGATCCCCGATAGCCCTAGACCACGGTAGCTTGGATGCTGGCGATAGACGCAACAAGCTGTATCGGAGTTAGCTCGAAGTTTCGGAGCTGGCACGATGCCTAACAAGACAATATGTGGTGGTCGCGAGCCAGCAACCAAGTAAATGGCCGGTGAAAGCAAAGTAGTGAGATAGGGTTGGCAAGGAACAAGCTGGGATGAGCCGAAGGGTGTGAGATGCTAGGTGACAGGGGGCTAGAGGGTGTCCAGCGAGCGATATGTAGCACAAGACATTGTACGCAACGGGCTTGTTAGCTCGTAGCCCACAGCCCACCTAAGATGGTGGGCGGTGTGGTACGGCGCGAGACAGGCGTCTGGGTTGCAATATCAAGGGTAGAGACGGACGAGATAAGACCGAAGAAGTTGATAAGCAGCGTAAGTGTGCCTGAGACCGACGAGGCTACTTGGCACTGGTGGACAAGGTAGACTTGAGACGCTAGCTGTGAGGTAGTTGAGAAACTTGAGACCAAGACCAAGATCCTGCCCAGTTAAGGTATTGAGATGTCTTGCGAGCTGATGACTAGACGGAACCTGGCAAACTGATGGAGATGTCCGTCCGTGGGACGGCAGGGGGGGCAGATGGTGGTGATGTACAGTAAATTCAAGGTTTGAAGGTTGGAGGAGGGAAGGGCTGGCAAACTGGGCGAATTACTATGTAGGCAGACGAGGCAGGGCAAACTGAGAGAAAGCAAGGCGAGGCAGTTGACGTAGGCAAGGCCCAGCATCCATACAGATCCCACTAGAAAGGTGGTGCAAAGGTAACTACTTTGACATGTAGTGTACGGATATCTGTGGTGTGAAGATTGACGAGAGTGCGTGGTGGTCAATCGGCCGTGGTCCGTTGGTCAGATGCGCAGGTACGGCCAAAGTAGGCACCTAGCATTTTTCCAGGTATTGCATATCCCTGCTGAACAACATCTTTTCGGGACCCTGGGATAAACGGTCGGTCGGATGACGGCCGAGCTGTTCCATGCTCCTCGACAAGTATCCGTCCCTCTCCACCGCTGCGGTAGTATTCAGGGCACGAAGCGCCTTAATGACTGGTGTTTGAGATGGGAAGCGAGGGCAGATTTTTTCTTTTCGATAGCCTTTCGTCTGTACTCTTGTCCATCTGTAGGTGGATAGAAGCGAGGGGAACAGACGTGTTTTCGTAGGGTGGTAGTGTAGACTCGATCGTACTACTGACAGGACCCTGTCTTGAGGAGCAAATTGTCTGTGCGAAGCAAAAGCAAAAGAGGAAGCAGTACCGTGATCTGTGATATGATTCAAGGAGATCCGGCAAGCGTCATCGAGCCGTTGGTTTTATGAGAGTTGGGGTATGAGATCTATCATCTCCTTTCTCAAGCCCCGGGAATATCGATGCGCATTGGGCTTTCCGGGCAGAGCGCCTCGCACCAGACGAGCAAGCAAACGCAAGGATAGCCCCAGAGCGAATCAAACAATCATCTCTGATACATCGTGTTCAGTGTTTATTCATCCTGTCATGAGGGGAACTTCTGAGAGGAACTGGCCTGCTTAATATTTCTTGCTGCATGACGGAAGATATCTGAATGCCTCAGGTACTACGGACAGGACTGAGAAATGTGAGGCGAGTGATGCCATTCTTGTATCCCTTGTTACGTGACGGAGCTGGACCACGGCAACGACAAGACGAATGGCACGAGGGAATATCTCACAGTAAAATATATGCGACTGCACTCATACCTGGTGAAGTGCTGGGTTCCGAGGAAGGGGAAGGTTCCTTTCCTTTTTCTTCTTCCTTTGTTTCTATTCCCTGGAGGTACCTCAGTATGTACTAACATGCTGCATGCTTGCCCAGTATCCATCTCTCCTTCCTTCCTGCCCATCCATGACCCAACCATCTATCCACCCAACCATCCTACCATCCATGATCCAACCTCTCCTCCTTGTGCCCTGTCCTGTTTTTTAACATCCCCGTTCCGTACCTTGTCATATCCCGGCCGGACCTGTCGCTGCTCTGTCATGTCTCCTTCCACATCCACATCGTCACCCATCCATGATCCAGTTCAGGAGGGACGGAATTTACACTCAGCGTCGGATTCTACTCCACACTCCACAAGAAGCCGTCCCGGCCTGTTGTCCACCACGAAGTTATCCACAATCGATCGCATCTTTCTCCAACTGTCCCTCTGTCCCTCTGTCCCTCTTTCATTCCCTCACACACGCACAATACTCGTCACTCTTGTACCTCACACTCATCACAGTTTATCTTACACTACATTACTTTACATTCGCGCCGCTAGCTTCTTTCTGCCCCACTTCCCCAAATCAACCCTGCTTCACACCTGTTCATTAATAAGAAGCGCCCTTGCCCCAACGAGGGAAATGAATCTCTTCATGTTAAGGTCCGTAGCCCAGCCATTCTGTTCTCTTTCGCTCTAGGTATGGTGAGGGTGGAGTCACGGTACCTTCTCGCTCGTTTCCCATCGGCTCACAGAAACATTGTTCATGTCGTATTCCCTTCTTGCTTTGCATGTTCCTCCTCGATACAACAACCAACCGCCACAACGCTGTACTCGACGACTCTTGTATCCAACTTTTACCTTGATTTCCGGAACTCTTCCAACCTTTGCCTCTTCTCCCATCCCGCCTGTGCCCTGAGGCCGCTTGCTGTGCTCCTTCTGGAAGCTGGGCGGTCGGGGAGAGAGAAAGAGATAGGAGACTAAACTGACCAAGCGGATCAAGTTTGAAGCGGAAACAAACCCTGGGGCCGCATGGCATCCACACCCCGCTACGGCGAGCCTTTTGTTCATTATATCATCTTGACCTTGGTACGAATACCGGCTCTCGTCGCACTCAGTTTTTGGAACAGAATTGAGACGGCCCGTTCAAGCAATTTCTGAGGTGCTTCGTACCTCGAACCTACTGAACAGGTTCTGTTTCATACATAGCCTTCGCTCAGCCCCGACAACACGATCCCGCTTGGTCTATACCAACTCCGAACCAAATAACTGGTCAGACACCTGGAAGAGACCAAGGCCGAACGAATGTTTCAATTGGCTGTAGGAGTAGCTTCTGAGAGACCAGAAAGCAAGACGAGGCAAAAGTGGTTACACCTCACAGGTTACGACTTCCGACGGGCAAAAAAGCGACAAACCCAGCTGTCTGACGGCGTGCTCATACCGCCCCAACATCACAGTTAGACGTCAACGCCAACACCAACTGCAACAGAAGAAAACACGAGAATCAAATACCAGACGCCTTCTTCACGCCCCGCTGTGTTAACACTGATAATATGCGCTGTTTCGACGCATTCAGATAGTACCCAAGAGGCATCATGAAACCGACCCCCGAGGCTTCTCTCGATGTTGCTGAATAAGTAAAACAACCCGTGAACTGCTTAGCCTCCACGAGCAGAGACGACGACCCATGTCGATTCTTTCTTCTAGCTACCAGCCTTGATATACGCCGAGCTTGACAACGTTCAAAGTGTCGTCGTCGGCTGGAGGAGGACGCCATCAAGGCCTGGGAGGAATGGCGGACAATCTCCCTGACCCGGCCCTCGACAGCGCCATCCGTCACCTTCTCGACCAGCAAGCTGCTATCCAAGCCAAGCTGGCTGCCTTACTGCCCGCCAAGTATGGTCCAAATGTCAAGCTGGAGCTGGACATGCTCCGTCACAAACTGCGTGTCCTAGAGGCATTCTCTGATCACCACCGTATGTTGTTGCCCGCCTCCCCATGGCCACAGTCTAGTTCTCATCGGCATAGGCGTATCCCCCAGTATTCCTGTCGTCTCCGAGTTAGAAGAGGCAAGATCTCTTCAATATCATTGCGAGTGCATCGAGATAGCTTGTTTAGAACAAGGTAGGCAATCCTTCGTCTTGTCAACGACTCACTGGCAGACTCCAGGTCTAACACAGCCTCCAGGTCACGATCTATCCGATCCAGTCGTGGCAGATACGCTGAAGCGATCGTTGCATAACGAAGCTCCCGCGGGATATGCCGCCTGGTTGGACCGCAACCTGGTCATTTACGACCCCGTCGTTCGCGGTTGGAAGATGAGGGAGAGTCTGCCGCCGCTGTCGCGCTCTACGTCTTCCTACAAATGCTGGGACGAGCGCTGCATCCACTATATTTATGGCTTCTATAACAAGGACGACAGAGACGCTCATTCCCGAGAACACGATATTCATATTCATCGCGATTCGGGCATGTCCGTCGGCAACACACCGCTATTGCCGTTATCCGAACATACCGCACCACGGCCGTATAGCTCTGAGGCGGGAAAACACCCAACAGAGGTTCAACTCCCCAAACCATCAACCGGTATTCAGCTGGCTCCGCTTACAACAACAGGTCCACTGAGGGACCGCCGAGACACTTTGCAATCCTACACCTTGATTGGCGAACACTCTGGTCCTGGTCGAGGTTCCGTCGATTCCGAAGTCGATCCTCTGCTTCCCCCCTTGAAGCGCAGCAGGGTTGGCCAACCGCGTCTTCAGTCTATCGGCGAGCTGAGGCTCGTTCAGGACTCTGGACCCTGTCTACGCTGCTTCGCGACGAAGCAACCGGTATGATTTTCGGGCTCTTGGCAGGCTTCATTCCAGTTACTAATACCGTTTCGCAGTGTGACTCCAGCGAACCTTGCTACTACTGTATCGATCAACCCTTCAGTCCTAGCAATGATTTTTGGAAGACAATCGGCTGCCATCGCGGCCCACTCGACGGCCTTTCAGAATTGGTGCTTCCAGGTCGGTCTCCGATCCATAAATAATCTGTCATCAATATCTGACAATAGCAGCACCGGCTCCCCCACGACAAACCCAGACTCCTATCACATCGCCCCTTACACAAAGGAGAAGCATGAGCGAACATCTAGAGAGTAGTTATCGCATCTCGCCTGATATTCTACACACTGTTAAGGCGCATGTTGACTTTGATGACGGGTTCTGGTGGACAGAAGACCTCGTTAATCTCCCTTTGGTTAATCCCACACTTTCAACGTACTCCAAAGAACCGATAGAGCGGCCCCCACCGGTATTGAGTATACTCACGGCAAGCTGGAACGGCGGTGGGACGGCTTATAACTTTCTTCATCTCTTGAAGACAAGTGGCCTGGTTGCGGCGACAAGAGAGGTGGAGGAGGCAGTTTTCCCAGTTTTGTATCGTGCGAAGCTGCTCCTCCGAGAAGTCGTGTTCTGGGACCTTCTGCAGCCCGAATCAGCCATTCGTCTGGATGGTGGACTGACGCACCGATTTCAGTTTACTGACGAAGTCGACAACGATGCACATCATCGCTTACTTCGCAACTGCGTGTCACAGTTTCTCCAAGCATTTGAAGCTGCAACAATCAAAAAAGGATCACAGAATCCAAAAAGCTGGTTTGCCACATTCATTGCGCTATGTCTGTTTAGCATCGTTCGAACGATTCTGGTGGACATTTCTTCCCTTCTCCCGAGACGTCATTCGACGCTAGCCTCAGTTACCTGGAAAGGAATGAGCAATACGCAATCGATGCAAAGCGTCTACAAACTCTTGGTCACAATCTTTGCCGCCTCTGCTCCGATGCTCATCGACGAAGAAAACATCGAGCTCGACGAGCGCGACAAAGCCATCATGGATTCGCTTTGTTTAGTTGTTCGAAAGGATATCTGGGCACAGCAAGGGTTATCTTCCTGCACAGATTTCTTGATGCATCTCGGGGAAGGCGACGCGGAAGGCGGGACCACGTATAATGGTTTCCTGAGACAAAGAGTTCCGTTCAAGACTAATGTTTTCGTCCTGCCGCCCATCGTCAAACCTGGGGAAGAGCCTAGGCGTCCTGTGCATGATCCCAGAGCTCTTGGCGACCCCTGGGTGCCGAACCCGGCCTCACTCCCGGACCGAGACCTTTTTCCTGGGTCTGTTGCCTCGGAATACTTGACTTCGTCCCAAGGGTTTGACCCGTTAGGCCGCAGACACACCGTTGGAGAGAGCCCTACGTTTCCCAGGGGGGCTATGCGATCCCTGGGGTCACCAGCATCGGGAGGCAGAGGGCGGCCTACCTATCAACGACCACCCCTTCGCCGAGTCTACTGCAACAAGTGTAACGAGTATCCCGAGGGTTTCAGGGGCGAACACGAGTTAAGGAGACACACCGATGCCAAACACGCCGCCTTGGTGAGGCGTTGGGTCTGCACTGAGCCAGACAGCTACAGCGCGGCGTTGCCACAGCCAATCATACCACTGTCGAAGTGTAAGGCGTGCGTAACACAGAAGCGGTATGGAGCGTACTACAACGCGGCGGCCCACCTGCGCAGAGCACATTTCAACCCGCACAGAGGTGGTAAAGCGAGCGGGGACTGGCCACCGATGACCATTTTAAAGGACTGGATGCGAGAAGTGCGGCAATCCGTAGATACCCAGGATAACGACGACTCCAGCGCAGGGGAGGAAGGCGACTATAAGCCACCACCGGAATACTTCACTCCGGTGCCGCCGCCTCTGCCGCCGCCGCCGCTGCCGCTGGTACGCTCACCCGCGTTTGGACCCACCATCCTGCCAGCTGCACCGCCGTCAGTCCCTTTAATGATAGCCCCAGCAGAACCTGTGGCCTCCTCACAGTTGAGCAGCCCATCGAGCAGGACGCTGGATAACCGCACGAGGTGCCCCCATCCTGATTGCGGACGAGTCTTCAAAGACCTTGCAGCGCACATGCTCACCCACCAAGAAGAGCGACCAGAAAAATGTCCCATAGAGACATGCGAGTACCACACCAAAGGATTCGCGCGAAAGTACGACAAGAACCGACACGCCCTGACACACTACAAAGGGACGATGGTTTGCCCTTTTTGCCCTGGCGCCGGGACTGCCTATGAGAAGGCCTTCAATCGAGCTGATGTCTTCAAGCGGCATCTGACGTCGGTGCACAACGTGGAACAGACGCCACCCAACAGCCGCAAGCTCATCATAAGCGGATCTGGCAACGTCCGCGGCGACGGTGCCAAATGCTCCATCTGCCAAAGCTATTTCGGCACAGCGCAGGAGTTCTACGAGCACTTGGATGACTGCGTTCTTAACGTCATTGTGCCTGCATCGGCAAAGACGCCGAGGGACTCGTCTGTCCTTGCCTCGACAGCTGGCATAGAACAGAGAGACAGGCCTGGCGAGAGTGTTTCAGCCAATGTGAAGGGTACATCACCGGCAGGAGAAAAGATGGACACCAATCCATAGTGGCTACTTTGGAGTAAGGTAGAAGAGGTTTATTTACGTTTCACACCGAAGGCTGGAATCGTCTTCCTAAATACCCCTCAGGTTCCGAACAAAATTCATTCTGAGATAGTATAAATTTTTAATGGTACGATACCCCCAACACAATAGTATCAGCTTTTGTGATGCTAGAACATGTCTACTTTGAGGCTTACGGACGATGGAACGTTCACGTGGCAAGACAGGAGGCTTTTACTCGCATTCGTGACGGTCAAATTACCAGAGGACACTTGGGAGTCGATGTTCGACAACATTGGAATTTCGAGGTCGGACCAGTCAAATGCCCACATAAGCCTCTAGCGCCTGTAAAGATAGCTCGCGCAATCCCGTGCAGTTCATTGCTCGATCTAGATCTTCCTACGTTCCTCCTTACATGATTCTCAAGCGATTGTAAATGCACGCATGTTCTCCATTCGTCGTATGCCATTACAGCTTGGCATGCACAGCTGCAAGTGATCAAAGATGAAATAAAGTCGACAGTAAGAACAAACGTAGAAAAGAGGAAGACAAAGGAGACAGTACAAAGTCAGACCGTACAGACATCTAAGCCGCAAACCCAACAGGAATGAATCCCGTACTCGCCTTAGGCTTCCTTGCATATCCGTTCAACATCCTCCATCCGGCGCCGCAGCCTCGCCCCTCCTCAACGATGGCCGCGACTCCCTCGACGCTCTTTCCGGCTTCCCTCACAGCCGCGCCACCTGTCACCGTGTCGGCCAGCCGCAGCTCGCCGCTGACCTTCTCCATCTCGCAACGTAACAGCCAGCGCTCCCAGCTCCACCCACCAACGATTCCCGTCACGTTGGCCACGCTGTCGGTGCTTCCCGAGACCATGGCTTCCATCGTCACCGTTCTCACCTCGTCGCCCTGAGGGTTCTCTCTGATTGGCAGCGACGGGAGCGGTTTCCGCGGCTGTTTTGGTTGTTGTTGTTGTTGTTGTTGTTGTTGTTGTTGTTGTTGTTGTTGTTGTTGTTGTTGTTGTCTGGAGGGCGGACGCGCGCCCATGGGAAGACACACCCATGCGCGGCGGATCTCGTCGAAGCCAGCGCGCGACAGGCGGCCTAGGAACATTTTTGTGGGAGCCGGATCGTAGCCCAGCGTCTTGAGGTCGAAGCCGAACTCGACGCTCTTGGCGAGGCCGAGGGGTCCCGCGTTCATTATGTCCGAGTCAAGAACGGAGAACTCGAGGTAGCCGCCAGGCTTAAGCACGCGCATACACTCTCTGAGACACGTCTCCCACTCGTCCTCGCCGTTTTCGCCGACGAATTTTAGGATGCTATGCAGCTCGCGAGCGGAGACGAGGTCGAACTGGTCATTCTTGAAAGGGAGGCGAGTAAGGCGCTCGACAGCGACCTGGCGGTGGTTGGGTGGGCCTCGGATGTTGGAGTTGGAGAGCTGGCGGATGGCCTTGGTGGTGACGGTGTAAATCTTTGTGCTTGGGTACTGCAGAGCACAATGCCAGGCCCAGTCGCAAGTAGACTGGCCTCCGAGGTCGAGAATCCGCGCGCGGTCGCGCCCGAGGCCCGCGGTGCAGCGCGACAGGCGGGCGAGGCGCTTGACGACCGGCGCGGAGACGAGCCTTCCGCCGTTGAGCGACTTGATGGCGGCGACGTGCCACGTCGACATCGCCATCTGGGACATGGCCTCATGCTCCTTTTCGCGGCGGAGCTTCTCCGGGTCGTCGAGTAGAACGTCGTCGCCGCGGGCGACGTTCGCACTGAGGCGCTTCTTTGCTGACTGTGGTACAACGCTGAGTTGGTACTTGCCGAGGAGCTGGTTGCGGTGGAACTCGCGGAGGCAGACGCGTTGGGCCTGAAGGGCCTCGAAGCGGGGGAGTTGATGGACAAAGACATCCTGCTTGCCCGAGCGGATGATGTAGTCCTGGAAGGCGCGGTAGTAGGCGGACTCTTGCCTCAAGAGCTTGGAGGGTAGCAGGCGAGGGATGTCGCTTTTCGAAATAATCTCAGAAAAGCGAACTGTCTTCTTGCCCAGGGGCAGCAGGGAAAGGGTCTCTGGCTCCGGTGCCGTTTCCACATCCTCATCAACGGCCTCAGGGATAGCGTTGAGGCGGTGATCTTCTTCATCGGTCTCGTCGACCTCGATAGGCTTGAGGTAGGCGCGTTGAGCGGAGAGCCACATCTCGGTGCGGTCGAGGTTGGAGAGGGCCACCTCCTGCTGCTTGCGTGCGTACTCGGGATCGTAGACCGTGACGATTTCTGTCGGTGCATCTTCAGCCTCGGGTGAGGTTGGCTCGGGCAGCGTTCCTGATGATGTTGAGGCGCCGAGAGGGACAATCGGCCTGGCAGTGGGCATGTCGTCCTCATCGATCTCCTCCTCCTTGACTTCAACCACCTGCTCTACGATCGCAGAGGAAGACGACATCGAGTCACGATAGAACTGCTCAGCAGGATCATCAGAGATGAGGTTAGCGGGCATAGCTGGCACCGGAGGCACTGAGGCGTCCATATTCCAAGGGCAGCGGTAAAACTGCTCTGCAGTGGTGGACGTGGGAGGCACCAGGTCTTCTGGAGATCTTGTCGGCATGTGCCATGTTGTCCTGGTTCTAGGGGAAAGGGCTGAGAAGAAGCCTCCAGGTGACGGAATATCGAGCTTGGTAAGATCGGCCAAGGACCGACGGTGAGAGTTGGGTGTAAGCTCAACCATACGCGCTGGTTGGGCCGGAAGATTGGTAAATAGTCGCAAGGGCTGTTGACGCATCTCGGGTACGGGTTCCTGGGGAATCTCTAGAACCTGCTCAGAGTGTTCATGACCATGCTCGTGCTCGTGTAGGCTGTCGTTGTCACCAGATAGCGCATGCAAAGTTGCCAGAGCCTCAGGCTGCAGCCTTACACCAGACCAATCTTCAGTCTTGCCACTGTCGCTGCCGATGATGGGGGTAGGTGGCGCAGACATCTGTGCCATCTGCTCCGAGCTCAAACTTCCGTCGAGGGAGGGCGGGGCGGAAATGGTGGGAACCTCCTGAGCTTGCTTGGCTTGCATGAACGAGAAGACCTGAGGGGACATTTCGACTCTGGTTGGTGGCGTGGGGGGCACTGGTGATGCCAGCGTCTTCTTAAGACCGGCAGACCAGTCATCCGTCGATGTGTTTCGGCCACCGGGAATCACCAGAGGGGGCAAAGCTCTGCGAGCGCCAGTCGCAGTCTGCTTCACAGTCTCGTTACGACCAGAGTTACGTCTCCTGACCGAAGATTTGCGCGATGGCACCCGGCGCACCGCGGCCTCGTCTTCGTCTGTGACATCATACAGGTCGTCGAACTCTGTGACATCGGTCATTATGCTCAATCGGTTGCTGTTCCACGGGTTGGAGGACGTGGAAGGAGAGCTTCTCTCGTCAGCCGAGGCGCTGGACGGGGAGGATGGTAGAATCGGGGCAGAGAGGAAATGAAAACCTCTCGGGGTAGGGAAGTGGTCGCTTAACGGTGACAACCAGGCCTCGATCTTAAGGTTTGAGCTCTGATTCCGAAGTTGCCTGTTATCGCTCGCATACTGGGCATCCTCGTTCTCCTCCTCCATTATGGTATTAAGCAGCCTCCCCGGCCTTCGGCCCTGCGAAGGCGAGGGAGGTCTGTAAGTTGATGCGGGTAAGTGAATTATTTCAGCCATTTCCCCCTACACAGTCAGGTATCCTGATATAGACCGGCAGTTGAGTGTGCGGTTAAGGGCGTATATGGGTTAAAATTGACGTCTCGCAATAGTCTGTCAATGGACGGCCGGCGTCGTGTGAATGTAAATAAGGAAACAAAAAAATTCGTGTAAACGACAGGATGCTTCGGTCAACGAAGCCCTTAAGGGTCTGCGGTAAGCAGTTAGGTGGTGAAGAGATGAGAGAAGAGAGGAGGAAAGTACTGGAGGCCTGTCGGTTGGCCAGGAGTAAGTGATATAGTTTGATGAGGCATTGCTTTCCACGACGGGAGGCGGCTAATGTGGGTGGGTGCGAACTACACCTCCTTGGACGCGCAACTGGCCAGTGTGATATGCAACCAAGACGGAGAAGCAGCATAGCATCTCCGATCATTCCATTCACTCAGTACTACTCTCATGCAGCGCGTCCGCTACAGAGACTTTGCATTGGCCCAAATAGAAGGGATGGCGGCAGCGCGTGAGTCTTGAGAGGCAGTGGTGGGAGGAGAACGAGCACATCTTCATCCCACCATGCTACTCATCGGGCAATGGACAGGACTTCTGACCAATCACTGAACAAAGCAATGTATCTAATTTGGGGATACAGAAGTCAACCATGATCCGAACGAGCGGCGACTGGCTGGCGCGCGCGAAGATGGTAGCCGGGAAGTGTGAGCCATCCGAATCGGGAAAGCGGCAGGTTGGGCTACCAGCCAATGACTGCGCCAGGCGCCGGACGGGCGCTTAGAGGAGACCTCGATTGGATGCCAGCCACTTGACTGAGCTACACCTTCTTTCTTGTTAACCAGACCTCTGAGCTGGCCTTGATGGTAACAGGCTAGTGATTAGTGCATCGACTCCATCGACACATAATGTATCACGTTGATGGTATTTGGCCCCGACTTCTGAACCCGTGAGGAGGAAAATGGGCGAAGAATACAATGCGTCAATGATCGCCGGATGGTCATGATGATCATCTTCTTAAGCATGAGATGACGGCTTGAGGTTCGAGGTTGTAAAGAGTTAGGTAGTAGCGTGGTACAAAGGTAGGTACGCCGAGCCATGCATGTTGAATCTCTTGCATGTCGAGTTGTTGCTCTCAAAGGTGATGCCGCATTATGTGGGGACGACACCCCGGGAGGAAGGCGGACGGGGTCGGCGGTAGTCGACTTGTTTAGTGGCTGGAATGCTCCGAAGGTAGCTGAGCCACAGCTTGTTACATAATCCGAAAGTCCTTGCGGGTGGTCTGCTGTGGCAGTTCACCCCATACATGCCCCGCCATTGATTCAATCAACCCCGCAGTCGCCCGTCCTTGGAAGAAGATAGAGGCACGCGTCTCTCCTACGTCTTCGAACCCTCCGCTTGACGTCTCAAACCAAGTTCTTTCCCCTTTCTTTCAGTTTGGCCTTTCACATCGTAATGGCAGACAATGACAAGTCAGAGACCGCTGGCGAGCCTCAAGGCCGCCATGTAATTTACTGCGGCGGTAAGTCAGGATGTGCTTCTGATCTCCAAAAGTTCAACAGAGGCGCGAATTCTAACCTGCGCCACCCCACGTTCTAGTCTGCACACTCCCGCCCGAGGTATGTTTTCACACCCTGACTGCCAACCTGCAAGCACCAGGGGACTCATCGCGACCTCAATCAGTACTGCGAATATGGAGGCACAACGAAGAAGTGCCAAGACTGGCTCCAGAAGAACCAACCCGAGCTGTACCAGAAGATCTGGTCAGCAGGTAAGAGCCCTGCATCATCTGATCCGCCTTCAGTGCTCACAATCAACATTACAGAGGCTTTGGAGGCAGCGACTGCATCACTTTCCGTAGAGGCCCAGAAGCGAGCCGCTAAAGACGCACAGAAGAAGGCGGCAAAAGCCGAGGCTGCAGAGGCCAAGCAAGCCGAGAAGCTCGCGAAGAGTGTCGTCACTGTTAAGAGAATCGAGCGCAACAAGAGGAAGTATGTCACTTCCGTTTCCGGCCTTGAATTGTTTGGTCTCGAGTTGAAGAAGGTCGCCAAGGATTTCGGGAAGAAGTTTGCTACCGGCTCGTCAGTCACGAAGACCCCGAGCGGCGGCGAAGAGATTGTCGTGCAAGGCGACGTTAGCGACGAGATCGAGGAGTTTTTATTGGAGAAGTACAAGGAGATACCCGAGGACAACATTGAATTGGTGGAGGACAAGAAGAAGAAGGCTAGCTCCTAAGGGGGACCAAATCACGAAAATGATAATTCAAGGGAGCTGTAATCAATCAATCAATCAATCATGCTTGACCGTCATCATTTGCATGTCATCATTCCCGACACGCCATGCCTATCCAACGCCAATAATTAAACCGGATACGCCATGCCGCTCTCCATATCTGCTGCAAATAATAGAACATAAAAGGCACACATTCTGTGAATCTGCACAAAACCTCAACCCCTTTTCCGTAGTACCCTGGTAGAACCAGTCGTGAAACCAGCCGTGGGCGCTGTCGCTGACTTGGGCGCTGTCGCTGACTTGGGCGCAGCCGGCTTTCTAGATGTTGCAGCACCAACACCCTTCCTGATTGTACCCATAACAGTTCTTTTTGCGGGCGCAGCAGCAGCAGTCTTCTTGACGACCGTTCCTGTGCTGTCCTCGCTGGAATCGCTGACACGCTTGCCCGTCCGCGTTCCCGTCCGTGACGGCGCCTTCGTTGCGGTAGTTGTGTTGGCTCGCCGTGTTCTCGTAGCAGGAGCGGTTCCTGTAGAAGGTGCAGGAGCGGATGCGTTTGAGCTCGCTGTAGAAGCGTTGAGCGGACGCGATGGGGATCCACGGCTAGTATTCTTCGCTTTCTCGACCATGCTAGTGAGTGCTGATCGTGCACTCGGGTGTTGTTTGACCGGAGATGTCGCGGGTCGGGCAATTTGTGAAATTTTAGACGGCGACGATAGAGGTCTTTCGCGCCGCGTATTGGATGACGTGGGGGACAGGATCTGAGAAGAACCCAGGGCAGTTGCCGGGGCCGCACGTTGCTTTTTCTTAGGGTTCACAACCTGGTCGTTTTCCTTATCTCCGCCCGACATGGCATCACTGACAATTATCAGCATATACAATATACATACAGCACAAATTATCAACGTACCTTAGTCGCTTAGCAGGTCGCGTCGGCGGTGCTAGCTTTTGTGGGCTTGTCCTCGGTGGGAAGTCCTTTTCAGGCACAGGTGGCGGCCGCGAAGCTACCTCAAGGCGCCTTTGCTGCTCAGTGGCTCTAGCAACCAATTCGGCCATGGTCATCTTGAGCATGGATCTGGGAACGCGGTTGACGCGCATCTCGATACGGGATCGGAGGGTTTGGGCTTGCTGGTTGTATTGTGCACGCAATCGTCGAGCGCGATCGGTTACTGTTTTGCTCGTCAGATGACGCGTTTTGCAACTGCATAGGTCTAAGGACATACTCTCCAACTGAAGGTTGTCGATAATTGCCTGCTTCTGCTCTAGGGTGATTCCAACCCTTTGCCTCTTGCTGGGACTGCTGCTGAGCATCGGCGGCGTTCCAGTCTTTGTTGGCACTGCCTGTCTTTGCGACATCGTGGGCTGCTGTTGAGAGTCGTGTGTTCAGGTTGCTTCGGTCACGCGGCTTCTGTCGAGAGCTTTGAAATCGATATCGGTGATGGTGTTTGTGCTGGGCTATCTGCTTGATCGCGACGGGACCGTGAAGGTTGTCGAAGCTAAGGATGATGGGGCAGAGGCTCAGTTGTGAGTGGCTAGTTCATTAGAAAGTAAACAAACTTGACCACCAACGAGAGTTACCCAGAATGCTTATGTAACGTGGACCTGGACCGTGGCAGACGTTCCGTAAGAAGTACAACCGCACGGTATCCAGTATCCGTACAGTACTTAGGTACAGGGGGCCGACGGATGGCAGTCACTGTATAAATACAAGGTGTGGAGGCGACGAAAACACAGTGAGCTTACATAGCACATTAATTTGCACAGGCTGAATAACCGGCGTTTGACAATGAGTTGGCTACGAAGTCTAGCTACCTACAGGGACTGCTGGACCACTACGCCTTTTGTGTATCGCTACATGCACGCAAGCAGCGTCACCAGGCTGAACTGCCTTACGCAGGAGCTCTGCCGTCCTACACCCCAGCTTGCCTTCAGCCATCCGAAGCTCTTCCTTCCACTACCATAACCACGACGACCAGCCGTTCGCCAATCTCACGACCTTAACTTCGTCGGACACAATCCACAGCCAGCATAACAGGACAAATTTACTTCAAATCAATCGCCAGCGCTCCGCCTAAGCCGCCAATATGGTTCTCGAAGCGGTGATGGTCGTTGTCGACAACAGCGAAAGCAGTCGCAACGGCGACTACCAGCCTACGAGATACGACGCCCAAGCCGATGCGGTTAATGTAGTTTTCCAAACCATTACGAATGGCAACCCGGAATCGTCGGTCGGCCTGATGAGCATGGGTGGTAAGGGCCCCGAGGTGTTGGTTACCCTCACGACAGACCAGGGCAAGATCCTGGATGGCCTGCACCGCACCAAGACCAAGATCAAAGGAACATCACACTTGGCCACGGGAATCCAAGTCGCCGGCGTAAGTCATATTCTAAACCCCCGGTGTATGCTTTCCCGACGAAGACCCTCGGCTGACCATACCCCGCCTTCAGCTTGCCCTCAAACACCGTCAGAACAAGTCCCAACGACAACGGATAATTGTCTTCGTCTGCTCGCCCATTGAAGAGGAGGAGAAGAAGCTAGTCACATTGGCCAAGAAGATGAAGAAGGGCAATGTGTCCGTTGATTTCGTTCTATTCGGTGACCTGGACGACGATGATACGCAGAAGAAACTACAAGCGTTCAACGAGACCGTCAAGGGTGGCGAGGGCTCCCACCTCGTTGTCATCCCCCCGAGCAGCAAGCTGCTCAGCGACCAGCTCATCTCGAGCCCAATCCTGCTTGGCGACTCGGCAGGCGGAAGCGGTAGTGGCGGCGGCGGCGGCGAGAGCAGTGGCGGCGGCAACTTTGGCGAGTTCGACTTCGACCCAGCCATGGACCCTGAGCTCGCCCTCGCGCTGCGCATGAGTATGGAAGACGAGAAGGCACGGCAGGAAAAGAAGGCTCGCGAGGAGGCTGAGTCTGCGCAAAAGGAATCGCTCGAGAACATCAAGGAGGAGGGCGAGAACGCACCACTTCTGGAGAAGGAGGGAGGCGAATCGAGCAAGAAGAACGACAAGAAAGACGACGACAAGATGGACACCTCGTAATGTCGAGATTTTTTTCGTTTTGTCTGCTTCGCTTTGCAAGATTGCCATCCTAGGAATGTAAAATAGATTATTGGCTTGGTTCTAGAGGCACATGCTGCTCAATAGAAAGGCGAGGCCCTGGTACTCCTGCAAACGCCGTCCCAATCAATGATCCCAAGCCCAAACGAAATCATCCACCGCTAACCTTTTCTCGTCCCGTCCATCCGTAGCAACTGTTTACAGAAGCTATCGATTGTTGATCTCCCGAACGTACGACAACAGCTTGCGCTCAAACATTTCGCACCTGACGGGCATCTCGAGCTGGTAGAAGGGGTTCTTCATGACGTAATCGCTGTAGAGATCGTATATTCTCCGCAGGATCACGTCAATGTTGGTCTGTGTAGTGTCGGTGAAGAGCAGGAACTTGGTGCCCGTCATGGTGGTGAAGCACTGCAGCCGAAAGTTCTCCGTCTCCATGACCTCCAGGCCCGTTGGTGGCTCCGGCCGGTTGAAGAGACCCCCCGAAGCCGCCGCGCTGGCTGCTGCAGCGGCATTAATGGCGTCTTGCTGATTCTTCAGGGGGTGCAGTCTAGCCGTGATGGCGTGGACACTGGAGAGATGAATGTGAGCATTCGACCCCCCGGCTTGGATTGATGAGAAACATGGGGGGAGGTGTCTTCGAAGTGCTGCTTACCCGTGAAACGTACCCGCTAGCACGAGGTAGTCATTTGTGCTCAGCTGGTTGAGGCCGCCTTCATGGAATGTACGGTTGTAGATTAACCCTCCGGCCTTGTTGATGATGATGAGTGCAAAGACAACCCTGTTGTTCAGATCAGTCAGCTATGATGTCCATCGACAAGATGGGATCGCACATACATATTTTACTTTAAAAGCCAAGTTAATTTGCAGCTGATGACCCTCGTAGCGTTGAGATGTGCGGCTGGGTTTCGGTTCTCATCGACGTTGGGTCCTTTCATTCATTCAACATAACGGATATCGATACTCCAACTGGCCTGAGGTTCCTGGCTCAGATTGGGCGGGTGAGCTGCCCGTCCACCTGTATGGGCCGCCAAAAGTGCGTAGTTGATTCACACGGTGCTGCTACTCATCCCTGGGTAGGTCTTAAGACGGTTCCGCTCCGGTGCCTGCGCTAGCTCCGAAGTCCTACATAATACTGGAGTGGAACACCTAACCCTCAGGCTCTTTACCCGACGTAACAATCTTTAGGTACACTAATAAGCCGGACAACCTGAACCCAGCAACCTCCAATTCGAATTTATCAACCTCATACGCATTCACAACCTCAATTCGCCGTCATTCCCACACCACAACGAATATTCTCACCTACGCGTCACCTCCTCAACCTCTTTAGACTGTTTCGCGCATTCCAAAACTGTACTACCGTATACACACGTCCCTCTCTGGCGCATACCGCCGAGGACACACAACATGTCGCATCACGCTCCCACATCGCGCCCGAAGCCTCCTCCACCAGGAAGCGAAGAAGCCTCCACCGTCCTGAACCTTGGCGAGTTCCAAAACGTCGATACTCTTACGCTCTCCGAAGCTTCGCTTGTCATCAACGCCCTTGTGACCAAACGCAAGATGGATCGCAAGAACATCAATGAGACAGAGTGAGACCATACCTAACCCGCTCTCAATGCGACCGCCTCTTCGCGCTCTTCACCATCATGGATCCGTGGTCTACGTCCATACATAAATTACTGACGCCTTCACGCAGGATGCTGACCCAAACCCTAAACTACCTCGACGCCTTCTCCCGCTTTCGCCAAAAGGAAAACGTCGAAGCCGTCGAGCGCCTTCTCAGCGCTCACAAACAACTCGCAAAGTTCGAGCGCGCGCAAATAGGTGCGCAGTTCCGCTGACCTCCTTTACCATCTCTCCGTACACACGTTCGCATCCTACTGTGACGTAACAGACCGGTCTGAGCACCCTTTGACTAACAACCCATTAGGCTCCCTCTGTTGCGAAACCGCCGAAGAAGCAAAGACACTCATCCCCTCTCTTCAGGACAAAATCAGCGATGACGATTTGCAAATCCTGCTTGACGAGATCAGCAAGCTCCAGAGTCGATGACGGGTTAGACGGCCTACAACAGCGTACATATACACAGCGAGAGTCCAGCATGCCGTCTGATTGGAAAATCAGATCAGAAGATTCGCGTTGCGCAATACGGAAAACACCAAACGGCGAGAGATATGCCCTTGACGAGAACAGACGATAGATCTTTTCAGGGGAAGGTGGGGGAAGAAAAGGCAACCAAAAATCAAAAGAATATCAAGAGAAATTGGACGGTCATGGAAAATGCTTCCGTACGAAAAGATTACACTGCGTTTGGCGTATACAGGAGGGAATCAGATTGCTTTACTAGTATGTGTTGAATACCAAAATACCCATTGAATTCGGCGAGTCTAAGTCCACCGTACACTTCTCCCAACCCACAATCACTCATTTGCTGCATTGACTGCTGTAGCTGCGAGTAGACCATTACCCTAGGAGAGCTATCGAATCGCTTCGTCTATTTGCAGAATAGAGACGATAGTATTAGTAGCTCTTGCTATGGAGACCCTGTAAGCCCCACTGTCCAAAGCGTTTCTCAGTGATCCTTTTTCTGATGCTGTGAATGTACTCTGATAAGAACCAGAAAGATCAGGCAAAATCGGATATCCCTAAAGCAAACCTGGGTATTGTGAACGCCTGTCGAAAAATGCGAATCAATCTTCCCTAACCGGTCATCTCTCATCATGGTCATCATCCATCGTCTTCTCAAGCATCCGAATCCCTCTAAAGCCAGCTGTTCACATACTTCTTCTCCCCATACTTGTGAATGTTGTTCACACTGACCATACCGCTGAGGTAACCGGGCATGGTCTCAGCAACCGGGTACAGCGAGTTACCGTTGGCGCGATACGGGTTGTACTGCTGCACACCACTGCGATTGCTGTGAATCTCCACGACTTTGGGCAGCCCTGGAGAAGCGAGCTCCGCAACAGCCGCTTGCTGTGGGGGGCCGTGTATCTCAGGGGTAGTTGTGTTAAGGCGTGAAATGAAGTCGGGAGTAACTGTTCCCAGGCGGGACGTGAAGTCAGAGGTAGCCGTGGTCGGTCGGGACGTGAAGTCGGGGCTACCCGTAGCGGATCTCACGATCACTGAAGGCGGCGGGGGCGTCGGGGGCGGCAGCGGCGGCCAAGCCACATGGTCGCGGATTCTAGGAGTGATGGGGTGGTTCATCATTTTGGAGCTCATCCCGCTAACCCGGTTGAAGCGAGCCTGGGGCTCTTCGTACTGGCCTGTTAGTTGTTAGCCTTTGGATTCACTTGGATAACAGGCTAATTAGTATATATTTACCTCCAAGCGGAGAAAAGACATCCACAGGATGCAACGAGGTAACAGTCCTGGACGCGCCCCCTTTATCTTCCATGTTTTGCGTGTCCTCGACAACGTCCTCCTCGTCCACGCTACGCTTGCTTCCGCCTCCCTTGGAGGAGGCGATGGAGTTGCTGGATGATCGAGACGATCTAAACTTTCTCCGCTGGATAATTAGAAACCAACCGATAATGATAAGGACGACGACGGCCCCGATACCCCCAATTATGGCCGCCATTGCGCTGCCCGAAAGCCCACCATTACCCTCGGGCTCTGAGACAGAGATTGACGTGCCGGCGGCAACGGAGGTAATGACGGTGATGGTAGCACTGGCGGAAGCTGTAATCTGACTGAGAGGGGTTTCGGCATCTGATGGGAGCGGGAAAATCAGAGGTTGGCCAGACGATATGCGGCTGCCATTCTTATCGCGATACCAGGCACCTCCGGCGTCGGTCGACGTGGGCTTCGAAGTTGGGTCTTCTGATGAGGTGGGCTCGGCCGTGATAGGGGCTGGCTTGTCTCTCGATGCCAAGGCAGTCTCAGAGACCATTATCGGCGCGGCAACGGAGGCGATAGTCGTCTGGAGGAGATTCTCGTTAAATACGCCGAAAACCCGCTCATTGCGCGGGCAGCCGTTCTGGATGCAGGCGTCGACATGGCAACATCCAACCCAACCATGGCAGGCATAGAAGGCAAAACCGGCCGGACAGTCCTCATCGTATCCGATCGGCATGGTGGTGGTCAAAGGATGGGTGGCTTCCTTCGGGGTATGGTAGTCGAGAGGAGGTAATAGTAACAGGCAAAGGGGGTAGAAGGTTCGACGTGATCAGAGTGTTGAATATCTTCGTCCCACCATGGAAGCGAGATGGTGACAGCGAAACGGAGAGATAAAAGATGAGTCAGGTGTAAAAAAAAAAAAACGAGCGGCAATCGAAACTGTGAGGCAAGACGATGTTGGTGAAGTGATTCAGAGTGTGCAAAACACCACTCGCCAAGAGGTACAACGAATAATCTACTTTGGTTTGGTGAATTCGAAGCGGAAGGATATGGAAGGTGCGTCAAGATGGGAAGGAGCACCAAAATTCCAGTAATGGAGCGATTGACGGTGTCGTTGTCGTCGTCGCCTACGGTTTGCACCTTAGAGAAGGAAGGAGGGGACGAAGAAGGTGCTACCTGCCTTCACTTCACCGATCCTACCGGTCTGCAACATACCTTAGCTAAGGTAGCCGCATTACCCACCTCGTTCAACCTCACTCGCGGACTGGTTGAGGTGAGATGCTTCATAAGTTCCAACATACTTGGCTCGGTTGCCCTGCGGTGGTGAGACTACTCAGATTCGGGTTGTTTCGCACGCCAAGGGCTTTGTAAGTTACTGATGTGCACATTCCTAGACCAATCCAGACTCAACCACCTTCTCAGCCAACGGGCCATGAGTCTTCTTGAGCGCCACCTTACACCACCTCATAAAAGCCGACTTCCTTGGATGGCCGTGTTCGGGGTGACTGCGTGGTGTTTGTTCCCGGACGTATGCTTCATTGGATGTGGCGAAGGTCGTCTAATCAGGCCTGCCCTCAAGCCAAGGCGGGATACAAGGGCCAGAACGAGGCTGTCCAGACGGAAACGGACGGCAAGACAAGCCAAATGCAGCGCATCCGTTGGACATGCACCCAAGTCAAGGACCGAGGTTGCTGTGGAGGTCACCTGCCCGACACGAGAGACAAGAGAGATCTCAGACAAGAGACACACTCTTCGTTCGACTGATTCCCCTCTGAGACAAGTCGATGACGATTGCGATGAATTTCACGACGAACGTGCTTCGCTGGCGACTTTTTCAGTGAACCACCAGACTCCTTCTATGTGATGCCATCCCTTTAGCTAAACCTATTGCACACCTCTATCGACCACACCCTGGTGGTCCATTTTCTGCCACGCGCGTGTGGGTATTTGAAAAAAAGGAAATTAACAAGAACTTTTGTTTGCTCGCCAATCCGGTACAGTTTTTACATTCCGCTTTTACAACTTCTCCAGGAGGAGCTTGCTGCCAAGATTACCTATGGGCTTGTCTGACTTCGCGCCGCCCTTCTTACCCTTCTTCGCACCCTTCTCACTCTGCTCAGCCTCCTTCTGGGCCTTGGCCTCGCGGTCCGCTTTCTGCTCCGCTGTCTCCTCGGTGGCGGCTTTCTGCAGGGCCTTCTTATGACTCTTGAGCGTCTTTTTCAGCTGAGACGCATGGCTGAAATCCTCGGCCTCCAACATGTTAAGCACGACAAAGGAGCTAGGCCCCGTAGCCCAGTCAAGAATGTAGTCCTTGATGACAGGGTACAAAATGTCAGCGAATTTCAA
Organism: Colletotrichum chlorophyti; assembly: GCA_001937105.1. NCBI lineage: Eukaryota > Fungi > Ascomycota > Sordariomycetes > Glomerellales > Glomerellaceae > Colletotrichum > Colletotrichum chlorophyti. The sequence goes on along the minus strand of MPGH01000026.1, from coordinate 687,274 downwards.
TGGTGGCTCAACAAGCTCGATCTTGCCCGTCTCCTTGTTGAACTTGCCGCCCGCGATGAGGGTCTTGAGCAGCCGTCCTCCAAATGGTGTCCGGGACACGTGGGCTGGAGCCGTGATACCCTCCACTTCCATAGGCTCCGCGCTTGGGTCGCCTTCGGCGACGGCTGCCACTGCTCTCAAGGCCTCCGTCTTGTCGCCCTCGGCAGAGAGAAGAACATCGGCAACCGTCTGGCAACCAAAGGGGTCTGCCACCAACGTCGGCGCAGCAGAGACCACCGCCTCCACAAGCGACGGCGACATGACACTCACTAATTCCTTTCTCCTTATGTCGGCATCCTTCTTGCTGGTAGTCTGGCGAATCTCGTGGACTTCCTTGAGGATCGCCAAGTCTTCCTTCATGTTGGCAGGGAAGAGCGCTCGTGACTGACCCTCAAGGAGGTACAGGAGAACGGCTCTTGCGAAAGGGTTAATCGTCGAGGCCACAATATTCTCCGTTGCTCTCTCCTTATCATCACCAATCAGCTCGGGGAAGATGGCCTTGGAAGTCATTTTTGTATCGTCAATGACATCGAAGGCGGTAAGGATAACGATATGGGCGTAAGGGTCACCAGACATCAAAACGAAGTTGTCCTTGTAGGCCTTGAGCAGATTTCTGCGGTCCTTGGATGAACCATGTGCCAAAAGCAGAGCCACCAGCCGGGATCCGGACCGTGTGAAGGCCATGTTCTTCAGAAGATCACCCTCCTCGTCGTCCTTGATCATCTCAATAAAGAGCGTAAAATCCTCGGTGCCGGGCTTGATGTTCAGGAAGTATTGCAGCATGGCATCGTGCAGCATCGTAAATCCTGTCATCTTCTTCTGGACTAAAGAGTTGATCATGTCGTGGAGACTCTTCAGAATAGGCACCCTCTTGCTAGGGTTCTTCTCGAGGATCTCAGCTAGATCCGAAATCGGCTTCTCGTCCTTGCTGCGCTCCAACAGAGCAAACTCGGGCCCGTACCACTCCCTCAGAAGGATCGCCTTCTGCTCCTTCGTCGCAATCTGTCGGTAGATGTCGTCCAGGATCCATGACGCCTCGGAGTGGTTGATCAATTTCCGGACCTTGCCATAAAACTCAGGGATGATCAAGTCCTTGATCTCAGTATCGGCCTGCACCACCAACTTGGCGATGAGGAACTTGGCATATCTGCTCTCGGCAAGCTGTGCGTAGGTTCCCTGCAGTTCTCGTGCGATTTGTTTCCTCTGCGCGGCCGTGGAATATTTGATGGCGGTCTGGACAGCTCGCGTGGCATCGTGCTTCAGAACAAACTCCTTGATTCGGCCGGTAATGATGGTAAAGAGTTCGTCGACTAGTTGCTTCCTCTCCTCCGACGGCACGTGGGATTTCCTCCGCAATCTCTCCCAGAGTTTCTTGGTTCGTGATAGCTCGTCGGCGAGGGGCTTGGCAGCTTTGCGCTCGAGAGCCAGCTTCTTCTGAATAGCGTGGGCTTCTTTCGAGTTTGCGGCTGTACATTTCAGTCAGCATGGGATTTAAACGCTCAAGAGCATTCAAATTTTTGAATCCTCACCTCTCTCAAAGTTCTTGCCCTGGACACCGCCATTGGCGCCGTCCTTCTTGCCCTTGGCCTGAGCCTGCTCCGCCCTGTCGCGTGGGTTCAACTTGACGCCACCATCATCCGAATCGGAGGTGTCGTCGCCATCCTCCTCGTCGCTGTCGCTTTGGGGGTCCTGGACGGGCTCGGCTTTCTTCTTATTCGGCTCGATCCTGGCCTTCTTCGACTTTCCGTCAGAGGCTCCCTTTCCAGCCGGAGCACTCTTCCGCTTGACTCCATTGGAAGAAGCCATTGTTGTGGTGGGAGGTGGATGTGTTGTGTTGTCTGGACAGTCGCAGCTCACAAAATCGTAGAAGTGCGCGAACTCTGTGCTTCCCGGTGTACAAAGAGAGCAGCACTCTGGGCGGGTGGGAACGTCCAGCGGTCGCAAAGTGCATGGGAAATTCTGAAATTTTTGTCTGAACTGCCGGGCGGTCAGGACAACGCTAACCCAGGAAGATTTCCGAACCCCACCATCGCGCATGTACGTACCTTGTGGTGCTGGCGGCATCAATGAAACCACCATACTCTGTCTCCAGCAACGACACAGTAACATTAACTCGAGCGACATACTTCACCAGCGCATCTTCTGTGGCGACTTAATCACGGCGACCTAAGAGGACAGGAACCATCAATCATGGGGCGCGAAGAACAGGTCGAGGAGCGCGAGGTGCTCGAATCCATCTTCCCAGATGAGATAACAGGTGCGATTACCCCACCATAGCACCTATCCCCCCCAAGCAGCTGCTGACCCCAGCTCCTAGATATCTCAGAGACAGAGTTTAGGATATCAATCGCCCTAGATGTTCCTGGCGAGGAGGAGGACCCTCTCAAAATGATCCTTCATGTTCGCTACCCAGAGGCCTACCCCGACGAGCCGCCCATCCTTGACCTGCAGCCGACGCCCAACGCCGCCCCCCATGACTGGTTCAGCGTCGCCGACGACAAGGAGCGCCTTCTCAAGAACCTTGATGAGACGATACAGGAGAATCTCGGCATGGCCATGGTTTTCACTCTGGTTACGACCCTCAAGGACGCCGCCGAGGCCCTCATCGAGGAGCGCAAGCAGGCCAAGGAGAAGGAGCACGAGGAAGCCGTCCTTGCCGCCGAGCGCGAAGAGAACAAAAAGTTCCACGGCACACCCGTCACCCCCGAGACCTTTCTCAAGTGGCGCGCCGATTTCATTCGGGAGATGAAGGAGCTGAAGGAGAAGGAGGAGGAGGAGCGCCTCGCGGAGCTCAAGAAGGCCAAGATTAAGGAGCCAGTCAAGTTGACGGGGAAGCAGCTCTGGGAGCGCGGCCTGGCTGGCAAGGTGGATGTTGACGACGAGGACGATGG
>MPGH01000026.1:558134-684299 GCA_001937105.1 Colletotrichum chlorophyti | reverse complement strand
TTTTTTTTTGGTTCATTCACAATTGGGAAATATCAGAAGGAATCACTGTGGTATCTGGTCATGAACCTCATCTATGTACCTTGAGCGAAGAACCTTCTGAGCAGCAATGAGAGAGTCTCGATCTGGGCATGTCCTTTTTCCGTTACCAAAACTCCGAACTCCGGGGTTTTCTTTTTGTCAAAAGGCGAGCAAACCTCTCCCCATGGCCATAACGTTACTGTGTTAGATTCCGCGGGAATCCCACGCATCATCTATCCTTCCATCGCCTCGTCGCCATCACTGTCGGCATCCTCCCAACCCTCCTCCTCGTCCTCCCCTTCCGCCGGGGGATCGCCGAGCTCTTTGTTGATGGCCGCAAATAACTCATTCGCATGCTCGCCAAGCCGCTCATCCTCATATTCCTGTGCCGCGTACAGCTTCAAGCAGCGCATTAGCCAGTGCCGTGACGTGGTCCACGTGGTCTTCCAGTCCTCGTTCTCCTCCTTGGTCGCACCCGCCTCCTGGTTCTTCGCCTTCTCGCCGACGATGAAAAATGCCCACCCGCCAAGGTACCAGGCTTCAACACTCTGATCATCGTCGCCCACGAGCCTCTCCAACACTTCAATCGCCTCCTTCTCCATCTCGACCTCTAGCAGCAGCCTCACCAAGCTGATCCTCGTGGGAAAGTCGGGCACGTTGGGGTGTAGCGGTGGAAGCTCAATCCACAGCTCCAAGCTCCTCGCTAGCGCCGCTCTCGCCTCGTCCGTCTTCTCCTGCGATATACGCACGTTCGCAACAGTCTGCCACGTCTCGGCTGAATCAGGCGCGACCAACCCAGCCTCCGTAATCAGCGCCTCACACCGCTGCTCCGCGTCCGCCTCCCACGAGAGATCCGTCATGTACACCTCGGCCACGGCGCAAAGTGTGCCGCCCAACTTGCGCTTCCGCTCCTCCAGCGCCGTCTCTTGCTCCGCGTTCCTCCTGGGGAGGTCGACAAGCGCCTGGATCTGGCCCCTAAGCGAAGACGCACCCTTTTCGAACCAGTTGACGCTGTCCTGTCCGCCCTCCTCGCTGAGCTGCGCGAGCCACATGAACTTCTCAGGCCCGCCGCCAATGCGCTCGTCGATGGAGCCATCCTGGTCCAGCTCGACGGCGCGCAAGAAATAGGCCCTCGCGTCGTCGATCTCGCCCATCTCAACGCTGATCAGTCCCAGGAGGTTTACCGCCGCCAGTTCATAGTCGCCCCCCTTACCCGTGCCGTCAAGCGCCTTCTTCGCGGCCGTAGCGGCGGTTTCCAGGTCGCCCTCTTGCAGTTTTGTTGTGGCGTCGACGAGGAGGAGCGCCGGGTTGACGGATTTCTTCTCAGTCCTCTGTTTTGACTTTTTGTTGGGGCGGGTTGGCGCCATTTTGACAGATTCTGTAATTGGTAAAGTCTATGATCCGAAATGAGCCCAATGGACCTGAGAATCTTAAGGTTTTGACGGAAAAGGAGAAAGAGATGTCGACTGAGTCCTGGGGTCAAGAAATAAGTGAGCTGCGCTGGGCGGGTGCTCGTCATGGTGGGTTCGAACTGTACAAAAAAAAATCTAATCGGCCACCACGCAATCTTATCGATAAAAAACAAATGTTATCTCATGGAGGGGTTCTTTGCTAGCCACACCGAGCATGGCCAATGTCTCACCGAACCCCTGACCTCAACCATGTCCAAGCCTTATCTGCGATGCAAGGTGAAACCCCTACCCCCAATTGTTGGTTGAGCTAATAAAGAGAATCAACCTCGGTGTGGTGACTTCGTTGTTACCACGATTTGAAGCTGACCATCTTTGTGTGCTATCAAGTCGCCGCTGTGCTCAAGGACGAGTAACCCTACGACTCCGCGTCATCAAGAGACATTCAATGTGTCATAGAGACAGGCAATCGAATAGGAAGAACCTGTGGGAAGACTGGGTTGCAGTCAATTCTCTGGAACTTTCGCCATTAAACTATTGAAGTCGGACTAAGCAACCTGAACAGGTAATTTCTTGTATGACTAGATACAATTCTCGGCCGTCTCTTTATCGGCAATTGTTGTTGATCAAAATGACAGGAAAACCCCCTCACGAACTGCGGCATGCCGCCTATCAGATACCAGCCTGGTCCAGTTTTCAGACGCCGTCGCTAAAAACACCAATGTACTACGTACAAAACTAATAACCAAACTCCGATCCCAACCCATATCCCATTTGCTCGGTGGCCGGGAGGACCCCGATTATCCCACAAAAGCGGATCTATATATCGTGTACACAAAAGTAGAAAAGGTCTGCTGTGTGGCCGTAATGAATGTTTCACACGCACCAAGGGAAGAGTAGTTAAGGAAAAGAAGAAGGGAAAAAAAGAGGGAAGGAGTGTACGATGATGAGCGTGCCCTGCCTCTTCAGTGGGATCGTCGTTCTGTCGAGGGGCTTCTACTCAAAGGTCCTCGCTCGTCAACAAGCTCGGCAGAAGTGCCTAGTAGATCAACCTGTTGGTCAGAACCAGGATCGACTCGACTGATGCTATGATGCGGCACGACTCCGTAACTGGTTGGTCTCTCGGTACTTGGGCTTCTTCGAACGCTGAACTCTTCAAGAGACGATCCGTTAGACGAAAGCCGTTTCTGGTACGAGTCCGACCGCTCAAACGGAAGTCGTCCCGGGTTGGGAGACGATGTGAGATTGTCTAGCGCCCCAATACTCTCTGAAGGTCCAGTGGGTGACGTAGGCGGAATCAGATTGAACGAAGGTGTCGGTGAATGGCCACGTGCCATACCAGAGTCCCTCTTTGAGCTCTTCCTGGGAATTTCGGGTATGTCGGATTCAGTAGACTGACGCCGGTGTTTTTGTGAGGTCTGCCGACTAGCCTTGGACACAACACGGGTTGGCATTGTAAAGCTACCCGAACTCTCAATGCCTGGCAACGTTGGTGGCACATCCGACACTCGAGAAATGTCTACGGCCTCAATCTCCGAGTCGGACGAAGCGACTGAGACACCATCGTCGTTGAGCAAAATTTCCGTGTTTTCGCCGTTCTCCACATTCCCGGAGGTGTTCTGCGACGTCTTGTTCTTGGGCTCATCATCATCGGACTCTATGGGCCCATTCCTCAGGACACCCATAGCTACCGGAATCCCTTCTGGCGGCGGCTCCGTCTCGTATTCTGCATCGGCTGCCGCACGCATGGCTGGCGGCATTCTTGAGCTTCGCACAACCTCGAAACCCTTGCCTTTCTCCTTGCTTTTACCACCAAACATGTTTCGGAACCACCCGGTGGCTGTGGCTATGGGTTTGGTCGGGTCGGCAGGGCCGGTTCTCAGTTTGCGGCCGACGCCTTCCGAGTTCAAGGCTGGACCTCGAACACCATAGTAGAAATCAACTTCTCTTGTCGAGTAATCTGCTCGTGGTGTAAGGTTAATAGCCTGAGGGGCAGGCGTTGGGCCCCTCGACAACTGAGCCTCCAGGTCTGCAGTTGCATCCAGGTGTGTACCAACTTGGCTGTAGCGCCGAGAATCGGCAACTGAGGCGCGATGTGGTAGAGACGTAGCAGAGCCGTTGAGATTTTCGCCGCGACGTCGGGGAGGGCGATAATACGGGTCGGCAGATTCAACGGTGACAGCGGCTGGGGGTCGGGTTGCGGCAGCTGGTGATGGCAAGAATGAGAAGGTGCTCACTTCGCCAGGAGTAGTTGGGGTGAAGTTACTGCCGCTGTCAAAATTGCGAACCTGTCCAGTGTACGGATCAATGCTGTCCAGTGCAGATGAGCTTCGTTGTTGGCTCCGCAGCAGAAACCCACTGCCTGCTGATTCACTCCTCAATCTCCCTCCACGCATCACATAGCCGGTCTTTGATGATTCGTCTGCGTCGAGCATGCCTGTAGTTGACAGCTGGCTTGCTCGGGATGGCCCATTTCCTCTCCTGGACGTGCGACGCTGCAATTGGCGCATACCAAAGATTTTGGACAGGCCGCCGCGAGTTAGCCCCCGCGTGTCATCACCGCCTGCGCCGAGCAGTCGTGCCGTCACCTCAACAGTCGTCTGCAGGGCATTGAGGAAAAACCCAAGAACTAAGACGCAGGCGTGAATGAGCAGGATAGTGTACCCAATCCACCCCTTGGGTCCTTCCGTAACACCCATTTGGGGTACAAAGGCGACCATGAGCATAACGGTGGCGAATCGTAGGACCGAAAAGAGCGTGTGGTACGCGTTCATGGACGTTGGAGACTGGAAAGGCCGAACAGCGTGCAGGGTCAAGACGTGGATGACCTCGCATATAGCGAGCAGAACAATCTGTGCAATCCCAGCTGGTTGAACGGCGCCAATCGCGATTCCACGGATGAAGGTCAAGGTTACCGGAATCAGAGCGAAGGCGGCAGCTTCATCCGAGTACGTGTTGTAGAGGGGTCCATACAGCAACACCGTCGGCAGGTCATCGAAGAGAACGGCCCTTGGCCTGGTCCTGAAGATCAAGTACAAAAGCCATATGGCAAAGCATATCAAGATAATCAGAGTGATGACGGCCAGAGCAACGGCGAACTCGCGGGATTCACCAGCAACGACAAGTTGGAATGTCGATAGTGCCACGATAGGCAGTAGGAGGTAATTGAAGACAACCCGAACGACATTACCCACCGAAAACGGGATATTCTTGGCGCGAAGATCCTCCTCAGGGGTGTCGCTGATAAAACGGAAGACCCAACGGAAAAAGAAGCCGAGCTGGATGAGGACGAAGACGGCAGCGACGATGACGCATACCCAAACCATGGTACCAGCCCAGATATCTTCCACGTCGGGCATGCCGACCAGTTGTGCATATCGGTGCAATCCATAAGAACCGTTGGCCACGTAAATACCGTCTTGAATGGGCTGCCAACCCGGCGACTTGCTCACAAAGCTCTCGTTGAACATCAATGCAGACCAACCCACCTGACTGACAACTGGCTGGTAAAATCCAGGGTAATTTAGGGTCAACCCGCCGGTCAGGGCAACGAATTGGATGTACTGAAGACAGTCTCCAAATCCCGGGGTCACCAAGCGCAGCAAATCTGCATCCCGGCCGTAATTTGTCGTCCAGTGGAAGATGTCTGTCGACCCCCAAGGGCTGAATATCGAGGCAAACATGGTTGCAAAACCGACGAAGAGGAGTACGACGAGCGGTAGATAGCGCAGCAGTGCGGCGAGACCACCAAGATCGGGTGTGATGGTGGCAGATGTACAGCTAATCTGTTTGCCTATTTCGTCGCCGTATAGGATGGAAAATGTTGCGGCGAAGGAAGAAAAAGCGTACGATGACTTCATATCAGCCGTCAAGTTCACTGAAGGTAGGTTGCCATAGGGATCAAGGCTAAGAGGCCAGTTAGTTGATGCTTGAACTGTACAAGGAGGGGAAGGCTTGCATAGGGGTGGAGTTGAAGACCGGACTCAACGGGCAGGAGCCATTGACGAGGCTATGCTGGCAGAAATTGGAAAGGTTGCTGAAAGGCTGATATGTCAAGACATTAATCCTGTTGGAGAGGGTTGTGACTTTGTTGCCTTCCTGAGTCACTTGTAGTATCTTGCCCTCAGTCTTGCTAGGATCGTTCCAAGCCGGGTCGGAGGCCGGAGGCAGTACGTCTGTCGTGCGGTATGTGCCTGACACATTTCCCCAGACGATGATCTGGAGATTGTAATTCGGATCGGTTACGTTGAAACGAGCGTCGACATAGACAGGGTTCCATTGAAGAGGCGGTCGGTCGGAGCCGGAGGTGTCGGCCATACAGTTGTCAAACGGAATCAAGACGGCGGAGGCGGGCCGCATGAGGAGGCAAGCGACATAGAGGGTGAAAAGTAGGGTAAGGGAGTCCGGAAGGGAGAAACGGTATTGTCGCGGTAGCGACGGTGACCGCGGTCGACAGCGATGGGCGCAACGCATGATGAGCGAAGGTGAAGAACCTCTAGATTCTTCGTCGAGCGAGAGCGTGGTAGGCCTTAACGACGAGGGTGAAGGCTTCATGGTTCCGAGTGGTAGCGAGAGCGCGGGTTTTCCATATTCACGGCGAATACTCTGTGCATGTCTTGGAGGACTCTCGGGATCGGGTAGGTCTCGTGGAAGAGCGGAATGAGGCATTCGCATGTTTCGGAGCAGCGGGTCGGTGGGTGTATAGACTTCCAGCAGTGATTTGTGCTATGGTATGCTGCAGAGCGGACGTTTGAGGTGCTGCGAGGGGTGGACGAGAGCCGCACAGAGGAAGAGAAGAAAGACACCAGCGTCGTGTACTAGAATACCGGCATTTTGGGGGTTCCGCAGCAGTCGCCTCGTCTCTGCCTTCTATGTACGTGTGTATGCGTGTCTGTCTTAAAATCGCTTTCGAGGGGCCGTGTCTCGATCTTGGTGATGCTGCTGGCGGTGTTCGTCCTCTCTCGATGATTTTGTTATGTTGGGGGTTCCGCTGCCTGGCCCGTGGCGGCCGTCGAGTGAATCAATGGGATGACAGTATGAAGGACGTTGCTGGGGAGGGGGAAGGAAAATTGAGGAGGCGAGTGGACTTGTTGGACTGGTTTGTGCCTGACTGAGCGAGAGATGTGTGTGTGCGCGCCTGTGTGGTGGTAAGAAGAAAAGACGGTAGAGCGTAGTGGTAGGTAGGCGCAGACGTAGGCAGAAAAGACAGGATTGGACCTGATGTTGTTGCGCGGAGTGAGACTCAGAAGACGGACTTTCACGCTTAAAGTTAAGGGAGGGAGGGTGGGAAAGATACACAGAAAGCAAAAGTACCTTGCGTACCTACCTACGCTGCGTCCGATGCTTCTGGTCTGGAGGTACCCTGTCGTTGCTGTGCAGCCCGTTCTGGCTAGCTAGGTACATTAATGGCCATGGCAGGAAGTAGCCTGCAGGGCCCCTGTGTAGTGGGCCAAATACCCCATACCCATGTCCAGGTGCGGATCGGTCGCGCTCAAGTCAGTAACGGCCCTGGGGCCAGAGCCACTTTAGGATTGGATTTGGAAACGTCTAGATGCGTACGCAGCAGAGGCGTGGACTCGAGATTGCATCGCGGAAACAGGAGCACTGTTCAACGTGCCAGATAGTGGCTGAGCATATACAGATACTTGGGCACTTTACAAGTGCCCTTCCTAAGCCCATGAGATGCACAACCACCAAGTATTATATAACACCTAACTGACTTTCAACATTACAGTCCAGCCTCAAGGAGAATTCGTCAATGCGTTGTTCTGTTGCTGGGAGCACCTAGATATAATCGGCGATGCGGCACCCGATGGAATTGAGAACCTCCTCCAAAGCGATCACATGTATCTCCTTGCGTCACCTCAATTATGTATAAGTTATGTTTAAGTTACTGGATGCTTGCTGGAGATCATTCGTTTGAATGCTTTTCATTTCGTTTTATTCCCTCCCATCATCATCACCTTCTTCCACTTCTACTTCTTTTCTTCATCTGTTTTTGTTTTGTATCCTCCTCCTTCATTGCCAACATAATCAATCCGTCCATCTGCCTCTCNCTCCCCCCCCAAAAAAAAAAATCCATGCCTACAAGGGTATCCCGGACAGAATCAAAGCTGCCGGTTGGCTGAACAATAGCGCAGGCCAACCCGCAGCCAGATTTGCATTCTCTCCATTCTCCACCCAGTAAGGCGCAGCCGAGCTCCGTCATTGCCCGTTTTGACCCGTCCAATTCAGGTCATGTCAGGTAAGGTCATCCAATTCTCTCACTCAGCGTTCCACGCCTTCAGATCCGCGGCGCCACCTCAGCTCTCGCTCACCGTTTCTCCCTCTCGTCGTCCAGTCGACATATCACTTCCGTCTTGGAACGTTTGACCATACCGACAATCTGCAACGTCGACCACAGCACACCATCTCCATATATAGTGAATACTAACTACGTTGTAGATTGATAAAGCTAAGTTTCAAAGCAATTACGGTCCTGCCCAAGTAAGAAAGTCGATATCACCATCAATGGCTGTGCTGTCCAGCGCACACGACCTGAAACCAGAGCGAGACTGGCATCGTCATGACGTGCGGTCGGTATTCAGTATGTTATCAAGTTGACCTAGTACCTGAATTTCGAATCTCATCGCCCTTGGCTGGTCTGAGACGCTTGTCTCTGGCCAGCCAAGTATCATCACCCGATGTCATTATCCATCCCGCCTTCACTGGCACTGTCTCATGCGGAAAGTACGCCAGCCTCGAAACGACTGAGCGAGGCACAATCGCTGTTAAAATCGCCTCAACCTTTGGGCCCGGTTGCTGACGATTGCCTCCATCGCGTGCCGCCCGAGACACTTCTCTTCCAATACAGTAACCACACATCGACCAAGGTGTCTAAGGGCAGTTCCAATAAAGCTTTCTCGCGCATCCCGCATCGAGAGAATGGCCATACAAGTACTTGTCTAACACTGTATCATCCCCAACTCCGCATCATTTGTCGAAACACTCACGTTCCAAGTTTGCCGAAATTTTCGGACCGTCACCCAGACGGCCTGACTGCCAGGATTCATCAACAAGGCGAGTGGGTAGCAATGCCCAACTGTGACTTCAGACGAAACTCGGACCACGATCGACACAATGCTCGACAAACCACTTTGTCTGCAAACAACCGACGAACGACTCAGACCGTCTGCCCCTGCATGTACGTAAGCCTTAGCAACAGCAACCGTAGTGGCACCAATTGTCATGAGGAAATGCAGTGGCAGCAAACAAGCACAGCAAAACAATCGTGATCGACCTGTCCGTGATTCCGGCCTCTCCCACTTCCAAGGCTACAAACCTACACCAGGAAATACACATCGCAACGTGATCGTCCAGCCAGCGGTAAAGTGTGCGAAACTCCCGGATTTAAAAGGGGCCTCAGCAGAAGCTGGATCGGCAGCCGATTCAAGATGAACATGTCATGGTTCTAGCCGAACCTCAGAGGGTTGCGCAGCACGGTCCTTGTTATACCAAACCACCACCACCCCCCCTTCGTGCGAATGGCCACTTCAGCCGTACAACGCAAACCCAGACCAAGTGTGTGTGCTCTGTATGTGCATAAGGGTATCGCCCTGTGCACCACGTCACATCAAATTACTGTACGTTTCTCAAATAAATACGAAAAGTCTGATGTCGACACTGTACACGGCCCAATCGCAACCTTCCAACTCCAGGGACAGAGCTCAACCGTCACAGCATCCTACCTTACTGACCCAGCTTGCGTAAGGCCACCAATAGAAGGCCCCTCAAGGTCTGCCTGGGAAAGTCATCCTTCTACATTGATATGTGCAACGCAAGAAACATCGCCATCCTACATCAGAAAGTTCAGAAGCCAGCCACGCCCTACTTCTCCCCCAATTTACGGCAAAGAGAAGCAATCAGGATCGGGTTCCTTCGCGCTTCCAATACGAACTATGGCACGAGCCAAATCTCCACAGGCCCATGTAGTGGCTGCAGCGCTCTTACTGGTCGGCTATTTTCAGCAGCAACAGGAGCGTTATGGGGCTGCGGGAGGTAAAAGCTCGTTATGTGGTACAACTTTGTGCAACAAAGAAATGTCAATACGGATACACTTGCACGATAACCCTCTCACCCCGAACCGCCCGGCCGGCATTGACCACAAAGTATCCACATCTCCGTCGTCCTCCGTTATCCCCCATTCAGCAAATAGTATCCCTGCCATTGACATGCCTTCTGCGACCAGACAGACATCATTTCTCAGCTGCCATCATTTTGCTCGGTTGGCTTTCCTGCAGACTTGAGCGGATGCTCCAAACATCGGCGGGGAGGAAGATGGATTCTGAGCCCAGCTTCTCATCCTCCTCCGGCCACCAAGCGGTGTGAGCCTGCCTGCTATGGAAGCCATGGCGACACCAGCATTTGGCTTGCCCAGAACTGCCGTGCAAAAAGATACTTCAACCACCATTCGCTCGCCTCATCCGAACCACACCACAGCTCCCCCCGCATGCTTCCCGCATCGGACTACCGCGGATGAGCCAGCCTCAGAAAACCAGCAAAGACGTTACCCCTATAATAACAGCATCTAGTGAACATGCGTCACCAGCTGCCCCTTTCCTTTTTGGCTTTTATTCACCATCACAACGCTGCGAACCTTTCCATCATACAGGCCCGGCCCAGCCTTACCCCCGCCTTGCAGAGGAAACTGAGCCAACGCAGAACGCCAGACAGCCGGTCACCGGCCCCTTGTGGAAATGCGCTGTTACGGGCAAGCCACGCTGTGATCTCATGTCCTCCACATCCACCGGTCTCTTTCGTCCACCAGTCTCTACGAAAGTGCATCGGGGAGGCGATCATTGGCTGACCGGCCAGCGTGAGATGTGAACACGACGTCGCTCCTCCCTCCTGAACCCCACCCGTCGCCGCGTGAGGACGCTGCGTCATTGGGCCATCCCTCCACCATCCCACCTCCTTCACGGAACCCCGTCCCTCGCTACCGTGGACACGGGAAAACAAAACTTGTCGGTCACAACTCAAGGCAGAGGGGGGCTCATTCCACATCATGTCCCACCATGACCTTTTGCCCAAGGTAGGTGGTTTAACACGAAGGCGCACGCCCAGCGGGGGAAACGGCGTGCGCGCGTGTGACATCAGAGACTCGACGTCGCCAATATGTGACAACCCTCGACCGTCGTAGCATGATGCATGGCCGAGCTTCGCGGTCCCTCAAAGACCACTTCCCTAGCATGTCATACTTACTCTCGGAACCCGAGTGGCGGGTCNTTCTTTCCCGCCACGGCTGCGGCCGGAGGAGTCGTGTTCCACATTTTTTTCAAGTCGATCTCAGGTATCCTCCTAAAAGTCGCTGCCTAAAGTGTGAAGCCATGTCATCAAGCTCCGACTACGTCTGTCTTTCTTGATGAGGGCCTGGGACATCTGTCCACGTAGGCCCGAAGAGGGGCGATGTTTTCCCCGAGGCCGCAGGACCTGGCTAGTTGGTCCAAACGAAGACGGTAGGACGAGGATATTGTGGCATCCTAGTTCGTCCTGGCACTCGTGGTGTCCGTTTCTCGGCTACCCTCAGGCTCCCTGGCGAAGACCGGGGAACTCGCGGGAGCACAGAAGGAGCACGCCGTCTGGCCTGCTTGGTCCATCACTGCATGAAAACGGGGGGCATGAATGGTCCTGGCTCGTCCACGTCCGAGATATCGTGCGCAACTGACCAACTCTGGCGTTTTCCATAATCACATCATGAAAGGCAAAGGAGACCTGATGGCTGACCCCAGACTCTTGTAGGGGAAACGTCTCATAACATTTAGCGTGAGGCAACAAGCAAACATGTCCACCGACTCTCCTACTCTATATTGCAACTACAGTAATTCTCCATCTTGGCCTTCGAAGCAACTCACGTAATATCGCAATATCGCCGCGCGGTTTCCCCACGCTTCACTCCGAATTCAACCCTTTGAATAAAACGCCTATATCAATCTCAAGCTCCATGCCTGCGCCATATCTCTCCTGCGCCCAAGCACTGAATGCCTCCTGAAGTTTCTTACCAACATCGTCCATTTCGTATTGTTCCAGAGGGAATGCGTATTGTTGTACTCCTCGCAGGACATAAAGATCCTCGGAGGCATTGAAGATCTGCTCTCGTATTTTGTGGTGATCAAGTGTAACTAGTTGCATTCGTGTGTGGGGTTCCGAAAAGACCCTCTCGAATGGCAGCATCTCCGACCTCATTCGCTTGTGCGTTTTAGTCCTCGACCTAGATCTGGATACTAGCCTCTTATTCAAATACCGTCGTGGAGACATGTTGGGCACAGTTGTAGTTGGTCTACGGGATAGCGATCTGCCACGTTCATCAATCGATTCTCCGCGGTGATTGTGACCAGTGCTGATAGTTCTGGGCCGCAGAGCGTCCAGCCTTTCGAGGGCCGCGTTCATCTCCTGCTCGCTTGGGCTGGGACTGACTCGGCAGCGGGGGTACCTCGACCCTGCCGCTCCAGAAAACGAATCCATTATATCATCACAGGCCGGCCTAACGGGACCAGAAGAGTCATCGGCTGTATCTTTGTGTCTTGGCAGCCCATGACCCTGGAAGGTGATCTTGCTTTGTCGCAGCCCATCTGTCATGCGGTTATCAGCTTTTGCGACTCCTTGAGTGGCGCGAACCTGTCCTTTTTGGTTCTGCGTGCCTGGCCTCAACTGGAAAGGCACCCGGAATGGCTTGTTCATAGGGCTGGAAGAGAATGGGGGCGTGCCAAAACCGCTCTCCCGCTCAACTTCAGCCAAGGGATGCGGCGTTTTGGCAAAGGCGCGCTGTCGAACACCAGCGCCTCTCTCAAGTCCAATCTCGAAGTCGTCAACGTTATGCCTCACGCCGAGCGGTTGGAAATTCACTTCATTTCTGAGAATTCCTAGCTCCTCTTGGCGTCTCAAGACGTGATCACGACCTGGCTGGATTGCTGCAAGATGCAGTGTCTGTGATTCCAAATCGTCTGCCTCGTAAAAGTCACCCCTCCGTAATGCATGGATCCGGTGGTGTCGAGATTGCTGAACAGGAAGACTCTCCCGATCTTCGATGCGAATATCAGAATCGACGGCAGGCCCTTGTTGCATGGACTCCTCCATTGTAGGGGTGAATGACCACTTATGCGAGGCTGCAATACCTGCACTCTCGCTCCCTTGCGTGGGTTGGGCCGAAGTTTGGAGACCGTTTTCATCCTGAGTTCCGCGTGCCCTTGCCGCTTTCTGAGCGAGAGACCATGGGTTTGGGTTATCACGCTGCGTTTGCGCAACACGCTGTGATTGGAGATACTCAGTGACGTCCATCTGTGGGGGATTAAGAAGAATCGTCTGCGTGTTTGCCTCTGGGCTTGCCGTGTCATCTCTTGACATGTTCACCTCCCAACCAAGTCGAAGCTTGATCTGCCTCGTTTCTGACGG
The DNA here is from genome assembly GCA_001937105.1 of Colletotrichum chlorophyti. Taxonomy (NCBI): domain Eukaryota; kingdom Fungi; phylum Ascomycota; class Sordariomycetes; order Glomerellales; family Glomerellaceae; genus Colletotrichum; species Colletotrichum chlorophyti. The sequence continues at coordinate 671,445 of MPGH01000026.1, read as the reverse complement.
CTGCGATGAACCCTCATACGAGGATCTTTGGTTTTCGTGAAATTTACCTTTTGATGGGTTCCCAGTAAGCTCCGGTTGCGCATCATGTGCCGATTTGGCGACGTCCCTCGCGAGGTTTCCAGAACGCGCCTCTGAACAATCGTCCACATCGTTGGACGAATCTGCACGCGTGGCAACATGCTGAACCTTTGCGTTCACTGTGAGATGATTGCTGCGATTCACTCTTTCAGACAAGCTTGTGGGGCCCTGCACACTGCTGGGTGAAGGAAGCCCGGCTGGCGTTTCGTCTGCATCCAAGGTTTTGTCCAACTCTGGATACTGGAGAAGCTCGCCGAATATCTCTCCATCGTATCCGACCTGGAGAAGTGGGCTGTTCCACTTGGCATTGGGCTTCTCTGCTTGAGCATTCTCTTCGACGATTTTGACTTCAGCCGCTACGGGGTGATACGTCTCCTTACACAGCTCTTCGAACAGAGACAAAACCTTTGCCTCGTTGGCGAAAATCACTTCGTCTTTGGCTGTTGTCACGTTTGGGTCGTAGCTCCCGAGTATACATTCAATATTCAATCGTATGAACGGCTTGGAAACGGTCTTTGACGACTTGTCAACGCCCATAAGGCGACGAAGATGCGTCTTATAGATCTCAATAAGCTTCTTCATGGTTCCCCTGGCTGTGGACATGGGTCTTGAGTCGACGGAGATGAAGTAGCCTTTGCCAGAAATCTTCGCAGGATCGGCTTCAGCCCTCGGAAGGTATCCCTCAAGTCTTATTATCGATGCTGGTGTGTCCGGCCTCGTTGATGTCGGGCCCAGACCCTCGCGAATCGTTCCACTGAATGTCCTCTAGACACATTGCGAAATCAAATCGGAGCCGAAAACTTGAAGAACGGCCTCCTTGGCGTCAGCTCCCTTGCCGGGAGAGTAGAGCCAGGAGAGTTTGTTATTCTTTTGGACTCTCAGAGAAATCCTGATATGTGGTCTTACGAGTGCGCATGTCTGAAGAAGGTCTTTGATCTGTGCGTGAGCCTTCTTGCTTTCACGGACATACTGCTGTCTGCGCACCGGCAAGTCGGAGAACAAGTCAGAAACATCAACCGTCGTTCCTATCCGTCTAGATACGGGCTTCTTGCCTGCGATGCCGCCTCCTGCTGGGTTTATGGTGAGCAAAGTCGCAACTTGATCCTGAGCTGTCTTCGTGGTGATGGTGAGTTTGGACACAACATTTATGCTTGCCAGAGCATCCCCACGGAAGCCGAGCGTCTGTCCACCCTTATATTGAAGCTCTTCAAAAGTACGCAGCTTGCTGGTATGAGATCTCCTTCCGAGCGCATCGTAGTCCTCAGGACTGATACCGTGGCCATTGTCCCTGACCTCGATGTTATCTACTGTGTTGGCCGATATGTTGATTTCGATGTTGGATGCACCGGCGTCAATTGCATTGTCAACGAGCTCCTTGACAAGGGACACGGGTGACACAACGCGGACGGTTGCACCTAACCGGTGAATAGCCGCCTGGGGTAATTGAGTTATGGCCATGATTTGTAGGCTATGGGTATCGATCTAGGGAAAGTACGTTAGGAGCATGGCAAACTCCGAAACGCGCTGGTTGCTAGTAGAAAGAACTGGACAGTTTCTGTATACACAAAGAGGTTTGACGACGATGACAGCAGAAGGAATAGTAGCAATATGTCTTGATGACCCAGAAAAAAATGGGAGGAGAGAGTTTTCCCGTTTGGAAGGAAAAAAGGGGTTGATATAACACCATTTGAGTATGTAAGACGGAAGCAGGAACGTGTAAGTCGAACGCTTCCTCCCAAAGTAGGTAATTAGTCCTCGACACTTGGGTAAGGTACTTTACGTCCATTGGGTGGGTGCCTTACATAGGGACCCTGCTGGACGAGTCTCGCCTGCCAGCTGCCGCCAGTCGCAGGGTCCGAAAAAGGGAACAAGCTTCACAACTCCCTCTCAGTTCGAGCTGCCCACCCTGCAGGGTTCACAGGATCGAAGGGGGGACGCAAGACAGCCCCGCAGCCTTTCCTTCCCAGAGCGGACACACTCAGGCACGCAACAAGTCAAACCACATGCCCCGCATCGCAAGGTCCTCGTTCCTGAGAGCCCGTAACAGTTCCCACCCCAGCGACGTCGACCCTGCCTTGCGATTCATAAGCCACAAATAGCTCCAGTTCACCAACCCCTCCCTTCATATTTGTCCTTGCCCAAACCACCACCACCACCACTACCACCACCACCACTACCACCATCACATCAACAACAATAGCAACCGCCACCCTGCCGCCTAAGCTCTTGCCCCAACACAGCCTGACTTGCGTCTTCGATCCATCAACAGTAGCAAATTAGACCCCTTTATCCCACAAAAATGTCCGGCATTAAGGGACCTACCCCGCAAGAGCACGATGGGACCGGCCTGCGCATCGGCATAGTCCACGCCCGCTGGAACGCGACAATCATTGAGCCCCTCGTCAAGGGCGCCAAGGAAAAGCTCCTCGCCTGCGGGGTCAAGGAGTCAAACATCGTCATCCAGTCCGTCCCGGGCTCCTGGGAGCTCCCCATTGCCGTCCAGAGGTGAGTTCAAACCTGGCGCATACCAGCTCCGGCACGCACAGATCACAATCCACCACTCTGTTCCCGTCTTGAACCAAAAACTCGGGAAAGGAACTAGGAGGGACTCGTCATCTGACCATACACGGGATCTTGCAGACTCTACCAAGCCTCCCAAGTCCAATCCGCACAATCCGGCTCTGGCACCTCCGCCGGAGACCTGCTCGGCTCCTCCACGACGGACCTGACCTCCCTCCCCACCGAGTCCTCGGGCGGCCCCTTTGACGCAATTATCGCTGTCGGTGTCCTCATCAAGGGCGAGACCATGCATTTCGAGTACATTGCCGACTCCGTCTCCCACGGCCTCATGCGCGTCCAGCTCGACACAGGTGTTCCCGTCATCTTCGGCGTCCTGACTGTCCTCACTGACGAGCAGGCCCAAGCCCGCGCCGGCATCTCCTCGGGCGGCCACAACCACGGCGAAGATTGGGGCCTGGCCGCCGTTGAGCTCGGCGTCAAGCGCAAGGCCTGGGCCGCCGGCAAGATTGAGTAGATTTTCAACCCTTGGGCCCAGTTTCTCACAGCGAATAAAGAGAACGGGGGGAAATGCGAGGAGGCGGGGTATGGTTGATGGCTGATATCAGCACCTAGGGATATGACAAACAGACGCATGAAAGGCGGTGGATTTTTTTTAATATAAAAAAGGAAAAAGAGAGAAGAAAAAGACAAAAGAAAGGGTCGCACATGAAATAGAATTTGACTCTATGAAATCTATACCATGATCAAAAAAATAATAATCGAGTATCACGACCTAGTCAAGGTTGTAACGGCGATAACGTAATAGCCAGGCCCGAAAAAGGCGCTCAGATTCGTGTTTGTCCAACATTAGTAGATTATTGCGCCGAGAGCAGTCTATCACTACTCTTTCACCCAATAACCAAGCCGATTCATCTTAAACTCTGCACTCCCCAAAGCGACGCCAAGTAAACCATGTCTAGAATATACATCGGAGCAGGTGTGTCAAGGAGGCTAACACCACCCAAGGCCGGAAACACCCAAACACGCCTAGATGAGTTGGGTGGTGTTTGTGTTTGTTCTATGTCCAGTCTTTTCTTCGTCCACGTCCAAATTTCCATCCTCTTTAACCCCCATCTGTCCCTCACATCGGTCTAATTTATGCGTTTCTTATGAGATGAGCGCTCCAATCTCGCTGCCAATGCTCTTCTTCGTCCTCCACAGTCCCCTCTTCTTCTCCTTCTTAGCCTTCATCGCAGCCCATCCCTCCTCATCGTCGTCGTCCGAGGTGCTGCCCGACTTGTTAGGGGGAGTCTTGTTCTCCTGTTGCTGTTGCTGAATAACCTTGGGTGGCTGGTCCCATCCCATGGCTCCTGACATCACTGACATGCGCCGGCCGGAATCCAGTTGCGGAGCCTGCGTTACGGGTCTGTAGCGCCCTGGTAAGCCCACGTTGCTGCGCTCCGAGGGTGCGATCGAGGGGGCATACCCGGCGCCTGGGGCGAGAATGCTGGGTGCATACCCGCCACCACCGCCCATGCCTCCATGGATGGATGGAGCAAATCCTCCAGGTTGGATCCACGAGGACGAGCTGGGCTGCACCATGCTCATTGTTCTCGTTCGGGGGTCGAGTCGGGGAGGTTCCAGCATCGAGTCGCCGAAGTAGGATTGTCTTTGGGTGTCGTTGATGGAAGGGGTGCCAACGTGGCTCATGGGTCGGGGCATGCCGTTCATGCCGTTCATCGTCGGGTTCGGCGTCGCCATCATCTGCATGAACTGCATCTGCATCTGCATGAACTGCTGCATCTGTTGCGTCATCTGGATCTGGGCCTGGTCTCCTGGTGTAAGCATCATCTGGGGCATCATCTGCTGCATTTGGGGCATCTGGGCCATCTGCTGCATCTGGGGCATGCCTCCCATACCACCGGCCATGCTGTTGAGTCCGTTCATGTTACTGTACATCATCTGGGGTGGAACTCCGGCGACTGGATCCATTGGCGCACCGGTAAAGGGGTTGACGTTCTGTGCTTCGATGTTGGGACTGCCTCTGCGCATGGCTCGGGATCGTTCCTCGCTGGCAATGACACCGACCAGACCGCCTACAGGGACAGACGATTGAGCACCAGGGGCCGGTGATCCTCCGCCGAAAGTCAGGGATTCTCGAGCAGGGGCGTTAATGAGTCCGGCACCGAGGAATGGGTCCTGTGGCAGTTTTCTCGCAAAGGCAGGAAGGTGTCCACCGCTGGTTCCTCTCGGCCCTGTTCCCTCACCCATGCTGGATCCTGGCCGGGGGGGCTGACCGGACTGGGCCTGGGCCGAGGACCTTAGGTCAGGGTTCGATGCCATGTTCATCATCCGGGCTGGCGGCTTATTCTTATTGGGAAAGCCATGGGCGGCGAGAATAGCCAGCGGAACCTCTTCGTCCTCCTCTTCAGAAGCGTCCGACTTGCCCGTGAGCGGACCAGGTGGAACCACCAGGTTGGGCAGGTTGGGCGTGCTGAGCGACACAGACAGGCTTGGGCGTGAATTGGCACCTGAAGGGCCGGACATTGGGGATTCGCCCGTGACCTTCATCATCTGCTGCCTATACACAGCCATGTGGGCCTCCTGCTTCCTCCTCTGTTTGGCAGCTTGCTTCGCTTTCTCTATGTCATCCTCGTCGTCTTCATATTGGTCCTCGTCATCATCTCGGTCGTCGTTTGATGCCTTAGCCGTCTCACTGGCGCTGTCTCGGCGTTCTTTGTCTCGGCGATACTTCTCGAACTCGGCGGGAGTCATCACTTTGTTTCGGGGGGGATTCGAGTTGCTGTTGGAAGAAGTGTGACGGGGCGTGGGCTTCGGGGGTTGTGCCCGATTGTCATCGAACATGTTCTCCTCCTCCTTCGCATTATTCGTCGCATCCCAACCTGTTGAGAACGTGTCCTCATTTCTACGGAATCTCCCAGGTGGAGATTGGTTGCTGGGCTGACCGGAACTGCCCAGGAAACGACTGGCGGCGATCGAATCCTTCAACAGGTTCGCATCCTCGTCTTCTATAATGTCCGATGGCACGTTGTTGCGGAACGCCAGAGGTGACCCGTGTCGGGGAACCGGCGGTGGTACGGCTGGGCGCTCAGTGGTAGTTGGGGAGTTGGTACCGCCCGAGTGCAACAGATTCTCGTTCGAGTGTTGGCTGCTCCATGAATAAGGCGAGGCCTCGACCTTGGCTGAATTGTCAATCTTGATGGGGGAAGGCTGAGATTGATTGACCCGGTTGGTCGTGAGGGATCGTGGTCCCAAGCTGGGATGGTCGTTACCGGAAAGCGTCATTTGGCTGGCTCGTTTGTCAAATCCGGAACCCTGGAACATATTACCAAAATCACTACCAAAGTTGAGGGCGAAATCCTCCTCGCTGAGCTTGGGAGGTGTAGCCGTGCTGGCGGTGGACTCTGTCAAGCCTCTAGGTCTCCGGCTGTTGCGATCGTCCTCCGACGCCTGATGCGGCAAGGGCGGAGGAGGCAGAGGGTGATCGTTGGCGGAGGACGAGGCGGAAGCTTGGTGCTTCTTTTGGCCACCAAAGGAAAAAGTCCTGCCAGCTTTACTAAGAAATCCACCAGAATTATGCCTGGAAGCAGTCAGGTCGGTGTGGGACTTCTTAATCGGACTTTTCCATTCTTCCTGCGGCCCTTGGGCGCCAAAATCAGCCGAAGACGGTGTGGTCGAGACGTTGCTATGGCGGGAAGAAGTGTCTGTCGAGGTTGTTTTGGTGGTATTAGAAGACCCACTTCCCCTTAAGCTGAGTCAGTCAATGTTAGACGCAATCCTTGCTATGGCCCTGAAATGAATTGCAGACAAGGGGGACGGAGAATAGCGTAGAAACTAGAGGGATAGATAGAGAGAGAAAGGAAGAGAGCCAGCCACCAGCGGCAAGCAGGGCCAGTGAAGTCACCACTGGGTCCGAGACATGCCGCTGTGGAATGTGTGAGTGCCAGCTGTTTTTTTTTTTTTTTTTGGTCGCCCCTTTCCCTTCACCCTTACAAACCCCTGCGTCTTGGAGAATGGTTGGTTCGGGTGTAATGGTGAAGGTTAGATATTCCCACTTCCTTTTGCCCAAGCCTCGCCCCTCCCCTCTCCGTAGCCAAGAATGCGGTTTAGAGAAGAAAGAGAGTGGGAAAAAAAAAAAGATTTAAGGAGGCGGGTGGATGCAACATACCGGTTGTTTTTTATATCGGTGAACATGTTGTCATCGAGAGACAAATCCGAGTAATTATGTTTGGCAGGAATCGCTGTCGTCGCCGCCTTTAGCAATCTGTGCCCGCCATCAAAGGACTTTTGACCTGCGACCTCGCTTCTCTCCAACACTCGGAAAGACGACGACGCTTGTTCCTCGCTCGTCGCTACCGGAGCATGTTGAAACTCTTCGGAGGTGACGGTCGACCGCCGCCTGCCGAACGCAACAGAGAATCTAGGCATATGGAGTGACTGCAAGTCGACAATCCCGGATGGAATTTAATCGGTGCGCATCAACACGCGGCAGCTTTCGACTCGACAGGAGAGCGGGACGTCGTTCGTCAAGATTAAGCCTTGGGGGTTTATCCCTCGCTTCGGGTCGGGACCGCAATTAAAGCAGAGTACAAAAATGGGATACGAGGCGGGTCAGCCGATGTGGGATAACGACAGGTAGCTGAGACTCGGGAAAGCTTTGTTTGTGGCTCGTGTCAGTGGGCGATGCGGAGCGCAGTGCAAAAGCGCGGTAAGCGAGAGGGTACTGCGCGTAGCGGAAAGAAATCCAACTAAAATGTCAGCTGCGACTGCGACTGCAACTGTTGACCGTGACCAAGACTGCGCGAAGTGTATAGTGCGGCCAAGGTGTAGGAGGTAGAGGTAAGATAGGTGAGATATCAGTGGGGGAAAAGTATGTGAGCGTACACGAACAACGCGACCGCTTGCAGCCACCGCCAGTATACTGACACTGAGGGTATTCTGGCCATGTAGCCACCAGCAACGACAGCCTTAGCGATGTGCAAGACCCAGCAATGAAGTTCCACACGCGCGCGCAATCGCCGTGTCGCATACCCAAGAAGGGATCCAGCACAGCTATGTATAGGCTTGGTTCGGCGGGCTAAAGAATGAGGGATGACGAGAGGAATGAATCAATGACTTACCGAAGGGAGTGCCAGCAAGGCAAGAAACAAAGTCGACCGTCGAACGTGGACGGCAGACAAGGATATTAGTTCTATCGAGCGTGTTTCGAGGGCGTGAATCAGAAGCCGTATGATCTCATTCATCAAACTTTTTTTAAACCTGACGTGCCAAAAACTGAAGGAAAACAGGACGATGCTGAAAGCTGGGCCCCGACTTGCACAGGGACAGAGGAGACGACGATCATCGACAAGCGAAGAGATGAGCAGACGGGAGAGCAAGCGGGCGGGTAGGCAGGGCAGGACAAGACTTGAACTGGGGGTGGAGAGGTGGAGGATAGAGGTTGGGTATTAGCATATAGAAGAACGAATGAACGAATAACGGCAATATCGAGTCGTGGGACGGATGGGCACGAACACGAAAGGGAAAAAAAAGATATGCTGTGAAATGATGACGGGTAAGTAACAATGAGGGCCGGCGAAGCAGAGCAGAGCAGAGCAGAGCAGAGAGGCAGATGCAGAATCGACGAGGGGGGAGGTTGGAGCCCGAGGATGAGGGTGAATGGCGAGGGTGAGGAGTGCGGGTGACGGAGAGGGTGAGAGTAGAAATGTGGAAAGGAGAAGGCGATCCGAAAAGTACTTCACTACAAATAAAATGATTGGGCCCCCCGTAAGTCCTGCGCAAGGTAGGGAAGTCACTCGGTCAGTCACCTCAGTTAATGGATGGATGGTTAGTCAGGTACAGCTAAGGCGTGGTTAAGGAATCAATGGTCAGGTCGGGACTCTGGACAAGGACCGCCAGGTACTAACTGTACCGTTTAAGAAAAAAAAAAACGACGAGGCACGGTAAGACCGAACCGGCAGGGGTTGGCTGGGGGAAACGTCTAAAGAACAGAACGTGAACTGACGCGCCTCTTCTCTATCTGGTCTCGCTGCTTCTACAATACTTTGTCTCTCCCACCTTCTCTACTTTNAAAAAAAAAAAAAAAAAAAAAAACCCTGCTGCTGGACCGGTCTGGCCTGGGTCTGCCTCTCTCTTTGTGTGTTCCCACGCATAGCCTGTTATTATTAGGAGAGTGGGGAGTGTCAAGCAATAGTTGCTGGGAACAAGTGGGCTCGATGCAGAGGTTCACACGAATCCAAGTCCAGCCCACCAACCGTTTCGTTGCCTTCCAGACCATGCCCGCAGCTTGGCCGAGATGGTCCGCGAACAGCATGCCTGCCTGTGCCTCCTCTATGTCTCTTTCTTTCTCTGCCCGTTCTTGGCTNGTGGTGAGAGAACAGACGGGGTGGAGGGAATTCTTGATGGCATGGCAGCCCAGCGCAACTCAGCTCATTGTAGCTCATCGTAGCTCAGCGCAACTTTAGATGGGATGGGGCCTTCAGATGAGATACAGACCATCATAACTACCGAAGCTGCAAGGCAAGGTGACGGACGGGAAATTCTTTGGCCAGGTGGTGCATTGGGTCGTCAGGTGGTGCTCTTCAACCTGTTTGCTGGAATCGAAACTCTGACCCAGCCTACGCCGCGCCAACGAAAAGGACCGGACGGGACAATGGGAAATGAGAAGACGACGCCTCGCCGTCGTCGCCTTGAACTTAAGCAACGACTTGTCTTTATGCTTCCACGACGACCATTTACATTACCCATCTCATCAGCAAAACATGGGTGAGTCCCCGAGGCGCTTCATCGCCGTCATGGTGTCTTTCCCTCCAACGTACGCTAAGGGGGCCAAAAATTAAAAATTGGTTGATATTTTGGGACATTGTTTATTGGACCCTTTGAAAGAGACAACCCGGTCGGCCTAGTCGGGTTGAATAGCTAAGTGGCGTCAGGAACAAATCATCGATTCCCATCTCCCCTTCACCAACACAAGCGCCTTCAACAACAGATGTATTCTCCCTTCGGCTTGGTTGTTTTCTGCATGTGGAGTAGCCTAGTACCACGGGCTACTCTTCACATGGGGCGCTACGTCGTCCGCTTCCAAGCTTCCCGTCGCCGATGCGATACCCCTCTTCATCGACTCCCCCCGCCATCTTCTTACTGCACCAGGGCACTAAGCCCAGCCTCCCTGTCCTGCAAGTCTTCGTTACTCGGGTCCTGCAAGGCCTTGGCCTCGGCCTCGGCTGAACTGCGCGGCCTGAAGCCTAGGCGAGAAACATGCGCAGAGTTTGGGGTAGCATGTATTCAGAGCCAAAAAGTCAGGAAAGAATGTGCGCTGCCAGATGGTCGGGTTGATTTCATTTTTGCCATGACCCGGCTCCAGCTCTACGACGTGAAGGACCGGCAATGTGTAAGCCCTTCCTTCGATGGAAGTGAGTTTGCGCAGGGCGGAAATTGACGGTTTTCATAACGATTGACATCGGGAAGATGGACCACCGCCACGGGAAAACTAAACACGAGTCGGGGTTAAGACTTCTTGGCCAAGCTAACAAGGACGAGATCAACGGTGAACAATGGCGGGTAACGGTCGACGTCAGTTGGGTTAATGTTGTGTCTCACAGTTTCTTTTGTGTCATCAAGACCGGGCTTCGTAAAGTGGCTGCATAGACGTGTTAAGGGATGGCTCGTTGCGCGCCGACGCGCACCGAACGTTTTGTTTCGGATCACCGCCACTCCCGAAGGTTGTTGCTGATGGTCGGCCATTCTCCTGCTGCAAACAGCAGTCGTCGGGCTGACTAGCAAGGCATCGAACCAAGAATCGTCGTACCGTAGCTCTGCATCGTCTTGAGACAGCCGTTGGGTCTAGCTAAGTTTCCATCTGTCAGACCTATCACGATGTTGGGCTGCCAAGAGGGCAAGAGGCTTCTGCACCGACGGGGTACGGCAAAACGCCGTGATATTTTCGGAGGCCGAGACATGGAAAAGCGGTCGGTGATGAATTATGAGGCAATTCCTCATGCTATGTGAAATCAATGAATGTGGTTAGACATGAGCTCGGCCGTTCGCTACGGAGGTCTGGAGTCTGGGGCGCCGGGTCGACAGAAGAACTAATATCCGCATCGATGCGGACGAACGGTGATGTCTCCCACGCTGGTCATCCGGAGAATGGCGAAAAAGGGGCGGACCTCGAAAAGGCCGAGCGACGCACCTGTTCCTTGCTTATCTTTACAGTATCTCTAAAATGCCCAGACCGAGCGAGGAGGCCGTAATGCAAGGGCAGGTCCAAGTGTGTGCGCACGGCAGAAATATGGACCGAAGGCGATTCTTATTATTGATATCGCTAACGGCAATCCTCATGATGATCTAGATAATAACTTAATGTGTGGCATGTCATGCTGCAGGACAATGCAAGCAGCAAGACATCCCGTAGACAGGAGGGACAACAACAAGCCGCTGCCGGACGGCCGTTGATGCACGAGAAGAGGTTGGAGATGGGATGCCATCTGTTGGCAGCCACAAGGACTGCCATCAAACCGACCCAAGAGCACGTGGAGACCCCGTAGGCGACAGGCCGAATGACCGATTCATAGCACTGGGGTTGTTTGTGGAGGCTGTGGACGAAGAGAAGTTATGGAAGACATGGAACGTGGATGTATGAAGTTGACGTATCCCGTGAAAAAGAGGTTGGAGGCTCGGAGTGGAGGTTGGCGATGTGGATGGAATGGGAAGGTGCGGAATGGACAAACTGCGAGGCACATTTCGCGCCACGGAGTGTGAAATTGACTTCCTCCGAACAAGGGTGCAAGCACAAGGGACTGAATGTATTTTCGGTACCGACTTGCAGGTTGATTACCTACCTCACACGCAGTGAGCTCCTTTTCCGTACATATAATGGTCTGTGTGCCCCTATGTGCCCAGGATAGCAGGTAGCTCTTGAAGGTAGGTCATTTATCCGTACTGCGCTTCCTTTTCTCCTCGACCTTGGATTTTAACGCCTTTTCCGGTAAGTAGTATAACCCGCATTCTGAACATCTCATCAACTGGGGCAACGGAAGACGAACATGAAAGCAAGAGAGGGAGAATAGAAGTGTGGTGTAGAAGCTTGTCTTGTGAGAGGCTTTAGCGCTGCGCTACGCGGTTTTCAGACAACGTGAATCCTGGAAGCTTGAATAGTGGTTCCTACGGTCACAAGGATGTAAAGGATGTCATCATGCTCATCACTCATGGAAGGAACTTGCGGCAAGAAATGGAGGCAACGGGAAATGATCAGATGATCGTCCCGACGGCCTCTCCCTCACCTTCTCCCTCCCCTAGGAAAAGTCTACTGAAGGACATTGGATAGCAAGTATCTACCTGGAAGTGACATGATGAGGGCATTCAACCTGGAACGGACCAACAGCAGACTCTCCACTTTTTTCCAGGAAAAAGACTGTCAATCACTTGTTCTGTTTCTAATTTTTTTCGTTCGTGTACCTCGTATCGCTAACGTCCTGCATCCATCCATCCAACATCCACTTGATCCTCTAACGAATATCCGTAGAGTATTCGGAGAAGGGGAAACGAGAAAAAGCCTGCAACAGATACTCATTCAGCATTTCTGATAGGAAGCCAAGCCCGACGCTGTCAAGAGCACCAACTGCCGGGCTTCGAATCCTGCCTTCGACCCCCTTACCGCGCATAGGCTGCTCGTCTCGGTGTCTCGGTGCATCCCGACGGCCCATGATGATGCAAGATAAACAAACGGATTCGCCCACGAGCCGTCAAGAGCACGACGGGGCCTGTAAAATCATCAAGGAAAAATGGCATGGCCTAATCAGCCCGACTCACATGCCCAACCACCTCACTTTCTTCCTCTCTTCGTCGTGCAATACGATATGGCATGAGCACTGACAATCAGAGTAGCCCGTCGCGTCCGGTCGTGCTCTCTGCAAGTCAAACGCAATTGCCCGTAGTCTTTGAAGCCAGCTTGCAGGCGACAGACCAGACTAGAGAACTCTGGATTTGGGGACTTCACCGATGGTGTCATTCCATCACTCAATCTTTCGGACGAGGTTACTGTCGAAATTTCGCTTACAACAGGGCAATCCAGGCCGAGCTAATTGGCAGCAGCCAATTCCATCATGAACCAATCCGAACATCGTCATGGAAGTACCAAGATCATGAAAAGGAAAGCCAACCGGCGAGGCGACAATGTCCCACCCCTCGTTGACGATAGACGGACATGATCCTCCATACTTTGCTGCGCTGTAACCATACCTAGCACTTATCGAGAAACCTTCCTGCATCAGGGGGAGCGTTATGTCGCCCTGGACACCCGTTGTTGGTTTGGTCCGTCTTGGTCGCGTCGGCTAATGCCCAATTCAAAATTTTCTCTCTTTGGCCCTTCTCTTCTCACCCTTGTCGTATGCCAAAATGGACGGATAGTCGGCGACTTCACTGCGCTTCGTAATGGAGGGGCCGGACCTCTCGCGCCGGACTCGTTCACTTTTGGCGCCCTCGGTGCGTATCTGGTGACAGGGGTCGGAGATCACAGATCTGACCGTCATCCATCGTCCACAAATGGGTGACGGACAAATATGATCGACGGGCAAAGCGCGTGTGTTTGAAGAAAGGGACAATTGGCCTACTTATTTTAATCAACATCGTAAGATTCGCAATCATTCAACAAGCTCTTGGGCTTCGTCCAGGTATACAGCGCGAAGAGGCCGAGTGCCGTTTGGAGTGACAAATTAAATTGCATCTGGGCATCCTGAAGTCTGTTCTGGCTGGCTAGGGGCGCACGTTCTAGGGGTCAGCGACTCGGTCTTGCCCGTCCTTGAGGTTATCGTCTCCTTCGTCAAGTGAGACACCATCTGACATGAAATTCTCCGTTGCCGAACCCCTCGTCCCCTTTCCCCAATCGGTTGGTTCTTCCTTGCCCTCTTACTTCCTTAGCTTCTCAGGTTTGCTTATAAGTCTCGGTTTTTTGACTGCCGTATCTACGTGAGACTTGGTCAACATCGTTCGCTCTGCTCCTTCGCCTGGCCGGCCGGTATAGTCTCGCAGAGAACACCATGATCGTTGCATAAGACGGGTAAGGCCAATGGCCCTGGGAACTTCATGTATGACACCAAACTGGCAAAAAAGTTCGTTCCGGTGCGGCGTCCGAACGCAATGTCTCTCACAACAAAAGTTGTGTTCTGATGGCTGTCTCGCATGCAATTCACGGTATTTGGTGTCGCTGTCTGAACCCCGATCTGTGATGCTTGACAGCTTGCAGATGAGCGAGGATGGTGAGTTTTCTACCAAGTAAATCCAGATACTTGTTGCGGCTGGCTGCCGTGAGACGGGCGGGTGAAGTGAAGTGAGTGATCGAACTGAGGGAGATGAGAGTGAGACTGAGACTGAGAGTGTGGTTGAATGAGTGAGTTGGATGAGAGTTCTACTGGATGTGATGCAGGCCAGGGCATCAGCAAATGAGATCTAGGCGTCGTGGTACAAAGTCACGGGGGGGCAACATCCTTTCTGCGGGTGGTCCAGGGCCGGAGCCGTGGTGTGAGCATGACGATCTGGGAAATCCGAATATGCACGGCTGTAGCTGATCGGACAGATGAGGAATTGCCAAGACCTGTCGAAATGCGGCTCATGCCACCCTGTTTTACAATACAATTCTGTATCAGGAGGGCGGAGCGTTGGCGTTTCGATACTATGGAAACTTTGCTCCCGAGTTGAGAACCGACTGGGAGGAGGGAACCAATCAGCAAGGAAGTGAAGGCTAAACAAAAAGGGTTTTGAGAACCAAAAAGCCCACCCTGTAATTATTTGTCGCCTTGACACGATTGCTTTTGTCAGGTTTCTGTTCAGTCGATGGTCGCATCACACTTCGTGAAGAGGAGTAAGCAGCGCGGACTCATCTGGGCATGCGAATTGAATGTCGAGTCGAGTCTCACTACCAGTGGCATCCATTGAAAGGAACAGCGAAAGAGACAACATAACCACAATAATGCCGGCCGACGTTGAGGTGGAATCTCATATCCTCAGACGCTGCCACTTCGTGATTGTCCTCTGGACATGACACAACGCGCCGCACTGCCGCCTCGGGCGAGCCTCAAAAATATGAATCCCGTGCTATAGACAAAGAATAAAGCTATCCGTAGAGAAAACGCAAACAACTACGGTTTGATCGAATCTTGGCTCGATCAAAGCTTCCTTTTCCTTCGGACGGCCTGATGCTCTTGGCTTGGTTTTTTGCAGCGAGTTCAGACAAGTTTTGTCTTTTGCTTTGGACTTTCCAAGAGCTCGGCAAGGGGGTTTTGTTTTCGGGATACCTAGTGACCGAGCACCAGACTCCATCAGACAAGACTGGAAAGAGGAAAGAAGAAGGAGGGGGGAAAGGGAAAAAAGGTAGGTTTAGCCGATCGACGACGTTCAATGAAAGGCGACTCGGTGGGAGGAAATGCGATGAAGTCATAAAACCCAGCAGCTGTAAGGTCGAACCTGGCCGCACAAGCAACATGCCATGGGGAGAGAGCTAGAACAGGCTCCCATCCACTCAGAGAAGCAGAACAGGGCACATTGGTGGCTCATCTGTACGGATGGAGCACTGGACACCTAGCTCATCCATGGCAAGCAGGGCCGACACCGGCTCGGAGGGCAAGTCGGAGCGAGGTGCCCCGTTCCAGCTGAGGCTCCCCATACGTTGCCTGCTAGCTATGCACGTACCTAGCAGACCGTGGTGGAATGAGAGACTCCAGTTCAGTCAATGTTTTGGCTGTCGCCCCTCTAAAAGAAGGCTAGGGGTCGTGGCACAGAAACCTAAATCTTTAATCACTCGCCTCAGGCTGCCCCGAGGAAAGTTTTGCCGTCTCTTGTGCTTCCTATTGTTCCCCTTCTTCTACTCCATACACTTGGTTGGTATCAGCACAGCTCAGTATCGGTAGGCCTCGTAGTCGACAAGTTGATTTGGCAATACTGGCCGGACGAATGATAGCAGTGCCTACGTTGCCTTCAACAACGACCAGGCGTAACGCGGAGTAATCATCTCTTCGCACGGCTCCTTCAGCTTTCAAAACACAAGTAGCCACTTCGTCGTTACAACATTAGTCGGGTTTACCAAACGCCCGTGGCGTCGAGCTCCCCGAGCGTACTCCTAACCTTTCTCCCTCGAATCACAGCCCTGGAAAGCTCCAAGAGAATAGAGGAAGGGGGGAAAAAAAGAAGAGGAGCTCTGAGTCCTGAACCCCCATCTGAGAGTAGCCAGCCCCTCAACCCCTGGTCGTCTAACCTTGCCTCGCTTTGCCTTGTCCTGGGAAGGGGACCGCACCTGGTAGACCTTTCCCTGCCTGACCTCTCAACCTCTCGAAAGGGTCCTCCTCAGACCCTCTCGGATCCATTATCACTACCCTCTTGACGCGCCTCCACGTCCGACGAGATTATCAATCTCATCTATTATCTTGGCTTCTCCCTCTCGTCCTCCCGGTTAATATTTCTCTTTTCTCTCTTCTTTCTCGTCTCCCCCTTCTTTTATTTTCCCCATCTGACCAACTTATCACCCCCACACACCTTTCCTCCAGCTGAACAAGACAAAGTCTCTTAACCCCTCCCGCTCCCGCTGAGATGAGCTCTCCCCAGGAGCATCATCGTTCGAGCAGCCCTCGGGTGGGCTCCTTTAAACGTCCCTCGGTACTCGATCAAGATCCTTCTCTTCTAGCTACGAGAGGTAGTGGTGCCCTGGTCACCCTCATCAGGAACCGCTCCAATGCCACGTTGAGGGAATCTCTCAAGAGCCCGGGTGTTCATCATCATCATCACCACCACCACCATCATCTGGGCAACGACGATGACGAACACGAGACCGCGTCTCTGCTGGGCTTCCTGCATCGGGACTCAGACGACGACCACCACCGCCGGTCCGCCGCCGAGGAGCGCCGCCTTAGTGAGATCATATTCGGTCCTCAGATGAGGAGCATGCGCCTCATCGGAAACAGCAACCCGCGCTATCAATGGGAACGCTATTGGAAGACCGAGGCCGAGCTTGAAGCAATGTCAAAGCCTCTGTAAGTTTTGCATGTCGGGATCCTCTCCACTTACCGTGCGCGCCGAACCTTTCTCGCCGGCCAAAACATTTTACCCATTCTCGGACAAGGGGATTTGAATCCGGGACATGCTGACCCAATGAAAGGCGCCAATACTACGAAAGAAACAACGACCTGATTCGCATGTATCTCTACATCGACCAGCTCTTAGATTCTTCTGTACCGCACGACCTCCTCAATGAGTATCACCAAGCCCTGGACGCCTCGGCCTACCGTCCCGTTGAAATCCCGCAAACCATCACTGAAGAGTCACCACAACCCAACACGCCTCCGTCTCGCGGTGCCGCGTATGGTGGCACTGCTTCGGCTCAAAACAGCAGCACGGAGCAGAGCAGTTCGGCAAACAGCATCCAACAAAAAGTAAAACGCAAGCCCCAGGACATTTTCCGGCCCACAGAGTCGACCCCACTTCTCAACGGCGATGTCGTCGTCGATGAAGAGGAAGGTTTAGCCGATGTGCCCAAGCCCGAAATCCCCTGGCTTGAGGACGGCGACCTCGACAGCAGTGACCCCATCGTCACCCTCGCTATCTGGGTCAATTTCATCGCCAACGCCATCCTTCTGCTGGGAAAGATTGTCGTCGTTGTTTCCGTTCCCTCCGTCTCTGTCCTCGCCAGTCTGGTCGATGCCGTACTCGACTTCCTCAGCACGGCAATCGTCTGGACGACGACCAGACTCATCGCAGCCAGCCAGAATGACCAGCATTCTTACCCTGTTGGCAGACGGCGGTAAGGCCTTGGTTTTCAACTGCTGCTCCGCTGTCTCGGCGTTGCAGCGTGTCACGGACCCCCCTTGCTGACTCGCGGCAGTCTCGAGCCTCTTGGCGTACTCGTCTTTTCCATCGTGATGGTGACATCCTTCTGCCAGGTCGCTCTTGAGGCCATCCAGCGTCTCATGTCCCCCGACCATGAAATTGTCCAATTGTATGTTGCTAGGCTACCATTTCCCCTCCCCAAACATGGCTAACACGTAGGAAATAACAGAGGGGTTCCTGCCATCGCCATCATGGTAGGCACCGTAGTTATTAAGGGTCTGTGCTGGCTCTGGTGCCGAGTCATCAAAAACTCGAGTGTGCGAGCCCTGTAAGTTGCTCCCCTTGCATCTCATCTAAGGTCACAATGCGCCTCCTTCGGCGCCTTCGGGCCAAGATACCGTGAGACATTGGCGTTTAACCAAGAGATTCTGTGTAGGGCCGACGATGCCATGACGGATGTCATCTTCAACACGGGCTCCATTCTCTTCCCTATAGTGGGCTTCTTCGCAAAGATTTGGTGGCTCGACGCCCTCGGCGGTCTGCTCCTGTCTTTGGTCGTAATCGTCAACTGGAGCCAGACATCGATGCACCACGTCCGAAACCTGACGGGCTTTTCAGCGACTTCGGATGAGAGAAACCTGCGTATGTGACCTATTCTCGTCTCCTTGTGTTGTTTCCCTCCCACACATGGCAGCTCCTATCGTTTCATGTTCCCCACAGTTGCTATAATTGGATTCGTGTAGCAGGGTCCTGTTGATTTCTTCCCGATCACGTCTCATGGTCGCGATCCTTGTATTGAATCTTCTCGCGATGCGGATGCTACCAGAAGATGACAAGGCTAACATGAGAGGAACATAGTCCTCTACCTCACAATGCGCTTCGCTACGTCCATCAAGCAGATCCAGAACCTGCGGGCCTATCATGCGGGCGACAAGCTGTTCGTCGAGGTCGACATCGTCCTCTCGGCCAACATGCCCCTCAAGGACAGCCACGACCTGAGCGAGGTGCTGACCTACTTCCTGGAGTCGGTGCCCATCGTCGACCGCGCCTTTGTGCACGTCGATTACGCAACGTACAACGTCGACACTCACATTTCCAGCTAACCTACTCCTCGAACTTCCAGGCGTTTGCTGCTCTCGATGCGTTCTGTGCGACACGCGGAAGGCGATGAAAAACTAATCACTGCCAGGGGAATCGTAGGTCAACACTAATTGGCAGACGGGAGCGGGAGGAAGGGATATGCAATCGTAAGAGGGGGCCGGGTACACCAGGATCGGAAAACATGGAGGGAGGAATCCACACACACACCAAAAAAAGGAGTCGGAAGACTAGGGTACGGGTTGGATAGCATTTGTGGGATGGGGTAAAGCGAGGCTTTAAGATACGTCCAGTTTCTCCGGCGACGGAGTCAAAATATCATGTATCATACTTGTACTTTATCAAAAAAAAAAAACATCATAGAAGGGATCAGCAGGCTTTCTCCGACCTCTTCGTATCCCACACCAGCGCGATGAAACGAAGAGGAGTCGAAGAATGGCAAGGTGAGTTGAAAGAGAAGGCGTAAAGCGACTGGAAGACAAGCCTTGTCGGGAACCTGTTCGTTCCTACCATTGTCCTGTTTTTCATCCTTGTGTATAGCAAATCTACAAAGATGCCTCATCCGTCTTGGTTAGTGCGACATGGGCGTCGAGAATTATACTACTGACGAAGAGAAACTCAAACGGCATCGGGAAGATGAAGATTAACTTTGACTGTCTAGGTAGGTAGATAGGTAGGTAGAGCGTCCAGATGGACGATTAATACAAAGGCAAAAAACAACGGGAAGGTACTTTGCACACAGCGGCAAAAGGATCATGCCTGCTTCCCAACCACATCTTTAGAATGGAATACCGTTGGTCAACAACTGGAACTGGTCGTACACGCCCGTCGAATAGCTGTTCGCGCTCCTGCGAATGAGGTCCTTGACAAAGTCGGCAGCCTCGCGCTCGCTACGCTCCAGTACGAAGCGTTCCTTGAAGTGCTGCACACTCTCGGGCTTGAAGCAAGGCAGACCAGAGTCCATCATGAGCAGCACAATCTGGCTGAGTTTCTCGCAGTGCTGGCGCGACGCCAAAAACGCCTTGACGCACAGCTCCTCGAACCACTTGAATGCCTGGTGGTGCGGGCTCCCACCCATAACCGCCAGCATCTCCTGCGTCAGCTTAAACGGTGCCCGCTCGAACTTAATGCCTCCTGGCGCGATATCGAAGCAGAAGCCGAAATCGATGTGCAGGATGTGGCCCGCGTCGTCAATCATAATGTTTCCATTGTGTCTGTCCTTGAACTGTAAGAGGAAGGAGATGATGGAGTACGCTGCCATGCTCTTGACGAAGTTGCTGCGAGCTTGTTGGAAGCGGAGCGAGTCCTCGTTGCCGTACTTGGAGATGAAGTAGTCATAGAGGCCGTTGACGGCCTCGCGACCAAGCATATCTCGAGAAACCGAATTTGGTAGCACGTCAATGACACCACAGCCGGGCGCTGTGGCTGTCACACGGTACGGAAAGACGTACACGTCCAGGCCCACGTCGTGAAAGATGCCTCGAAAGGCCGCAATCATCTGCAGAGCGAGCACATCCTGTCTGCAGTCATCGCCGACCTTGAAGATCGCTGATTGCCACACCTCGATCGTGTTTTCCGTTGGCGGCTGAGTATCCTTCTTGTGCGCCTCTTCCAGCATGTCGTTGACGTCTTCCAAATTGCTGCCCTTGTTCTTCTTGATGCGGAATGTTGCCATGTATGGCGCCTTTGCGTGACTCTGGAGAGGCTTGCCAGACTTACGGTCGATGCCGATAACAACGCCATCGGGGTTACTCGGCAGGTAAACACCAACTTCAACCTTGATCTTGCGTAATTCTTCTTCAATCTTCTGCGCCTTCTCAGGCTTGGGCCGGCCAACGTACGGCTTGAGCTTGCCCGATATCCCAGTGACCTCGTCGAAGAAGGAGAATTCGCGCTCGTAAAAGGTCTTATCCACGTCCGAGAAGCTTGCAATCATCTTCTCCATCACCCTATCAAGCGTGGGCTTGATGGCGTCAGGCTGTGCATCGTGTTTTGTTAGTACTGCCAAGATCGAGGGGCTTCGGAAAACTCACAATGGTTGCGTCATCATCCTTGTAGGCGTTCGCCTTCATGTTCCAGATAATCTGGTGGGCGAAAAGCTGTGAGAATTGGGCGGTCTCCAAGATGTACCGCTCCACGTAGCCCAATGCGTCGTAACGCAGCGTCTGGACAATTTGAGGTACGTAGAAGAAGGTAACATCGCTGGAATGACTTTCCAGGGCCCTCATTGCGTATTGAATGAGGAATGGGTGGTTGCGGTAGGCAGGTAGGAAGTACGTGGCGGCCGAAATTGGGTTCACCGGCGACCAGTACAGCAAGTACTAAGACAATTAGTATCCGTCGGGGGCCGGTTCAAGACTGGATAACTCACCTTCAACTGGAAGCTGACATCGCTAGGCAAGGTGCCACCCAAGAGAATAGGGAGGCCCTCGGGTTCAGAAACAGCCTTTTGAGGGAAGTTGATAAGCAGCCATCTCACATCGCGTTGAACACGAGGATACGGGAATCGGGTGACGAGCTCAATAGCAATGGACGGGTCCTCGGCCCAGGCGACCCGAATAAGAGGGCTGAGAGCAGCCTGCATTTGTTAGTAATTATACCGTGGCACCGGCATGAAACACAAACCTCGATCGCAGCTTTGTTGGTTCCGTGAACCTTGGTGGTCTCGCCGAGCGGATGTACCCACACCGACAGGCGCGTCAGTTCGCTCTCTAGCAGAAGGATAAGCAGTTGCTCCTTGGCCTGCAACGACTTGATGCTATCAACACCGTGTGCGCCAATAAAAGCAACGTTCTTCAAGGCCGCCACAACATCGGTCAACAGTCGGAGTTCTGTCTTGAGCTGGAGTATGTTGCTGCCAAAGGACCACCTGGGGGCGTATCGAAACCAGCTGAGCGCGGCTGAGATGATCTTTTCCTTGAATCGCCACTGCGCGATGGCGCCGATGGTAGTACAGACATGCAGCACCTTGAGTCCAAAAAGCACAATCTGAAACCGCAATTCTCGTGCCATGGGGTGTGGCGTCGATGACCGTATAGCGCTTAGAGTCACGTCAAGGACACGCAGGAAGATCCGCTGCACATCAGGGCTACCCAGGCGGGTGGCATTAAAGTGACTTGCGAAAAATTGCAGCAACCGCATGTGCGGTGACAGCAGATTGTGTACTTGCTGCTTGCGCTTGGCCAACGTCTCGAGGTCACTCGGCGCGAACTCCTCCTTAAGGAAGAAGGGGTCGGGGTGTCTGCGGGTTTTTTTATTAAGTTGGGTTCGGGTTTTGGGTCAAAGACAAGACTTACGACATGGAACGGCTGAACAAGCCGAGGCCCTTCTGGATGGTCGCCTCCCACTGTTGAGCAATCTCAGCGAGAAGTCTTGGTTCAAGGCGGGGGTTTTCATTCATCACACCCAGCCACAACGAAACACCCAACTTAATGGACTGTTTTGTAAACATGGCGAAGGGGATGCTGACAAGGTAGTGCGCGACAGCAGACTCGTCGCGATCACTGCGGCAAAGCAGCGCCGCAGCTCGGCGAAGAATATCGCGAACCTCGTTAAGAGCGGTTGTCTTTTTGCTCTTGATCCGCGCCTCCACATGTGCCAGTGCGGTAGCCGCGTTGGCACTCTCACTAGCGGACGACACTGATGATTGCAGGAAAGATGCTCTACGGTTCAACTGCATAAAATTCACCAATTCGTTGCCACGTTCGGGCAAGATCTCGCCGTAACGGTACTCCTGGCGGGTCGTGTATTGGGCGACAAAGTCAGAACCAGTGTTAATGTTGCAATCTCCAACTCGGTCAAGTGACTGTAGTCTCTGGTCGGTAGAGGGCATAAGAGAACCCAATTCAATGGCGAAAGAGCGACCAAGGGAGATATGTCCGTATGTCCCCTCGTCGTCAAACTCTGAGAGGTATGTCTGAAGGAGACCCTTGATATCCAGGGGCGCTAGACTGATGACGCTGGACACCCACTGCTTTGCTCTGCGGTTGAGGACCTCCAAAGTATGGCGACGGAAGCTATAGTCATCTGACAGCTCAACGGATACGTCTCCCAGACTGGAGGTGAACTTGGATCGAGGTGCATAAAGATCCGTCTCGGCCTCCAAACAGCTCGACCACATTAGTGAAAGAAGTTCCAGCAGAGCGAAGAGCGAGGATCTGTGGCACAAAGCCGAGGGGACTTGGGTGATGATGCGGTCAGCGCATGCGAATGCAGCCTGCTGGACACGCTCAATGCGATGGCAGCAACCGCAAAAAAGCGCGGCAAGCTGGCTTGCGGCGTACTGTGCTGAAAAGGTAGCGTCGGTACCCCCAAGGGTCTTTCGCAGGTACTTGTCGACCACGGCAGCTGCAATACCCTCCATGATACTGCTGACTTCTCCTTTACGCATGCTTGGCTCTAGGAAGTACGAGAGAGCCTTGGTGCAGTCACCTGCGTCGGCTCGAAGGCTCTCGACTAGGTAAGCGGCGTGTAGAAAGATTACCTTGCGGTAACTCAAGCCCCTGATCTCCTGCGCCTTGGTGGGAATCAACTCGGCTAGGTGCTTCTTCTGCAAAGATTCTCTATCGGAGCTCATACCACGACGCAAGACAGTGTTGAGCTCAATGTCACTTTCATTCTGCTCCCCTCGCTGCTCTGCCACCAGCGGAGGTGAATGAACAGCCATGATTCGAAGCTCATCAAGGTACGTTTTACCCATGTCAGTTTGAGTAGTAAAACCATGAACGACGATGTTGAACCATGCGTCGCGGAGCATAGAGTGAGATTCATCGTCGGTGACAGAGTTGAGTGCCAGGTCATTGGTAGACATTAAAACCGCCAAGGGGTGTAGCAGCTCCGCAATTTCGCGGGCGGCAAGCTGCAAATCCGCTTCCTTGGTGTGGTTCGATTGGTGGACGTCACCCATTGAGATGATGCTCTCCAGTAGATGCTCCCAGTAGATGTCGTACAGAGGGGAGTCTCGAAGGAGGTTTGCTGAAATGTATGTACGGGCTTTCATCACCTGAGCATCGTTAGTGGTCTTTAACTTAGTACCATTGCAACATATAGCTTACGGCAACTAGGAGGAAGTCCTTATGAGTGACAACTCCGAGGTGGCAGATTTTGGAGAAAACCTTCAACAATGATCGGAACTCCAGTTGTCCTCCCTTTAAGGCAAGAGCGGCAGCGCCACTGATGATCTGAGCGTCAACGCTGCTGTTAACCTTGTCAATCTTCTGAAGCAACATAGACTGCGCAAGAGCGGTTATCTTCTCGTCGTTGCAAGCACTTGCGATGCCGCAAATTGCGTCAACTACATTCCCGTACACTAGAGCCGTCTCCTCTTCGCCGATATTGTTTAGAGAAATGCTGCTGCCGGTCGAGTGGCGGTTGGTGTAAAGGGCATGGGCGCCGTCCAGTCCGAGATCGCCGTTGGTGCCGTTGGCCATGGCTCTGTCGGAGCCGGGACTCAGAACATTACCAAGGGTGTAGAGAGTTGTGATCACCGCATCGGAGGAAAGCTGTTGCAGGACGAATGCCAGGCTCTTGGATGCGACCGCAACAGTGCGTGCATTGGGTGCGCTTTGAACGATAAAGCGAGGCAGTAGACGGCTGGCAGTTGCAGAATAGCTGGGTGAAATCTTGCAAACCAAGGCGATGGATCTCAGGACAGTGGCCGCCAAGTTCCCATCTGCCATCTGGAGAGGGTCTGCAAGCGCTTCCTCCAACCAACTGATCAGCACGTCGAGATCTGCCACGTCTTCGTTGATGAGCGAACAGTTCAGATAACTGATAAGAGCCGCCGACTTGACAGCGAAGGCGAGTCTCTGTTGCCACGAGGATCCGAGCTTAAGATAATCCGCGTTAGCCTCAAGGGAGTTCATCTGGTCCACGGCGACTGTCGTATACATGTCGAGAGATCGATAATCCGCGTCGGGGCTGCGAGGAGAGCCTGGCCTGTATGCCCTGTCCCCGGACATGAGGAGGTCAAGAACGTGAGTACCACGCAAAAGGGATGCATCAGTGACCAGCAGCGACGTGCCAGCAACAAGGAGCCACATATAGCTTCTCTGCAGAAGAATCGCTCCCAAAGGGCGTCCGGCAGCAGAGTAGTGGCGCAGGTATCTCTTCCACTCCTTAGCTTGGCGGTCCGAGGACGGCGAGTTCCTGATGGTAGAAAAGGCTGTCTCCACGGCGATCAAGAACGGCTCAGAAAGAATGTCTCTGAACCGCTGTATCAGAGCCAGTCTGCCTCCTGCCTTCCAAAAGTCTGCCTGCGCCGAGGCCGCGTCGAGGAAACCAAGCAGCGAAACAGCGATAGTGGCCGTCCTGATGGCATCTTCCAAGCTTGGATCCTCGTCGTCAGCTTGAGGAGGTACTGTACGGTCCGCCGCATGGTTGCAGGCATTCACAAACGCCCAAATGTTGTCCGAAACTACCTCGTGCAGATCGTCGAAATGGGAGCCGAGGGATAGCAGCGCCGCCGCGACGTGGAACGCCAATGCCTCTGTCGGTGAAGGCTCGACCTGGCGGAAGAAGGGCGATGGGACGAAGACCTGAACATGCGCCTCGAGAATATAGGGAATAAGCTGGTGCACGAGTTTCTGAGCGCTTTGGCTGGTTTGAATGGCCGGTGCGGCTTTACAAAGCGAGAGCAGGACTTCGAATTCGCGGATTGTCTACGACATGAGTTGGGGGAGCATGTCAGCCAGATGTCGTTCCTCGAACATAACGCCATTGATATTCCCGAAGAGACATGTGAATATTACCATGGGATATCTCCCGAGCGAGGAAGAAGCCTGCTTGAATGAGTAGCCATTGACCCCCTTCCCAGCGGCCTGCGTGGCCTTGCACAGTCGGTCAAGATCGGAGCGATCGAACGATGTTCGCGAGCTGGCAGCGGAGAGAGACGCGATCTTCTCCAGTGCCCGTTGCCGAATGTCGCGGGTCATCTTGTTATTGTTGTAAGGGCCGCAGACCCGACGAACGAGTGTAGGTTTGGGTCCTGAGTCCGGTATGATTTGTTTGGTGAACCTCAATTACTGTATCATATTTCAAAATGGTTCATGTGGTGAGATTCTAAACAATCACAACTAAAGGGGTGATCAGTTCGCTGGCAAACTGCACGGTGACGACGGTCCCTTCCCCCAAATCTCTCTCCAAATTTCCCGTTCATCTGAAAGCAACAACATCCCTGCACGCACCCCATTTCTCGAAGCAGGTACGTAGCTATTTGGATCTTAGTCATCGATCTGGCCAGCTATCCCTGCCGTAGCGGCATCCCACCTGGCAAGGCTGCCAGCTTGACGCGTGCTCCAGCTGCTCAGAGCTGTGACCTTCAACCTCATCAGTCGCAGCCTTGGTCTTCCGTCACCACAACGACAACTCAACAAACTTCTGTACCAGACAAACGAACCGACCTCATTGGCGTCAACGAAACTCCCCACGAATATCAACAGTTTTACGATCAGTTACGAACAGCCCCGTTTTCCTTTCTCAGTATTGCAACCATGGCTGCCATGTTCAGCCAGAACCCGCTGATGAACGGGCCGAACTACTCCTTCGCCGAGGCCCCCAAGAACGCCGCCGGCGAATTCAGAGAGCATCGCTTCAATCCGTACGGAAGCTCCCCATCCCATGTTTCTTTAATGTTTGGCCAACCCAAGCTAACATGGTTTCTCTTGGTAACTAGCTACACCGACAATGGCGGCTCGACCCTTGCCATTGCCGGCGCCGACTTCGCCATCATGGCTGGTGACACCCGTAGCACCTCAGGCTACAGCATCAACTCCAGATACACTCCCAAGGTCTTCAAGATTGGCGGGACAACCTCATCACAAGAAGACGCGACCATTCTCCTTTCCGTAGTCGGCTTCGCCGCTGACGGCGAGCAACTCAAGGAACGCCTGGACAACATCTGCAAGATGTATCGTTACCGCCATGGCAAGCCCATGAGCGTCACCGCCTGCGCCAAACGTCTCTCTACCATTCTCTACCAGAAGAGATTCTTTCCTTACTATGTCTACGCCATCCTCGGTGGTCTAGATGAGGACGGCGTTGGCGCGGTCTTCTCCTACGACCCTGTCGGCAGTTACGAGAGGGAGCAAAGCCGTGCTGGAGGCGCCGCCGCCAGCTTGATCACCCCTTTCCTTGACAATCAGGTCAACTTCAAGAACCAATACGTTCCGGGCAGTGGTGTGGGTCACGACCTGCAGGAACGTCCTCGCGTTCCCCTGGAGCGCAAGGAGGCCGAAATCTTGGTTAAGGATGCGTTTGACGGAGCCGTGGAGAGACACATCGAGGTCGGTGATCATCTGCAGATGATGATCATTACGAAGAACGGTATTGAGGAGGTCCTCCTTCCCTTGAAGAAGGATTAAGACTTTGTTCCGGGCAGTCTCATGATGGGTGAGCGTTGTATATTACAAGGCATGTAGCAATTTCAACGGGGCACCTGTTCAGCTGAATCATCGTCCCTTGTGACCCCAGTGCTTCGGTTTCGGTCATCCTATGCGAGGCAGGGAACAACGTCTGGCTATGGTCATATCGTGAATTCCTCCAATCCTTATGCTACGCTTTTACGAAGGATCCATTGAGTGGTCGAGAACAGCTCCGTCCGCGACGGAATCTCGCAATAGCTCATGCGTCCAACACATTCTCTGTTCATTAGCCGAAAACGCAATCAACGAATCAACAACTAGGGGGGGAAGCAACGTAGAGGGAACCGCCATCCCTCCGCCTCTGCACGCCACAGACACCCAACCCCTTGGTACGCGCTACCCCGGCCAAGACGAGCACGAACACGGAGCACCATCCGGGGGGGCTCTCAACACCCGTCAGGGTTCCGGCGCATCTTCGCGAACAGCATCTCACAGGGTCGACAGCGAGCCGCGAGACTGCCCCATTCGCGTCACCTTTTGCGCATCCTTCTCGCACAGCTGTACGTCGCAGGCAGGTGCGGCCGTTCCGGAATATTGCAGCCCCATGGTCCATGTTGCACTGCGACGGTGGGTGTTCTGCGCAAGACTGAGCCGCAGTTCGAACCCCGGCAATCCGGATCTCTGGGTCTTCATTGGACACGGCCCTCCGTTTCCGTCAGAGTAGACGGGCTGACCCGATGCGAGGCTCTTCCGGGGTCAGTGACGACTTGGGAACGCCGCCCGTCCGCGGTCTCGGCGCAGGTCGTCCTTCGCCGTGGCGGGAGAACATATCGGGCTTAGAATCTTAAGTCCACACGATGGTCATGTCTCGTCTAGCAAGTCCCGCTGCCATGAAGGAAGCGATCTAGCCAGGTATATGTGGCCTACCCCTGTATCGAGACACAGCAGTGGCATCACCGAGCGGGTCGAGGACCATGCGTCAGAATGCTACGGGATGAGGCTTTTGGAGAACCGCAAACCAATGACGGAGTTTCCGTCCAGCCAAGCCCCTTTTGGGGTTTGAGATGGAAGTGCCCATTGGTAGGCAGAACGAAGAGGTCTGCGGCGATCCGAAGTTGATCGCCAGTGTCTGAGAAAGAGACCGCCGAGGACCACTCGAAAGCCTGGCGTTACCTTGAGGATGTGTGGAGCTATCCGTCGTCGCCACAACCGCGCAACACAGAGTTGTCGGGCTTCGTAGCTTCTCATGCGCCCAAGTCATGACTCTCAACTGGACATACGCTTCTATTCCAGCGGCAGAGGGTTACGTGCGCCATAAGCTTGTTCTTCACACAACCCAATGAGACTGAACAAGTGGTTGAGGGCGACCACATCGGTCTCAAAAGAGAGGACCCGCGTCGCTGCAAGCTTCACAGACCCGAAATGCCGCTACAGAGCCACCTGTCCCGGCAATGGTTGAAACAGGCGGCCAGATTCGCCACCCGTGGCGTTGTTCCGGACGGTGAAGACGAAGGACGATGGCCTGAACTGCTGAACCTTGGGCGTGCAGAAGCTAGCACAGACCCTGTTTTGCCCAGCTGTCACATCCTTTCCAAACAAACTCTCAGTGTTGCGTGGACGCAAGGGGATCGCTTTCTCTGTTGCGCAGTTGCTGCTGCACGAGTCGAGACATGCGCCTGTCGCACGGACGATGCCGACGTAGTCATGAGAGCGGCGTTGCGGCTGGCAAATACGCAGATGCGTAGATTTGGGGGGGTTCGGCCTCTTTTTCTTGCGAACATAATGATGGGAAGAGTCTAGCGTACAATGCGTCTCAGACTGTCAAAGGAATCATAGAAACTTTCAAATTTCCGATCGGGAACCATCACCTCAGCGGTGACGGATTCACAAGTACACTTATAGAGCATCGAAGCACCTCCTAGTCAGATGCTGCCGAAGGCTCGTTGGACGCGGCTTCCTGTAACAAGGGCTCGATGCCAGAACGATAGTGCTGGTACACAAGCTATTCTGGCCGTGAGACGGCCAGACCGACTTCAAATTGCCCATTGGAATTGTGACTTCGTGGTGGTTTGTCTCAAGTCGTCGCCGAGTATCACCGAAAGTGGTTGGGTTGGTGGCCACGCAAGGCATCTGTCAGACTTGATCCATGGATCGCCTGACTGACAGCAGAACTCTGCATTTCACCAGTGTCGCCACCCATGTTCTGCTGACTGTTCGAATCAATGGCTTGATACACGTACCGTTAAGCACCGGGAGCTGACAGCTTCGGCTGATGCTACTACGCCCCAATAACAACTGCAAAAGGCATACATGTGTGTGTGTGGAGGTACGGTCGACAGCAATCCTCCCGTAGGGAAGCTTCGTTCAGTAGTGTGACATAGTTGAAGAGGGGGGATTGTTACTACACTATGCGGTATCTGGGTTAAGATGCGATCACTTGGATCGTTTGACCAAAGAGGCAGCTTGCCAGGGTCCTCTGTTCAATAGAATGTCGGTTCGATGTCACTCGGTAACACGACGTTCTCGATTGTGAGTGTGCGGCCAGGACATGGGCCGAAGGGCTAAGGTGAGGTGCTGCGACTACGAGAAAGGGCCGAGAAGCTTGTCCACTTAAACTGGTCACCTAAAGGTTTCTGGGTCAAGATGATGGTCGCTCGGATGAATTGCGTAGCAGACACTTTTCAGATGCCCCTGCTGCGGCTCCTTGCGGTTAGGAATCGTTCTCAGCGATATGCGGCAGCCGGCTGCCGAAGAGAGTCGAAAATGTCAAAAAGTGACGGAGCATATCCGTACGATGCGGAGGATACATTGTGGTGGCTGCGTTTCTCGGTCGATTGCCGTCGACTTCCTTACAACGTACAGTACAGGTCTTGCAGCCGCCGGGGCACATTAGGCTGCATTAGCTCAACATAACGAAAATCCGACCTACGGAACCAGCGAGGGTGCGAGGATACAAAACGTCAAGGCAGGTTAACAGGACAATGTCAAAGGACATCAGTGTCATCATGATGAGAACCGTAACAGGACATGGCCTGATGACAGCAAAGGAGTACGGGGTATGGAAGTTGGACTAACGGTCCTGCGATTGAGTCGTTCGATTTTGTGATGAGCAACGTGGACCTCATCCAGGCCGTTGCAGCCATGTTGGTCTACACAAATTACTTGGTTGTCTCAAATGGGGTATCCGAACTATTCATCTTGGCGGTCTTGTGTCTCTAGGGCAGTATTTCTGCCGTGGATTAGGTACCTACAGAATGTATAGGTATGTTGTGGGATCGACCAAATATAGGACCTGGCTGGTTCTAACCATATGATCTCACTCTAGATCACGATGTGGGAGCAGTGACGAATGCTGGATAACATGCGCCACATGCGGCGGAGATCTTGGTACAGATGGGTGAAGGATCGGCGCAGGTAAGCACGACGCCTGGATGATTGTGGCGAACATGGCAACCGGCAATGCTGTGATGATGAAGTGCTTCGAACGTGCCCAGGCAGGGAAAAGGGTAAAACGAAGGAAAAAGCAAAAAAGTATTGTAAGCATTTTGCTGTTTTGGCCAGTGTCGTGTTTCCACTGACCGCATCCCTTCAAGTTCAGAATTGAGGCACCCTTTGTTCTTACCGCACCTCGACCTGCCTATGCGAGCTGCGTGGAACTTTACTTTTAGCCCTGTGTCGTAGTGGTTTGTCCGTGTGCCTGGCCCGGAGGAAAAGATCCGGCCGTCGCATATCTGGATAGGTGAGAGGAATTTGGCATCAACGATTGGATGGTGTTCTAGTACCGTACGGGTAAGGGTTGGGGAAGAAAAAAAAACCCCCCCCCAACGTAAGGTGGGCATTCCTGATGAAATGTATACAGGGTTCGGTTTTCGTTCGAAGCAGGGCAAGGGGTGGGAACGCAGCTCTGGGGTTCCGGAAATGAAATGATGCAATACAATTGGTGGTCGAAGTACAGAAAAAACCAAAAAAAAACCTTTGTGTGGGGTGTGAGACAGGCCGATTGCCACATGCGTTTGAGATGGGACAGCACATAATGTACGGATAGGAAGACAGAGAAAGATTCGAAACCGAGGTGAACTTGTGCAATTGTGGGCTCAGACCCATGGACGACTGGGTGTGAAAGCAGACATAATGAGGCAGTAGCCGAAAGGCGGCGGACAGGGGAACGGCATAATGCTAAGGTAAGTGAGGTGGGAATCCAGACAGGGAAGAAGAGGAAGAGGGGGATATCGAAAAGTTTGCAAAATCCCATGTTGGAATGTCAAAGCTGGTCGCCCCAAGAAGCATGTACCAGGTTGAGGTGCGTCATTAGCTAAGGTGGTCAGCCGGGTGGTTAGCCGCGAAGGACCTTGGAGGGAGGGGGGATAGGCTCAGTGGGCCATTTGCGTCGTAGGTACGTCGAGCAGAGAGATGAAAGGTACTTTGACCGTACTTGAGACGGTGCAGCCTCGGGTGCCATTGCAATTTCCCCAGAAGGTGAGGCGAAGTGGACGACGACAGAGTCAGGTAAGTAAGCGGTGGAAGACGGGCACGGAGGAAAGAGCAAGTCCCCGGATCAGGGCAGCGGAGCGCAGCATCTCATCAACCACACTCACATAGCAGGCACGTACTGCTGTGTTCGACTCGCAGAACCCGCAAGATGCAAAGACCCACCAAGTACCTCTTCCTGTCTACTGTCAGTAAACTTACCTACTTGGGTAAAGTATGGAAAACCAATTGGAAACCTCCACCCAGTTTGGTGGGCAGAGGGCGACGGGCGGAGACATGACTTGGAGACGAACTCCAACCTCGAGAAGTGAATTTCGCAATCGTCGTCGTTGTCCTCGGTGTTTCTTGGAACGTGGGGCGATGTGGGGTTTCGAACACTGACCCGGCCTCCTACCGCGGACGGTCGAGTTGGTTCTCGAAAGACATGGGTCAGCGCGGACCAGACAGACGCTCAAGTGGGCCCATGGAGCTCCCTGTCGCCGATAAAACTTGCAAGGAATCAAGCCACGGCCGCCTTCCACTGGTCAACGGAGGAAACACCGCACCCGAACCGCATTTTCACCCCCCAGCTCCCCGTCCCGTCAACCTCCCGCCCAACGACAGCGAGATTGGACAAAACCCACCCTCCTGCTCCCTCTCTCTCTGATGCACAGGATTTTATCGCGCCTCGTCGTCACCATCTCAGCAACACGGCCTTTGCGGTTTTGGGCTGCATGTTACAAGTTCATACAGCACCTTGCAGCGCTCCCTGCTGACTGCAAGAGCGGTATCCACGCATTTCTGCTCTCCTGTTCAGTCAGTGACAATCGTTTCTCTCTTTCCCCAACTATCATATCCGGTTTCTTTGCTGCTCCGCCGTTAAGCTCGGCCGAATCCCTCAATATAGCCATCTGAGAAGATCAGACCACCAATGGAGCGGGGTCCAGTCACAGGCCTAGTGTGCCCAGAGATTACCCAGATGCCAGCTGCCCTACGGAAGGGTTAGGGGAGCGAGGTCTAGACCACCGGCCTCCCCGCACAAAAATCATCCTTTCAAACTTGCGGCTGACTGGTGAGTTTGTTGTGCGGCCTACCTTACAATGCAACCCGGGCCGTCAATTGATCTCCACGATGACCTCCTCCGTGGTTGCAACCTGCAACATTGGACAACAGTTTTTCGAAGGGTTAACCCCGTCGGCTCTCTCGAAAACTTGTCAGCTCAAGATTTCTGGCTTTACCTACCGTGTGGCCATTCCCGGTCTCTTCTGACGTATACCTGCAACCGAGTCGTCTCCATGGCCGCCATCCTCACCTAGCATTTGCCGTCGACCACTCTCCAAAGGGTCAAAGAGCTTACTACGCGTATGGGGTGCACTGAGTCCCTCGCTGGTCCGTTGCAAATGACAAGTAGGAAACTGTTGGTGACGTGGGTTTTGCCAGCCGACCATCTGCTCAAATTCTGTCTAATTGACAGGGTGAACCGTCAAACCGACAGGCCTTAAGGCGTAACAAACACTAGGAGCAGGCTCTGGAGAAGCGGCGAGCGCAAGAACCACGGCTAGCCAGACTACGCACGGCACGGGAGATGAACCCACGAATATTCTAAGCTTCATTTGAAATGGTTCTGCCGACCGAGCGTCAGACTTTGGACGGACCAGCTTCACAGGGAGGGTTTTATATGGTTCATAAGGTGTGATAAGATTTGGGGACCCTTTCCGTCCTACCCATCCTACGGTGTACGGTGAGAGATTCCCTGAAACTATGTATCATCACCCCTATTGGCTTTTCAAGCGCATAGCCGCCCCCGGATTTCCAATCTCGGGCCATATCCGCATCAGGCCAGATCAGACCAACCGGGAGACATCAGTTCGGGTCAAGCTACGGATCGCTTAGGCCCAACAGACGGCTTTACCAGGGTGGCGCGGAGGCAGGCGAAGGAAGTTGCCTATGCCGCGGTCCACAAATCAACTCTTTCTTCTTCCACTGCCTTGCTGTGTGGCCTGAGATCCCGCGCCGCCGAGACGATGCAAAAGAACCCCCAAGACTCGAAAGCCAAAAGCAATGAGTGCAGGCGATGCGGGTTCCCGATCCTCAATCTATTGAAAGCACGGCACGAATTCTCGCCAACCATAACATAATTCCCAAGGTAAATAATGTCCGAAGACTGGGGATCTGTCGAGCGATGGAAAACCAGGCAACGAACGACAGACACGCAACCATAGCAACATGAATGCGGGTTCAAGGTACGGGGACAACGTGAGGCGAAGTACCACCCGCTTGTATACATGTTGTACCCCCGGAAATGTCTTGGGTATACGTACCGAAGTCGAGTTTTGTTAGACTTGATCACCACCATCTGGCGGCGGCCGAGCCAGACACAGCGACTTAACATGACCAGAGCCAATCACCATCACGTTTTCTGTTAGGCCATGCGAGATGAACGAAACAAGACCATGAAGCAGACGGGAGCCTGTACTTGCACACATTGCTCTCGGGGATGCCTACGGGCCTCTGCTCCTTCCTATTTCTGTCTCAGACAAAAATGGCGGGAGGGTGTAGGTATGCTGATGCTCGTACACAAACTGGATCCAAACTCTGGAAAATGGCCCGGCGGGTCGAGTGGCAAAAACAAGAACTGGGTCTTCCTCTCTATTGAGTAGAGCCCAGCCAGGCCCAGTTTCCCCTCCGACACCCACCCGCCCAACTCTGAGCTCCTCTTTCGATTGTGTCGATTGTTTATTTTATTTATCTTTATCTTTATCTTTATTATTATTATTATTATCATTTATTTATTTATTTATTTTAATCCTAGAGATGATGGATCTTAGTCGGCCTTCTTCCGCTTGTTCTCGTCGCTTTGCCGTTTCCTCAAAGATATTGTCGCCACCTCCAATACCCCAGCCTCTGTCTTGTTGACAATGGTGGTATGTACGTCCCTTGCGTTTCTTCCGTCACCTACGTCGTATGAACAACATTACTGGCTTATACAATCATTATTCGTCCTTGTGTCCGCTCAGTCGAGCATTACTTCATCCCTTAAACACGCAAAAGTGGCATTTGCCTTCCTTTAGTTGAAAGGCCGGCCAAGTGGAATAATGATCCGACCAGATCTGTGTATCTTGCGCGCACAGGATGGGCAGCCAAGAACCGAAGCCAAAAAAATCCCATCTTTTCTTCATCCAATTTGCTGCTCTTCGTTCCAGAACGGGCACTCGGTCATGCACATCAGTTCGTTTCCCACTTCAAGGATGGCCCCCTTACCCCTACCCGCAGTAACTTGCTATCCGCCTCTTCTACCATCACCCCTCCTACTCTCATCAGACCCCATCTGATCCGCGTTGGACTGGGCTGGCCACACCAGACTGTATGCCAAAAACTTGTGAAGCAATCTTTGCCGCGCAGCTCTTGCGGCTGCGTCCGGTTCCCTCGCTTACACCTCACCTGCTTTAAATCCACGCCCTCCTTCGACGCCACTTAACCCACTGCCTGGTCCAGCCTTTCCCATCTCGCCTTGCCAGTCTCGTCTCGTCTCTTTTTCCTTCTAACTGTTCGGGGGGAGGTACACTAACGGCAATGCCATCTTGACCTTTTCCTGGTCATCTACTTTACCTTACACTCTAACTGACAGCGTCCACCACATATGGCGACGTAGCCCCAGGTATGTTGCAGCCAAGTCGTTGCCGCCAGCATCCCGGAGCGGTACTCATCTCGCACAATTGCCAGTCCTCCGAACCCGCCTCCTTCACCCTCCTCCTTGACGTCTCCCCCGGCTTGTAGTTGCTCGAAACAGGGGCCGTTCTATGCTCTCTGCCATCTGCCATCCGCCGAGTCCACCAGCCCTCTCTTTCAGCCCACCGAATGGGAGCCCTGTTGCCGCATTGCCATAGCCCCGACATTTCTAAGCGATTAAGCGATTGAGTGGTCTCCTCGGCACCTTACTCTGCACTTGCAAGATTGTTCGATCCTGGCTTTGGCCACCTTCTTCTGTCGGTAATTCGTCATCTTCCTTACATTGTCTTTTAGTGTCTTCTCTCTTTGCTGTCCGCGTTGCATGACGGTTCTTGCCTTTTCGTTTTTCATAAATATCTTAGGATATTTGGACGGATCAAGCAAAACGCTCTTGTGTTCCCCTTATCACTCAACGGCGGTAGCGGCTTTCTGACGGTCACGACAGTAACGCGTTGTTCAACGCTCACTTATTTGGCATCTTACTAGAACGAGTAACAACAGCTCCGGTTAGGTCTTCTCTAATACTTCTGTTCCTTTTTTCCGTCTTTCTGGCCATCGTTTGCGACTCCCCGTTCTTCTCTCAATACGCGCGACGGCCACTCCAACTCCATCTCCTAGTCGTGAGGATCGTTTAGCTCACGATCGTCCTGACGGCATCCCCATTTGCTTTTCGCATAATTCTAGATCACAAAGTCTCCCGTCGACACCCTAGAAAGTAACCCCTGTGCCTGGCAGGCCCGAAGCTCAGGTAAGTGATGGCCAGTGGCAACTGCACCACCAGAAACCGCACCTCTCCACAAGATATGCATGCCCGGAATTCCCTAAATTGGCCCCTCGCGTCTCGTTTCTTCGTCCCGTCCTCCTCGGCAGCTCCCCTCTTACCCCGGTTCTAAGAGGCTACGTCGTTGCCCCCTGCTTCGGGCTCTTCTCTGCATTTGTATTGGACGCCCAGACGAGCTGATCGTCTTCCAGGAATTCCGCAGGACCACACATTTGCACGCTCTTTCGTTTAGAGCAGGGTTTGGCTGCCACATATACCCTGGGACGCTCAAAAGCGTGACATTGGCGTCACAGTCCCCAGAGGAAATCCCTCTTCTCTCCAAGGGCTGTGCAAAAACTAGCCACATTGGCCACAACGCGGGCATTCTCATGCAAAGCAAATAGCTCACGTTGCTCTGTGGCGCCTCCGAATCACATAACCGTCATACTATCCGCAATCTGCTTGCTGGGCTTGCTCCAGCCAAAGCCTCGACCTAGGAACACCGGAGGCTTAGGCTAAGGCTTTGTGGAAGGTATAAACTACCAACACGAAACTGCTTTCTGGCGCCGTTAGTTCCTGCTGCGGTGGTCTTTTTTTTTTTTTCCCTCTCCCCATTTTTTCACTTTGATTAGTATTTCGGCTGTCTTTTTGCTTCTCGTGAGGTTTTGCTAACTCGGACCTGACAGTCTGTGGGCGGCATAGACTTCGATCCAGGTTGCGCAACCATCTTGCAAATGGGAGATGTTCAGCCCCCATCCGTCGCCAACGAGTATCCGATTGTGGACTCTCACCAAGGCTTGCATGCTGCAGCTGCCTCGCCGTATTTCCTTGACGAGAAAGCAAGGATGGAGGCTCAAGGCGCCTCTCAATTACAGCATCACCAGCAGTACGGTCCTCCTCAGCATGCCTTCTCGTCACAACTCGACATGGCACAACAGACCCCACCTGGCCGCCCCGGAGCGTTCAACATGAACGGTATGGCGAACGCATTGCCTCAGCAGGCCAATATGAGGCATGGTCCTTATGCGCAAGGCGGTCAACAGCAGCACCAGCGATTCACTCCCGCGACCTCCTCCCCGTCGATGATGCCTCAAATGCCTCAGATGGCTCCTCAATTTCCTGGCCAGGCAGCGATGACGATGGGCAATCCGCATTACTATTTGCCTCAGCACCCTATGCAGCATTACTATGCCAGCCAGCTTTCCCCGACCCAGCAACAGGCTCGCCCGAACATGGGGTTCTATCCGAACCAGATGGTTATCAATCCTCCGCAAAACGGCCACATTCCGCAAGGCTACTACTATCCTCCTCCTGGCCATTATCCTCAGAACCAGCTTATGACGAACCCGATAATGTCGTCGCAATACCTGGCAGCCACGAACGCGGGACAACATGATCCCAGACTTGTGTCATCGTCTCCCAATGGC
Organism: Colletotrichum chlorophyti; assembly: GCA_001937105.1. Classification (NCBI taxonomy): domain Eukaryota; kingdom Fungi; phylum Ascomycota; class Sordariomycetes; order Glomerellales; family Glomerellaceae; genus Colletotrichum; species Colletotrichum chlorophyti. The sequence goes on along the minus strand of MPGH01000026.1, from coordinate 634,198 downwards.
GTCGAGCATTCTGGCGGTCATGCTCCCCAAAACCATGCGTCTGGTGGTTAGTGATCTACGAATTTCGTAACTGAAGCCATTACTGATAGAACTATAGATAATGTCGAGGGAAGGTCTGGTATCGTCCGAGGTCCACCGCGGAAACCGAAACAAAGTGGTCAGTAGTACCTTGGAGGTTACATTTGCATGGAGGTAAACCGCTGACAGCAGTATAGGTCATGCGATTTGGATTGGAAACCTTCCTCCTCAGACTGATTTGATGAGCTTGGTTCACCATGTGTGCAAGGAGGCGAACGGTCTCGAATCGCTTTTCCTGATCTCGAAGAGTAATTGCGCATTTGCGAACTTCAAAGACGAACAAACCTGCGTATCGGCCCAACAGAAGCTCCATGACTCGAAGTTTCAGTCCGTCCGTCTGGTCAGCCGTCTTCGTAAGAGCACCGTTGAGGGTGCGACAGGAGTGACAGCACCGACTGGCCCGGCGGCAGCGTCGTCTGGATCGCAAACACCTCACGACGGCGCCGCGTCAGCCGAAACTTCCGAAACCGCGACAGACAGCAAAACGGAGCCGAAAGAGGTCAAGCCAGTCACTCCAGTGGAAGCTTCCGTGCACCAGAAAGACAAATTTTTTATTCTCAAGAGTCTTACTGTGGAGGATTTGGAACTTAGTGTGAGGACGGGTATCTGGGCCACTCAATCCCACAACGAGAATAGTCTGAATAGTGCCTTCAAGGTGAGTCAATTTGCAAGCTCTGTCCTTGCATACATCCAATAACCGATTCTTGTTACAGTCCGTCGACAACGTTTACCTAGTCTTCTCGGCGAACAAATCGGGCGAGTATTTTGGTTACGCTAGAATGACGTCGCAGATCAACGAGGACCCCGCCGCCGCCATTGAGTTCGCCCCGAAAGCACAATCCGCGAACGATGTCGACCTTCCGAAGGCGATTCCGACCGAACCCACTGAATACGCGCCCAAGGGCAGGATCATTGACGACTCGGCCCGGGGAACCATTTTCTGGGAAGCAGAGCGCGAGGAAGGCGAAAGTGGGGATGAAGAGGAGGGACAGGGACTGGCACAGGAGCAGGAGCAGGAGCAGGAGCAAGAACAGGACGATGCCAGCAGTAAGAAGAGCGGAAACCAAGAAGCCGACGGGGCGGAGAAGGCATGGGGTAAGCCTTTCAAGCTCGAATGGCTTTCGACGACGCGTCTGCCGTTTTACCGGACCAGGGGGCTGCGGAACCCTTGGAACTCAAACCGGGAGGTCAAGATCGCGAGGGATGGTACCGAGCTGGAGCCTTCGGTTGGCCGGAGGTTGATTGGGCTCTTCAATAGAGTACAGAGCCCCGGACCCGGAACTGTGCAGGCCGGCATGCGACCCGGCGTGGCGATGATTGCGGGGTACCCGCCTATGAGGCCGGCGTATCAGGCTTGAGTCGTCCTTCGCTCCCTTTCCCCTTGTCCTTTCGGCCGAAACCAATTTGGGTGAGGGATGCGACATTCTCTCACAACGTCAATACGATTTCCTCTAGTATGTTGGGTCAGTGCTAACATTTAATGAGAGACTTGGGACAATGCTGCCACGATGACGATGTGGAAGGTCGCATACGCAGGCCATGGCGAGCGCTGATGAGGAATGGTTGGCTATCTGATAACGGTCTCCATCTGTACCTAATATCCGACTGTCTAATTCTGCCGATGAAAAGAATGATATTTTTGTACATTACTACTGCTCCACCCAACGGACGAGAGCAGAGGACAGAAAGCGATTCGGTACCAGCTGCCGTAGACATCCGGCATGACCGTGTAGAATGTCTGGCCGATCGATCGGATAATCTGCTGAGTGGTGGGATCTCGCCTCATCAATACTCGCCTGGTTTTGTTTCCAAGCATGCAAACGTAGAATGTTCTCTCGTAACCAGCGTTGGACAACGAAGTTGCATTCATTCACGGCTTCCTCCGTAAGTTCGAGACATGTCGTCGATCAGCTGTGGCACCGTGGCAGTGGCGACCTACCGGTTTGTGGCTTAACATTTGGGGAAGGGATGAACCCAGATGAGGGCAGGTCGAGCCGTGGCTTTGATCATTCATTAATTGTGTCTCGGGGCAGGCAGGGCGGACGTTGCGCCTGCTGGCGGGTGCGTATTGTTTAGGATTTCGGCTATTGATGTGAACAAAACATCTGCAATCGCCGAGACGTAAGATCGGCTTCAATGTAGGTACACAGCACATTCTAAGTCATTAGGACCAATGTAGTTTGTATTTCGCGTTTAGTGCAGCTGGTCACTCCTGTAACTGACCTTGACTCCGAGGAGGTTCAGATCTGACGGATAGATCACCCATCGCGGGCTAGCATGTTCTTGAACCTCTCCAACTGCATAGGATCGTCCCTTGAGAGTTGTAGGCCGCCCCGGGTGAAAAACAAACGTCGAACGGTGGAAGAGGTCCTATTGGTATTTCTTCAAATAGCGGCATCTCTTTCCCCTTCGCGTTCCTAAGGACCTTCCCTGAGGCGGACGACGACACCAAGGTACGGTGAGAAAGTACCCATAGGTTACCATATCCTCAACCTCAAAAGTGTCCGACGCGATGCTTGACTCAAGCAATCGGCAGATTTTCAAGCTCTGCACTCTTTTGAAACGAGCTAGTACATATCCCTCCGAGTGAGGCCATCGTGAGTGCCCATTGCAGGCTCTTTTAGTCGGGGGTGTAAACCGGATCGGGACAAGGCCGTGCTCAACGGAGGACACGATGGTTGCTTGAAACCAAGAAGCCCGGGTGTTGAGTTGAGGGCAGCACGAGACCTAAAGCTGACGGGCCACGCCCCCCCCCCCCCACGGGTACCGGACTACGGTCTGGATCTGGCCATGGCTGATTGTTTCTTTTTCTTTCCTGCTTCCTCTGGAGAAAGGATGGTTACGCTGCCCAGGCCAGGGGTGGCCAACACGAGCCACTCGTTTGATGAAGCGGCCGGAACCCTATTGGCCAGGAGCACTCTCACCTCTTGTGGGGCCGATGTCAAAACGCCGAAACCTTAAAATATTAGGCGATGGAATGGAAGGGAACGGAAAGGGCACGTACCGCGGCATCCATGGTGCTCTCTGAGTACCTGATGTGATGCGTTGTGGAAAAACGTTCGATGAGAACAAGATGCGAATACCAGTCACTTTGCGAAACTAACAGCATTAAGAAAAAGAAAAGAAAAAAGGTGACTTTCATCGGATGTGCAGAATTGGTTTTGTGAAACCAGTGAATTCGACTACTTGTGGCGGGTTAGCAATAGGTGGCGCTGTTGGTAATAGTAGAAAGTGCAGGAATGTTCCACATGCTTCCACGTGCTGAAGCTGCTCGAAGCATCGCGAAGCCATCACCACGCACCTCGTGCAACATGGATTCTGCCAGAACAGGCTTTCTCAGCACCGGCATCATTCCACAACGTCCGAGACGGTTCTAAAGAGGCATCATGATGACGCATTTGCTCATCCAACGATGGTTCCCGAACTCTGCGGAAGGCACGACGATGCTAGCCTCAAGTGTATAAATCGACCGTCTCGAACCTCCTGATCCAAACCATCCTTCATCTGCAGAACAGCAAGAACAAATAAAGCGAACACTACAAACACTTCAAACAAACACCGCACTCAAACAATTCTCACATCAACCGCGACTTTCATCTCGCAAACCGCAATCATACCATCAACCACAAATCTCACTCAACCAAACATCATCAAAATGGCTTTCTTCCCTCGCAACCTCTACAACTCTTCCGACGCCTCCTTCACCCCTCTCTTCCGGCTCCTTGAGGACTTCGACAACTACTCTCGCCAGGGCGGCCAGACCACCAACGGCTCTCGCGGCCAGGCCAACCGCACTAGTGTCCCGACCTTCCAGCCCAAGTTCGATGTCCGCGAGGTCGAGGATGCCTACGAACTGCACGGCGAGCTCCCTGGTATGAACAAGGAGGACGTCTCCATCGAGTTCACCGACGCCCACACCCTGCACATTCGCGGCCGCGTCGAGCGCAGCTACACCTCCGGCACACCCCCTGCGGGGCTTATCCAGAACGGAAAGGAGTCGAGCGGCGCCATTACCGACGGTTCGGAGAAGTCTCGCTCGGCGCACCAGGCGACCGTTGAGGATGACCGAGGCGACGACACCACCGTTGCTGAGTCCAAGAAGGACGGCCAGCAGCAGCAGCAGCAGCAGCCGGCTGACAATGCCAAGTACTGGGTTTCCGAGCGCAGTGTCGGCGAGTTCAGCCGGGTCTTCAACTTCCCCGGCCAGATCCAGCAGGATGCCGTGACCGCCGGCTTTAAGGACGGCATCCTCTCTATCCGGGTGCCTAAGGCCCGCAAGCACGAGACTCGCCGCATCCAGATCAACTAAGCAACGGTGCCCTATTCGCTCGATCAACGACACGGCAAGTCCATGATTAAATTGTAATCAGACCAACGACGACGACGATTATGAATATGGAGACGAGGAGGATTCGCTGAGAGTGTCTCCAGCGTTAAAAAGAGCAGGTGTTTCGGTTTTGTTCTACTCGCATTGTATTACAACCTAGTGTAATGGGCTAAAAGTCCTTCGCTCTTGTTTAGCATTTAGTTGCAAATTCTTAAAATTTTTTTTTCAAAAAATGACTTGCTCCTCCCACTACATCAAGTGACAGTGACAGTGATATGATATGAGCCGGATTAGCAGAAAGGAGGTAACGCGAACTGATGCAGCCCTGACTAATGACCGGTATGCAAAGCGGCTCACCGGGAGTCGATGAAAGTTTGAATCATTCTTTTTCTGCTTAATTCCCGCCCTCAGAAAACAAGCTCAACGCTGGATGCCCTAAACAGCGGCTACTGGTGAAAAGCAGCAGGATCACCGGTTGCAAGGATTACTGCTGCTGCTGCTCCTGCTTCCTCTTCCTTGCCAGTACTTCCTGGGCGACCTTTTGCGTAGCGCGGACGATGAGTCCGTGTTCAACCAAGTGGAACCGCGTCTCGAGGTCCTCCAGGCTCTCGCCGGCGCGGCACTCAATCTCTTCCGTGATGATGGGCTCTCCGCGATCGACCTCTGCGATGACGTAGTGAATCATGGCGCCTGTTGTGTTGTTCTTCAGCTTCCCTGCCTGGAAGTCCTCGTACGCTCTGCCGATGGCGTTGGCGCCATCANCCAAGCATCACGCGTCACGACATGAGACATATGCTACGGGAAGGGTAGCGTACCGGGAAGCGCGGGATGCAGGTTTATTACGGGGACCCCGGCGGCATCGAGCGGCAGAAGGAAAGGCTCGGTGAAGACGTGCATCCAGCCGGCCAGGACGACCAAGTCGGGCTTCTCCTTGAGAACAAGCTCTGCCAGGGCGGCATCGTAGCGGGAGCGGCCGTCCTTCAGCTTGGTCTCGTCCTTCTCACCCTTTTTCGTGAAGCCCCCAGTGACGAGGTTGAAGTACTCGGTGGGGATGCCGGCCTGCTCTGCACGCTTGACTGGTTGGTAGTCAGTATTCGGACTTGTGGTCATTGTAAGAGTCTTTTTGAGTCATACGACGGAGTAGTTTCACATACCGGCGTAAGCAGTCTTTCTGTTCACGAAGACCTTGACTTTTAGGAAAAAGGAGAATCAGCCTCACACGTGTCTTGGTGGGTATGCGATGGAAAACCCACCGATCTGGCACTGGGTGATCTTTTTCTCCGCGATTGCATCAATGATTGCCTGAAGGTTGGTGCCAGAACCGGAGCAGAGGACCACGAGCCGGCACGTCTCGCTGTTGTTAGAAGCCATGGCTTGTGGTAGATATGTGAAGCAAGGCAATAGAGGGAGGGGGGGGTAAAGGCGGCGGGGTCCTGAATAACGACCGGCTTCTTTTTATCCAGGCTCAGTTTCTACAACAGACACAAGGTATTATTTCGTGGTCATATGGTGTCCCCGATCTCCCTCGGGTTCCTTGGTTTAGTCGGGCGCGGCTTGGAGTAAGGGTATCTTGCGCTTATTTGAGCTTTCCAACGTTGTGGTTGTGGTTCGTGTTTGAGTAGGAGAAAAAAATATTAAAACAATACATAGCGGGGTTGCGGGGTGAATTTCACGGTTGGTGGGCGGATATGCTGTTCACTCACCAAGTACGCACAAAACACAGTCCTCTTACAAGACGATTCGAGATTCAGCAGTAGAACTCGTCGCACTCTAATTACCTACCTACCGATTAGATACCCTGATGAAGCAAGGTATTGCAGAGTTTATAAATGTGCATCACGAGCGACGAATGAACGAGTGAGTGAACGGCATGGCCCCAATAAACCCAAGACGGCCTTAGTGGGACGCTAAGTCCAGGCACACAGCGGGGTTTTGATCACTTAAGTGGTACACGTGACTTGGCGTATTCCCTCTGTCGCCACTTCCCGACGCGTCCTTAAGTTCCGTGGTTGTGCTCCGTCAACAGTCCCTTCACGGTAATTTGGACACTCTGCACCATCACGGCCTTCGGTCTTTTCCTTTCCTCTCTTTTCCAAGTGTCATCATCATATACGGCTTGAAGGTCCACGAACCCAGGTAGAATGGCCGACGCGGACGGTTACGACGAGAGTCACAATGGCGACGAGAGCGGCATGACTGGGCCTGGCGCGCCTACGCCACTCACCGCGCTCGAGGTCAGTCTGCTGCCACAATGTTCGTCCTGGGCTGTTTTGCTGATTCGTATGACTTGCACAGGGTGTTGCTGGCTTGACGAAGCGAGATATCCAAATGATCGTCGATGGTGGCTACAATACGGTGGAATCGGTCGCGTATACCCCACGTCGTATGCTCGAGCAGATCAAGGGCATTTCGGAGCAGAAGGCCACCAAGATTCTTGCTGAGGGTGAGTATTTTCCCCAAACAGTCACCTAAGACTTATCTGACTTGGAGAGCAGCCTCGAAACTTGTGCCAATGGGTTTTACAACCGCAACTGAGATGCATCAACGACGAAGCGAGCTCATCTCCATTACGACAGGCTCCAAGCAGCTGGACACTCTTCTCGCCGGTGGTATCGAGACCGGCTCCGTGACCGAGCTGTTTGGTGAGTTTCGTACGGGAAAGAGTCAGATTTGTCATACGCTTGCCGTCACTTGCCAACTGCCTTTTGATATGGGTGGCGGCGAGGGCAAGTGTATGTACATTGACACGGAGGGTACCTTCCGACCTGTCCGGTTGCTCGCTGTTGCCAACCGATTTGGTCTGTCTGGAGAAGAGGTTCTCGACAACGTAGCCTACGCGCGCGCCTACAATTCTGATCACCAGCTCCAACTCCTCCAACAGGCTGCTGCGATGATGTGCGAGACGCGCTTCTCCCTTCTCATCGTCGACAGTGCGACGGCCTTGTATAGAACCGATTTCCTGGGCAGAGGTGAACTGTCCTCGAGACAGACCCACCTGGCCAAGTTCATGCGCACTCTTCAGCGTCTTGCCGACGAGTTTGGAATTGCCGTCGTCATCACGAACCAGGTTGTCGCGCAGGTTGACGGTGGTCCGAGTGCCATGTTCAACCCCGACCCCAAGAAGCCCATTGGTGGCAACATTATCGCCCACGCGAGTACGACGAGAATCAGCCTGAGAAAGGGTAGAGGCGAGACTCGTATCGCCAAAATCTACGACAGTCCTTGCTTGCCTGAGAGCGACTGTCTCTTCGCAATTAACGAGGACGGTATCGGCGACCCAAGCCCAAAGGATCTCGAGAAGGATTAGACCAATTCTGTTGATGCGACATGTGTGAGGGCGGGAAGGTTGGTAATGGCGTAACGTGAAAACGAGTGAGTTCGGTATTACCCGGTTGGGAATGTGGTTGCATGTATTGGGGCTGGCGTTGGACGGCAAACTATTCGGGAAGGAGTTGTGGTATTTCTGCTGCGGGAAGGTGCATAGCATTTTCTATTTCAACACGATGGTATTCCAACGCGGAGTAAGGTCCAAATATCGACACTAAATTGAACTACATGAGAGCCCTGCCTGACCCCCAGTGACAGACCAGTTATGAAATTTCACTGAGGGAGGACCGTTGCCCATATTTACTCTACCGTGTGGCATATCTTGCACCGTTCAACGACACTGTGCCAAGCTGGTTGCTGTTTTGGGATTAGCCCCGCCCAGCGCGTTTGGAGACTTCAAACTGGAAATTCCATCAACTCAATCGCGACCAATTTTTTACCGTCGCAGATTACTTCATGCGCCGAGTCTGACCCGCGATTCCTGCGGCCTCTCTCTTTTCTTCGACGGCGTTAGAGGATTTCATAGGTTAGGGGCGCAAAAAATGGATTCCGCCGATACCCAGTACCTTTACCGAGAGACTCGCCTCAATCTCGAACCCTCCTCCTCTTCATCCGTCGTCAACATCCGCGTCCCATCGCTGACGTCAAACGGGACGAGCGCCACTCACAAGCTCACCAATGGCGACAACGTCAGCGAAGATGAGGTCGCCTTCCGCCTCAAGAATCTAGCCCCAGCTTCGTCTGTCTATCATCGCAAATGGCACGACGCGCCGCGCAGTTTCCTTTGGCGGCTGTTGGAGGACGGCCTGGTTCTCAGCCTCCGTGTTGTCGACACCTGCCGGCAGGAGAAGACGGCTGATGCACCTTTGTTGCTCAACTTCAGATTTTCTGTGCCGCTTCAGCCGTCGTGCGTTGCCTTCGCCGACCCCCGCGAGCACGATGCGTTATCCATGTTCGTCCTCGATGAATCCAACTTCCTCTACTCCTTCACCCTGCGACCCGACTTCTTCAGGAAGCGCTCCGCGATCGAGGCCGGCCCAGGAGATGCCTGCAAGGTATACCAGCCCAAGGTTTTTGGCTTCAAGCACCCCCACCGCATGGTTGCTGCAAACCCGGACCAGGTGGTCGTTTCACTACACGACGGCGGGCTTGTGAGGCTGGATCGGAATAAGAATCAAGATCGTATGTCTTCGATCTTTGCGTTGTGGCAGACTCATGAGCTAACGAACAACAGCATCTAACAACCCCTGGAAAGAGACGATATACAATGCGCAAGGTTGGGCACAGGGTATTCGCAGCTACCTCCCGTTCAAGCAGAACCAATCCATTCGATACCGCAATATTAACATGGACTCGAGCGCGGCCACCTCGATACAGGTGACGGACCTAGGCTTGGACGGTGCTGCATTCCTGTTTACAGTCTGTCTCGATCACCGAATGCGCATCTGGAACCTACATACCGGACAGATCCTATTCACGGGGGACATCTTAAACTCCGACCGCAACCCCCAGGAGGTTGGAAAGTGGCAGATTGAGCCGACACAAGCAAATCTGCTGCAGCTGGTCGGTGACGGCACCGGCAGGAGGATTTGTGCCACGTACTCGCCCATCGGAGCCGGGGAGTTCAAGTTTTGGAACATTAAGGCCCATGACGGTGAAACGGTCTATGTTGAAGACGCTTTCCCCGAGAACCACTTGGTGCCGTCCTCGCCATCGCTTTCGGACGTGTGGACTCTGGCGGACTTTGTACTGTCCAGCCTTGCCGATGGGGGAATCCAGCTGTGGACGTTGTGGAAGAACAACATGACGTTCAGAGTCCAAGAACTCGACCTCAACCGGGACAACATTGCCGATTCATGGGAGAATGAATGGACGTCGGTCTATATCGAAAACCACTACCCCACAGCACCCGGATCTGGACCGTCTGATCCCACAGATACGACCGAAAAGTGGTTGGAACTTATCCTTGCACCTGGCCGTTTCACGAAGGCGACCCTGGAGACCGCATTGTCGATATACGAAAAAAGTCTATACAACCAGAAAAGCGTTGGCTCCAAGACGCAAAAGGGTCTGGCAGAGTCTATTTGCTCTGTCCTTGCTTCCACGGCATCTTTAGATCGTAACTCGGCTGGAGGTATGGATTATGAGCAGTTCCGAGCCAGCAGTGAGACCCAGTGGCGACGATTCTACCGTCTTCTTATCGAATTGGACAGACAGCGTGGCGAGGCAGTCTCTCTGGTTCTTGACGCAGACGCGGATATGACTTGGGTTGTCTGCGCCGATGCTGTGTCTGCCATCAGAGAATGCAGCGCACTGGAAAGAATATACTACAACCTGTCGCGACCAGAGGAGCCGTCAGTAAGAGTAGCAAACCTTGTCTCGACGGGAGTAGGCTTCTTGGATGCGATTTCCGATAGCATTCTGCAAGTCTGCAATGCTGCTCTGCGGCCTGAGATCTTTGAGGAAACGGCCAGGACGGATTATGAACGGATTCAGTATTTGTTCGACACCACCGGTCTGTGGCGCAGTGTGAGTGAGGAAGATTGTGCTCAAGTCATTGAGAGCCTCGGTCAGAACTACAGCGATGTCACGACGGAGCTATATGAGAGCCTTTCTGGTCTGCTCGCTGCCACTGACGATTCGGGTAGCCGCAAGACTCGTCAGCCTCTGACTGACTTTGGAAGGAAGCTCGTTGTCAAGGCCGTCCAAGAAACAATTGATCTACAATGGAAGGTCGTCTTCAGCCAGGTCTTGCTTCTGGTGCACATGGAGTTCGATTGGGAGCAGGAAGAGGATATGCTGTCCAAGCGACTTGACGTTGGGGCTGTGTTCCATCAATTCCTGGAATCACTTCGGAGGTTAGAGCTACTTCGCTGGCTTTCCAAGACCGAAATCACTATTCCCATCGGCAACAAGCACGAGCGCAACGGTTCCTTCTCAGGTTCACCAAGCGCATCCAAGCGAGGCGCAGAGGAAACTCAGACGGTGACGGCGCTAGAGGGCAACGTCAGCCATCTGCTTGGCTTCGTCGATAGCAGACAGGAGCCCTTGGCCGCGAGCATCACGGATATCGTCACCGATCTCTGCGCCTCAAACAGCGATATCGAGGTTTCACCTACTCTTATCCAGTGCTCTCTTATCAGAAGAGAACGTGCTGACCTTGCTTTGGAACTTACCCCTTACTGCAGTCAAACTCCATTCGCCATCTACATCCAAGGCCGCGTATTTCTTGCTCTCAAGGACTTTGCCTCGGCCGCTATTCGCTTCCGCAAAGCGGCTATTGGCATGAGTAAGTGTCTTTTGCTTGGTACTTGGCCCGATGCTAACGACTTATTCCAAGGCGTGAAAGACGCAGATGTCGATAGACATAGCAGCGGACTTTTGGACGATACTGAGTGGAACCTGCTCAACAAGGGACCGGCTCGCTATCACTGTCATATTGTGGCACTCTTTGAGAAGGCCAAGGCCTACTCTTACGTGATTGAGTTCGCCGGCCTCGCCATTCAGTATTCGCACGCCAGCCCCGAGGCCGCGCTGGTCCGAAGCGAAATGCTGAGCCGCCAATTCAATGCAGCTACGGCACTCTCGCGCTTCGACGTCGCCCACGCGAGTCTTCTCGCCATGAAGGACAAGGCGATGCAGCACTCCTCCCTCCGCAAGCTGGTTGATAAGATGTGCGAATCATACCACAACACAGAACTCCTATCGCTTCCGTTTCCAGGGCTGCAGGACTCCATTGATGAGATCTTAAGCCAGAGGTGCAAGGGTACGATGGACGTTCTTAGCGGCGTTCCGTACCACCAGATCCTTTACTCTTGGCGCATCAAGCACGGCGACTACCGCGGCGCCGCCACGGTGCTGCTTGACCGTATCCACAAGCTCAAGCACCTCGGCGAAGGTGACAAGCTTGTTGGTGAAGACATACTTGACACGGCTGTGACAAAGCAGTACTTGCTTCTCATCAACGTCCTCAGCTGCGTAGATCCCAAACAGGCGTGGATCTTTTCCGAGGAGCTGCCCCCACCCAATCCCGATTCGCGTGAATCGACGACGACGGGCAGCGTGGAGGGCAAGCGCAAGGTCGTGACGCTGCCGGACCTGCGTAAGCAATATCAGGACGAGCTGGATAGGATCGCGGCCATCCAGAACAACCAGTTTGGATTCGAGGCCGATGACGCGATGGACATTTTGTAACAATCAAATGGATGAGACGAACGGAAAAGCCGGGCTTCATCAAAGTGAGAAAGAAAGAAAGAAAGAAAGAAAGGGAACGGGTACAAGCAAATGTACATGAAATCGCATCCAAGAAAGTAAGAAGCCCTGGGACAAAAGGAAGTTTCCCCGGATACCAGATACCTCTCTACCTAACGAATAGCACGGATCAGGCCTTTAGTTTTTTTTTTAAGCCAGTATTTCAGAGGGATGCCAATTTCCGGTCTAGAGTGAAGGCGAGAATAATTTCAATTTTTTCGTGTCAGTGTAGCAAAACCCCCAGCTTTATTTACACCAAAACGCCGTGACATATGCTAGAAAGGAAGAAAACAATGTATGTCGCGACGAGACGAAGTATGTCATCAACAGCGATACACCACCCGCCCCAAACCTTACTATAAGTCAAATGCCATCCGCCGTTAGATTCCCATCATTACGCCTGAACCTGGGCCTGGGGCATGAGCTTCGGGTTCTCGGGGGCTGCGGCCATGATCATGTTGGGGCCCGCAATCGCATCAGGGGCCTGGCGGTAAAGAATAATCTCCGATTGCTTGAAATACCGCCGCGCGTCTGGTTTGTTAATGCTGTTGTTAGCGATTCCAAACTTCTCGTGGCTGGAGCGGGCGGTTGCTCTGGTAGAGGCTCACCTTCGTCAATAAGCACAAGACTGAGGTAGTATCGGGTAGAAAACTTCTTGTTGACGTCCCGGAAGGTCGGAGTTAGGTCGAAGCCGCCGAGGAAGAGGCGGATGGGGATGGTCTCTCCCCTTGAGGGCGAGCCGTCCATGATCTGCCAGTATGTCAGTTTATGCCCCGTCGTCGCAATCTCCGCAACAAATAGGGGTCAAAGTCTTACCTCAAACCGCACCAGCGTCTCGCTCTCGTTGTACTGATTCGGCGCGGCGCCCGTCGTCTCCCTTCGGATGATGGATAGCTCCATGTGCTTGATCTTAAGGCGGACGAGCAAGAAATATATGCGGCCGACGATGACATCCTTGAGGTGATACTTCGACTTGGAGTACTCGAACTCGATGTGCAGGCAGTCCTCAATGCCGACATCCATCTTGATGGACGAGTTCATCTCGGGGGGTATGCGGTATGAGTACACCCAGATGTCTTTCTCGCGAATAACGTCGGCCATGCGCCGCGAGACGGTGACGCGAACGAAATACCGCAGCTTGACGTTGATGCCGTTGTACGACTCGTACTGCTTCTCGACATTTTTGAAGTTGAAGTCGAAGGTCTGCGGGTGTTGCAGCTCACCAGGCGCGGCGAGCTCCTGGACGAGGGAGAGGAATTCGTAGTGGTTTCCGCGGTCGAAGAACATCTCTGATGGGGAAAAGGCAGTTGGTATCGGTCATGAGTTCTTTAAAAAGAGTCGCGTGCAGAAAAACAACCCGGGCGTTACAGGAAGCCCAGGGGTTGGTGATCTATGTCCGCTCGCACGCGTTGAGTTTACTCACCTATCGTTCCAATGAACTGGACCTTAATACCCGTATGCTCTAGCCGCTTGCCATCTTTGGGCCGGACAGTGACGGCGCCCTTGACGGACTCGCCGTCCATGTACAGCGGGGCCTTCTCGCGCCTATTCTTGTCTAGCTTGACATCCACCATGGAACGCTCGTCAGCGTCGTCCAGCACGACGTCGATATCGACGGGGGTCGAGAAGAAGTACGACATCTTGGCCTATGCGGGGGTGATTGGCCCGGGGTATCTCGAGCGTTTACTTTGCGTAGCTGGTCCCGGTTGTGCTGTGAAGTTATGTTCGTTTCCAATTGCTAAAGCTGCAGGACGCGATCGCGTTATCGTTGGTGAACAGAAGAATCAATGGCTGGCGTGGTAGTTTAATTGAGAGCGAACAACAACGTACTCCGTGGCTGACCTGACGTACGTACATTCGACATGCGCGGCGGGCGGTGCTGTTGCGCCGGGCTATCCAGCCAGCTCTCTGGCTCACCCATCGGAAGTGGGCGGAAACTGGAGCTCTCAGGGATGGCTCCTTCCATTGGCTAGATGGAGTTGATGACTAAGCCAAAGCAGGCATCAGATGGATATGGCTGAGAAGTGTGGCTGAAGCTCTTTAACATACTATTCAAGCCTCACCTTCCAGCCCCGCCGATTCTACCATAGTAGTACCGACCATTACGAGCGCGCGCCCAGTTTCAAATCTGGAGGTCGCAGTTATGCACGGACCAGTTTGGATCAACCAACAGCTCACGTGCACCGAGCCCTAGAACTTTTGGTACCCGCACGCTTCGAAAAATTGGCAGGCACGAACGAAACGGCCTCTGATTCTGAGACCTTGGAAAAAGTTGTCCCTCAACGCCCAACGAACAGACCAGTCGCCCAGTCAAAGATCGCCCAGCCGACAACCCTCCCCCGACGTCAAGATGAAGTACATTCACTCCGAGGAGAGCCTTGTTATCCCCCAGGATGGTATGTGAGAAGAAGCCGTCGTCCGTCGACAGGCGCAACACCAATCCAAGCACACAATCCTACACCCAGATCGAAAAAGACCCTGGCCAACTTTCACGATGCGGCCCTGCGAGCTCCGCCGGATTCTGAAATTTCGAATACTATAATGCTCTCTCGCCTCTCTTCCGCCTCGGGCCTCAGACTCTCAACCACCTCCCTTACCCAAGTTTGCGCCCGATCGGTCTTGACCGCCATGCTGCGTCCAGACTATTGGGCTCAAAGAAAGGATGGGGAAGAGGGCTTGAATAGGACGAGGGGGAAGAGAAATGCAACAAGGGTCTTTGGGTTGAAAAGTTTTAGACTGTGGATGAGCTCGAAAGGAGCAGTAGTGGCAGGCAATTGAATGCATGCTGACTTGGATTCTCCAACAGTCAAGGTTCACATTAAGTCCCGCGTCGTCACCGTCGAGGGCCCCCGCGGTAAGTTTACTTTCTCTAGTCGTCGAAGTTCAAGTTGCGCAAGACTTGTCACTCCCTGCGGGAGCGCATTGGGTCTCGCGTGTACCTACTCAGAGGACAATCCCCCCGAAGGATAAATCGGCTGACCCAGTCCATAGGCAAGCTGGTGAAGGACCTCAGCCACTTGGCTGTCAACTTCTCCCAGCACAAGAAGGGCACCATCAACATTGAGATCCACCACGGCTCAAGAAAGAACGTTGCCACCCTCCGCACCGTCCGCACCCTTATCAACAACCTTGTCGTCGGTGTCACCAAGGGCTACAAGTACAAGATGCGCTACGTCTACGCCCATTTCCCCATCAACGTGAACCTGGACAAGAACGCCGAGACTGGTCTGTACGAGGTTGAGATCCGGTACGTTTGCATTCCCATCACGGCAGTCAAAGCAAAGCTAACATGCATTCCAGCAACTTCATTGGCGAGAAGCTCGTCCGCCGTGTCGTCATGCGCGAGGGCGTTGACGTCGAGATCTCCAAGACCCAGAAGGATGAGCTTGTCCTCTCCGGTAACTCCCTTGAGGCTGTCTCCCAGTCCGCTGCCGACATCCAGCAGATCTGCAGAGTCCGCAACAAGGATATCCGTAAGTTCCTTGACGGTATGTACGTCTCTGAGAAGGGCAACATTGTCGAGGACCAGTAAACGTGCTGGGCTATCGGCACAATGGTTGATCTAAAACAACAATAAACGGAGGGGGAGCCAAGGTTTACCAAAAATACGGGTCTGAAAATGGTTCATGGTTTTTTTTCGAGACTTTGTTGCTGCAAAAAGGAATGGGTTCCGGGTCTTGACACAACAGGCGTGGCCGGGGTTCAGTCATCTTTTGCAACTGTTGTAGCGAATGGGCTATCAACGAAAGAGAATCATCACACTCAACAAGTCAAGAAGACCTTTGCCTGCTCCTCTGAACAGAGCGGCCACCCCCGTTTTACACTACAATACTTCCTCTCACGTCTACTACCCGCATGAAAACTCTTCATGGTGAAATGATACCCACGCTTCAAGCATCTCCAAACAAGTAGTCTGAGTAATTGTCCTTGACGTCGCCTTGCATCGTCCAGTTTCTAGTGCGTGTCGCGGAACCCTCTTTCGGTCCATCCCAAAACAGCGCCGGTTACACGCGGAAGGTTTACATATATCGAAGATCAAACGCATGCTTTGCGCAAGCGCCGCATGTTCGTCTTAACTCGACCTGCGGACAGCGATGTGCCCGGGATCATACCCGGAAACCTTGCGCACGAGACAGGAAGCTTGACTCCACGGACGTGGAGCGGACGAAGGTAGGAGATACACCATCTCGGGCATTACGGCGGCCCAAGAATCTTTGCGGGCTCGCCACCATCCATTTCTCGTCTATAACATAAAAATCATTCTGAAATCGTACATGCTATGCGGGCTGTTTGTTGATAGGAGAACACGCCAAGGAGAAATGTCGAAAACGCTCAATGTCCAAGCAGATGGCCTTCCGCCCTTGGTAATCGTCTCCAACCCGTGCTTTCCACCCAAGTCCTGCCTCTCGCTCATGATCATCCTGGCCCTTCATTCTTCGTCGCAACATCTCTCTCATCTCTCGTGCCTTCCCGAATCCTACTCCATAGTTTTGTAAAAGCCAGCGGACCGTGAAAAAGTATCGATTTGTCCCTCCAAAACGCCATCAAAGAAATAGAGAAATAGACATGGTACCAATTTATGTACGTTCGAAGCATGTTCAAGGTTTTGACGGCCTTTAAAAAGAAGGCGGACAAAGGCATATTGTGCGTTTGATTCCGGGTCGAGTGAAACTCTGGATACTACCTTCGTGAGTGACGCGTGGTGCGCGTGCCGCGGGTTTGACCAGTTCGGTGAGTTCTTCCCCCTGAGCTTGAGCTGCCTAGGTAGGAAGTCAGATCCGATCGAGTCCGAGAATCCCATGAAGACTCACTGGGACTTGTCCCCGTGTACGAATAGTACGAATCGGTGTAAGTCGATCGCGGCTTACGCGCCGGCTTATCCTTCTTTAGGTTCAAGAGCGCCAGCAGAGTCGCGGCAGCGGCTCCCAACCCTAGCCACTTGGCGCCCTCCTTCTTCTCTTCGTTGCGGCGGGCTGCGGGGGCGGGGCGGCCACTTCCAGCGAACCAGCCGTTGTGCGAAGGACGACGGGAGTGCGAGGACGGCATGCGGCTACCGTGGCGTGAGTATCTCTCCTCAACGACCTCGACGCGCTCGCGACTGCGCTCCTTCTTCTTCTTTCCCCCAAAGATGAGACCCCAAAGACCGCGAGCAATACAACAGAAGCAGAGTAGCATGAGGAGACCGAGACCTGCAAGCGTGCCGATAACGATGCCTGCAATGGCGCCGCCGCTCAAACCTCCTCCGGTGCCTTCCTCTGTGACAGGTACGACGCCACCGGTTCCGGTTGCCGTGGCAGATGCGAAACTGCCAGTAGCCGTAGTGCTTGTAATCCGATAAGGGGCGGAGAACTGGGTTGTGATGGTCACTCCTCCAGAGGTAATAGTCGTGATACCTCCGCCTCGTGGAACGCACTGCCCATCGTAGGCGCAGACCTGGTAGGAGGCGCAGCAAATGCTACCGCATGCCGTTTCTCCTTCGTGTTGAGGTTTGCACTGGTCTCCAGCACCGCCGCCTCCTCCTCCCCATCCCTTTGTCGTGGCTGGCCAGTCTGTGGTGATTGTACTAGTGAAGGTATTCGTCTCAGTCCATGTTGTGGTGTAAATGCCATACCCACCACCTCCGTTGATGGTGCTGCAGCCTGCGATGTTGTTGACTGTGTAGCATTGTTCGCCAGAGCCACAGCAGTATTGGGAGTCAACTCCGCAGCGCTGGACGCAGTCGCGGCGCATGAACTTGTCGCCGATTTCATAAAACAAGTTGTTGGCGACATTTTGCAGAGGGTAAGGGTGGGCGGAAACCGGAGCGGGGGCGGACACCAAGAGCAGAAGACTGGCGAGCAGAGGGGCCGTGGCGGAGTGTTTGCGCCTCGTCATGTTGGGCGGAGGGGTTTACTTAGTTGCCGTTGACAGCACAGGAATGTGAGAAGACGACAACCCGATGAGATGAGATCGTGGGGGATTTTTTGCTCGAACTTGGCGGTCGGTATCAGTTCGAAGGGGATGACGTAGAGCTGTTCTCAGTCTTGAAGGTGCAATGAGGAGATTGACCACCAAGCGAGAGGAATGCTGTAACGAAACAATGAGGTATTAATGGCGGGTTGTGTGGTGGTATGAGCAAAGAGTGAGTGAGCTGGCCGATTCAGTCGGTTAGTGTGCAGACTAAAGCCTGTCGCCGCGACTTAGTTGTTGGAATGGTTCTTCGGTCAGTGAGCGAGGGGAAAGGAGACCAAGAAATCGAGAGAAAGAGGGGGAGACAGGAATGAACCTGCAGGAAATGTGACTTTAAGGGACGGAAAGTGAAAAAAAAGGAGGCCGCGGACAGACAGAACTGATTTGGAGGGTGTCGTATTACTTGATTTGGACAGAGAGAGCCTTTTTTCGCGGGTCAGTTCCCAACCACCTCTCTTTCTCTCTGAGTCCAACCTCTTCGATTTTTTGTGCTGGTGTTGCTTGTCACCACTACACCCACATCTACCGACACCCACAATGTGACCTCGAATTATGCAATTGGCAGCAGGGATCTAGCTTCACCGATTGTTAGCGGAGCCGATCTGTGACAAGGGGTAAACTTTGAAGGGTTTCTTTTGATAGACCGATATCTTCCCTGTTGCTGCTGTCGTTTGGTTCTTGTTCCTGAATATCGGGCTTCGAGTGTCAAGTCTTACACGACGGCAGAGAGAAGGCCCCCCAGTAGGTAATAAGTGGCCCCCGGTGCGGGGGGATGCCTGTGTGAGTTGGCAATAAACGGGTCGCTGGTCGGTCTCTTACTGGACCGGCCCAGAGCGCCTGGCCTCCACTTGTTTACATGCAGGGGTCGGTCCGTCCACTGGACGACGATAATCGATAGGCGGGTGCGCGCGCGACTGCACCTGCACAGGTATAGAATACAGACACTGGAAAGCCTGTTCCAACTTCTCCCATCCTTTGTGCCAAGGAACTCCTTCGCTAGTTCGGGTTCGCCAGAGTCGGGCGCCCGGTGCTTACTTTACTGCAACTTGGTTGCATTGTCTCTGATGCTAGTAGGTAATTACCTGGTGTCCCGCAATCTGCAGCCACGGACTTTACCTGTCACGAATCCGTCGTGAGTTGCCTCAATGAAGTCATGCAAATTTCCCACCTTTTCTTATTCAAACAGTTCATGCTGGTTCATGTATTCAGCCCTGGAGCGCACTGGCGCCGCAACGACACTCATTGGTCTCTAATCGCCCCAATTCCAGATTGCAATGAGACCTCGGCAGGTGCCAGTCCGTTAGTCCCGTGTCTTTGGCAAACATCCATAAAGCCGGCCTGGCGGGATGGATTTCCATGGCGGGGGTCGTCACGAATTGACGGTGAGTCCTGGCCAAGTTCGAATTCCATTAAACCTCGAGAGACTTTTACTACAAGTGCCTTGCATGGCGTGGGACGGTCTCACACAACGGGAGGTCGTGCAGAATCAAGGGTAACAAGCTCGATCGGGCTAATCCATCAAGGATGACAGCTGCCCCTGAAAGAACTTGGGTGGTTGGAACAACGGGGCAATCCAGGTCGGTGTGCTATTTGAAGTAACATTGTGTGTGAGGACAATGAGCCAAGCTTCCATGAATGGATTCGAGTGGAGGTGTAGCCGTCTCACGGTGCCTTGTGCACCGCCGCATCGGGCACAATTCGCTGGTTCGAGCTGATCTCATATCATTGGCTGCTTTGAAGCTGTGATGGGCCCGCTGGAGCTCCCACATGTGGCTGACGTAGAAGAGCATGTTGAACCAATCAGATGCAATTGACCTGATGCTGTGACTTCGAGCAAGGAAGTGACCAAGAAAGAAGGTGGGTCATTGCGAAGGCATGGGCGCGGCTGTGGCTGCGGCGTAATTGCCTTGCGTTCGTTCATCAGACAGCTACGGTCCCGCGACGACCAGCGACCTCACAACGTCAAATCCATCCATTTCGTACATCTCGAATACTCAACCTACCATCGGCGACGCAGGTACATTCCTAGGTACCCCATTCGAAGCCGCTCGGGTCCCTACCTACCTTGACTCGCCGCCATGTCGCTCGATCCTCCTACCTACCTCGCTTCGCTGCAGGACAACATCCGCCAACGACCAATCCCCTGGGATGGCGCCGTTAGAGCAGGCACCATCACTGAGGACCACCTGGCCCGCATTCGCGCCGTTGATAAGGCGAAGAAGCCCGAGACGAGGAAGGAAATTGTAGAAGGAGACATTGATGGCTATCGCTCGCTCTTTGCTGGTGATTCGGGAAAGCCCTCAGTGCTCGAGTCCGCCGGCAAGCAGGTCAATGTCGTCCAGTATATCCTCGTCCTCTTGGCCGACCTTCTGCCTAGTATGTCATATATCTCTCTCCTACCGGTTTCTATACCCATTCCAAAAACCTGATCGACTCTAATTCCTCGCATCTTCTTTCGACAACCGAGAAGGCTGCAGCCCATGTCGAGTAACAGCCACATACTTCTAGTTGAACGCTAACGACTCCTCGTCACTAGGCGTGCCATCGCTGTCGAAGGCCATCCTCAAGAACAACGACCCCTACAAACACTTTCTCCCCTTGCTCGCCCATTCCAACAACACAGAGGACCCGATTCCGTTGCTCACGGCTACGGCTTTGACCAAGCTCATGTCACTCGCGGGAGACGAATCGCAGGCAACCCGAAACGCAATCCCGGTGCTGCTCACATACCTCTCCGGGCTAGCCAAGAGTTCCGATGCCGGCCTGCAGGACATTGCAGTTCAGGAGTACTCTTCGATTCTCTATGGCCATGCGTCAAGAAAACAGTTCTGGAACCAACGAAGCGAAACAATCGCGCCTCTGATTGACATCCTCAGAACAGCAGCTGGTATTGGAAGCAATGGCAGCTCTTCAGCAAGCATATGGAGTGGAACGGCACCCACAAGAGCCGCCGGTTTTGAAGGTTCGCTCGGTGGCGGTGTTGGCTTGCAACTGCTGTACCATGTGCTGTTGGTGGTCTGGCAAATGAGCTTTGAGGCGGAAGACATCGGCGATGACTTGAATGAGTTCGTCCACTTTGTGCCATTCTTCTAACGCAGAAAACTGACAAATCTGCAGCGAGTACGATATTGTTCTGCTGTACACACAGCTCCTACGCCTTTCTCCAAAGGAGAAGACGACGCGGTTGGTTGTGTCGACGCTCTACAACCTCCTCGTCAAGAATCAGAAATCCCTCCTCCCTACGGCGGTGCTTGCACGACTGCCCGCGCTCCTCGAGAACCTGAGCGGCCGTCACCTCACCGATCCTGACCTTCTCGAAGACTCGCAGAACCTGAAAGAATTGCTCGACGAATACACCAAGACGAAGACAACTTTTGACGAATACGTTGCTGAGGTTGAGTCCGGCCACCTGCGATGGTCACCGCCTCACAGAAACCAAGTCTTTTGGGCTGAAAATGCGCGCAAGATTTTGGAGCACGAGAACGGAGAGATCCCGCGCCAACTTGCCGAAATTATGAAGAAACCATGGAACAACGACAAGCAGGTTTTGGCTATCGCCTGCAATGACGTCGGTGCACTCGTCAAGGAGGTGCCAGAGAAGCGTTACCAGCTTGAGAAGCTCGGACTGAAGACTAGAGTCATGGAGCTGATGGGTGATGCAGATGAGCATGTCCGATGGGAAAGTCTCAAGGCATTGGGCGGATGGCTGAAGTACAGCTTTGACAGCTAGGGTCATTCCACACGGCGACTGGAGATTACGGGGACAAGTTCTTTGCCAAGGCTTGTTGTAAGTATAAATGGAGGGTCAACATTATCCAGGCAGTTTAAGAGTGGACCAGGAGTCAGTGTTCTTAGTGATGTGCTTGTGTTTGAACGGGCCCTCTCGGCCGAAAAAATTGTGATGTAAATACTACTCCGGATTTCTTTCAGACATGGCGTGCAGTGAAGGGACTTGCGGCCGACCAGAGCATTATGACGATAGGCCAAGGCTTTGCAGAACGGCATCGTGAGTTGCTTTCCTGTTTTTTACGTTGTGTGGTGTGGCAATGTGATGTACGGCTATGTGCGGATACGTGTGGTGGGAAGAGCAATTCCGTCCGGCGGAAAATCACCCGAGGCCCATCATGACATTGTTTTAACGTCAGGGGGCTGCCCATATCATCAGTTTTTGTCAGCCCAAATGGAAACGGTGGTGGAGTCGGGGGCTTATCCATTTGTCCCATCTGCTAGGTACCTGGAGTACCTTTACCTCAGACCAGGTAGGTAGGCCACTTGGTGCAATTAGACTGTGGCCGGTTACCATGAAGGGCAGTTTCTCATGTACTCCGGACCTAATCCTACGGGCAGTGCGCTGCTCGGCGGGTCGAGCCACGGTGCCACCCCACGTCAGAACCGCAACCCCTCAGTCATGAGTGATTCTAGAATCTCCAGTGTGGGAAGATCCCAACAGAATAACCCCACCTGGAAGAGCTCTCGTGGTTCAGGGTCCATAGCTTACCACAGCTTCCGGTCGCATGTCCGATCGTGTCCTTCCAACCCTTCCCCCAAACGCCGAAGACGGGGGAAGGCTGTTTCCCACGAACAAAACCAGACACGCGCCCGCCCAAGCAAAAGCTCGCGCACACACACACACACACAAACTCCAACATTCACTCACACACCACCTATTGCGGTTACCCCTCCTTCCCAGTTTCAATCCCCTCCAATACACCAGAGCCCCCTTTAAAGCCGTTAGAAAATGGCCCCCAAGGCATTCATAGCTCCCTCGATTCTCGCGGCAGACTTTGGGCACTTTGGCCATGCATGCTCGCGCACCATTGAGCAAGGGGCCGACTGGCTTCACGTTGATATTATGTAGGACTTACCCTCCAGACAAAATGAAACGGCACAAATCTTCATGCGACCCTTTCCATTGAGCAGCAGCTTGCGAACAAGATGTCTGCCGGCTTGAGGAAAACAAGCTAATCGATACGATTTCATAGGGACGGCCACTTTGTGCCCAACATTAGCTGGGGACCCGGCGTCGTCGCCAAGCTTCGAGGTCATGTCGAGAAGCCCATTGATACCTGGGGCAAAGGCACGTTTGACTGCCACATGATGGTTTCAGAGGTAATGACACCCTTGGTTCTCCTGAGACCGCAATGGCCTGCGGAAGGGACGGTCGCGCTGACAGAACCCGGCATTTCAGCCCAAGAAATGGGTCAAGGGCATGAAGGAAGCCGGCGCGGATCTCTACTGTTTCCACTACGAGGCCGCATTCTCCTCCGACTCCGACAACCCAGAAGTCCAGTCGGACAAGAAGACGAATCCCCGCGCGCTGATTCGCTATATCCACGAGCAAGGGTTGCTGGCCGGCATTGCCCTCAAGCCCGCTACATCAGTCGATGTGCTCTGGGAGCTCCTTGAGAGCGAAGATCCCCTCGAGAAGCCTGATGTAAGTGCTTCCCCCCACTTATTGATTGCAATGCGGCGGAACGCAGTATCTCCGCGGACACAGGAATCCACGATTGACCTTCTCCACCCCAGATGGTTCTTATCATGACAGTCGAGCCCGGTTTCGGCGGACAAAAGTTCATGGCCTCGGAGTTGCCCAAGGTCCAGGCCCTGCGTGAGAAATATCCCGAACTCAACATCGAAGTTGACGGTGGCCTGACGGTGGGGACCGTTGACCAGGCTGCAGAGGCCGGCGCCAACGTTATTGTTGCCGGAAGCGCCGTCTTTGGTGCCCAGGACCCCGCAGATGTCATTGCCAAGCTCAGGCAAGCGGTTGAGAGGAAAACCGGGAAGCTCTGAGGGCGCCCCGTGGTTCTGTTAACGGCCTCACTTTTACGATTTTCTTTTTCTGTCTGCCTGGGTTGTTTTGCTTTGCCTTTGTCCTTAAAAGCTATGCGAGCCATGAGTTATGTTCAACGTCAATAGATCCGAGACGGACGGCAACGCTCCAGTAAGAGGCTGGAACCTGTCGCTCTTTCTAATCCTAATAACATATTTACATCATCTTCTTCTGCGACAAGCTCTTGTCCAGCGCTGCGACAAAAGTCTTGATTTCATCCACTGAGATCTGGTTAGCTAAAGGACCGTTGAAGGGGCTTCGCACTTACGGCTATTGTAATGCACCATGCTGACCCTCACAACGCCATCCGCAGGGTCGAGCGTCAAAACCGATTCGATCAAGCGAAACGAGTAAAAATGACCCCATCGGAACCCAAAGTTGGTATGCTTTTCTACGGCTGTCACCAGCTCCTTGGGGCCCCATCCTTTCACTCGGAAGCTGATAGTTGGGACTCGGCGCTCCGTGCCGGCGTCCGCCTCGCCGTACACAGTTACGTCGTCTCGGCCGTTAAGGTACTCGAGCAGCGTCGCCTGAAGCAGCTTCTCCTGCTCAATTTTTCCTTCCCACTTGTCGGAATCGGGAGTTCCGAGGTAGTCCAGAACCCGAGGGACGGACGAAATGAGCTCGTAGCTCCCTCCAGCGAGCCCCAGTTTCCCCTCGAGTGTCTTATGTTGGTTGAAGAAATGGCCCAGCGAGCGCATGTGGCCGTCTTGGGCGGAGCGGCTTGCATATAGCATTGCCGTGTGCGGTCCGTAGACCTTGTACCACGAAAACGCGTAAAAGTCAACGCCTAGGGCTCTGACATCGAGGGGCCGGTGCGGAGCGTATGCCACACCGTCGACGCAGACGAGCCCTCTGGGGGTCTGCTTATGGACAGCGGCAGCGATGGCGGCAACGTCGTGGATCGTGCCGAGAATGTTGCTCGCGTGGGTGAGTGTCACAAGACGAGTCTTCTCCGACAGCAAGGGCTCAAGGTTGTCGACGGTGAGTTTGGGGTTCGTTGATGATGACGGATCAGAGGGTTTCCACCATTTTAAGACAAGATCTTGACGGTCGGCGAGATCGACCCAGGAAGCGATGTTGGCCTCGTGATCGACAGCAGAGACAACAATCTCATCCCCCTTGTTGAAGGAGAAGGTGTGGGAGAGGTTACGAAAGAGCTGGGTGGTTGAGGCGCCGAATACTACGCAATGTCAGGAAGGCTGTTCACAATCTCATGCAACAGTGAGTAGAATGGTTTTCTACCAATCTCATCAGGGGAGGCATTGATGTACTTTGCCCCGGCCTCGTAACCTTGGTTGTAAAGGGCAGTGGAACGTTGGCCGACGTTGTAAGAGGCGCCCAACTGAACGTTTGTCTGTGAGAGGTAGTCTCGGATGCTGTGCGACTGTTAGTGAATTTATCGTAAGCTACG
Source organism: Colletotrichum chlorophyti (assembly GCA_001937105.1). NCBI lineage: Eukaryota > Fungi > Ascomycota > Sordariomycetes > Glomerellales > Glomerellaceae > Colletotrichum > Colletotrichum chlorophyti. The sequence goes on along the minus strand of MPGH01000026.1, from coordinate 609,019 downwards.
AGGGAGGGAAGTAAAAAGGTGTACGAGTCGATAACCGTTCCCAACGTCTGGCTTCCGCCGGCATTATCAAAATAGACTTGGTCCTGAGAAAGCGCCGGGAACTTGGCTCTCACGGCCGTAATGTCTATGGGGGAACCCATCGTATGAATCTTTGCAAACTGGCGCGAAACAGCTGGGTACTAGGAAATGAGGGTTTCCAGCTGTCTCCCTAATCTAAAGAACTGTCAAGCACTATACACGGACGCGTTGCTCCCGAGAGTGGCCGTTCCGAGTAGCGGAGAGAGTGATGGGAGCCGAACTTCCAGGTGCTTGCGTTAGGCAAAGGGGGCAGGGTGCCAAATAGCAGACAGTGACGGGATAGAAATATTTAAATACTGGAGCCGCAGGTTTGACGCTTCGTGGATTTCAATGACGTTCGTGCTACAGCGGACAATATCTCTCGAGCGGCGGGGAATCCAAGGTAGGAAGGAGGGGTGGGCGGGGCGCGGGGTTCGGCCGGTTTGCGACGGCTCGAAGAGATCCCCCCGTCCGGTCTCATAGGACGATGCCGTCGCCTGACCGGGGGCCCAGCGCTCGCGATTCCCGCAGGTACCTTGTTTAGAAGACCAACACGAAGCGGCGACCAAACTAAGGCAATTGACCCCCCTTTTTTTTTTTTTTTCTCTCTTTTTTTCTGGAAGAAACAATTGGACCGGTCCGTTCTCAGAGTATGCGCCTTCAGAGGTGGTTGAACGACCGCCATGTCAACGCGGAGCTTTAGCCAATGCCCTCATGCAACATGAAGCGCCAGGGACGAGTGCATGACGGATCAGTTGGACGATGCAGGCCAGTCTAGCAAAGCTGGCTACTTGTGGTCGTTTCGTTGGATATCCGAGAGTAGGCGCTTGGTTTATGATGATTCTCTTGGGCTGCTAGATACCTAGTTTCTCTCCTCCAGTGGAATCTAGTTCTGTGATTCAGGAAGCAAAGAAGGCCGAGAATTATTTCTACTTCTTCTTCGTCCAGACTACGGCGGCGGGACTGAAGGGGCGGGTGTAAAGCGCAAGGCAGAGACGTCCTTAAGGCTTGTGAGTGGGCGTGGAGTTGTAACGGTGCTCTGCAGGGGGCCAGCGGTCAACAGCTGGGCCGTCCCTTTAGACCTCAATGCCGGTTCATGGGACGATTCGCCTCGAAAACAGCTGCTACGGGAAAAAATTTATGTGGGACCTCAGCCCACCTCATGCCTGGTCCGATTCGGATCAGCGAGCTGCCCGTCCGACTTGTGAACTTGGATGGAGGTTGCCAGCAATTTTTTTCCCGCCTCTTTTCACTTCTTCGTCTCATCTACTGACCAGAAAACTTCTTCGGGGATACCAATTGATCGCCCAAGATGAAGCGCAAGGCTGATTCAAGAGCCGACGGCAAGAAGCCTTCGAAGAAGAAGTCCAAGACGAGTTAGGCCGCACCTCTCTCTCCCCCGTTCACCCATTCACTAACACCGAGGCCCTCCCCCAACATGTAGCTCTCTCGGCCGATGTCGCAAAGTCAAGATTCCGCAAGGGTCTCTTTGACAAGCAAGTCCTCGACAATTACACCTCCGAATACGCCACGTCAAGCCCCTACAAACACTCCGTCATCAGCGGCCTCGTCGACGATACCCTCCTCCGTTCCGTCCGCGACGAGATCCGCGAAAACGTCTCCTTCACCCCCAAAGAAACCGACATCTACAAGATCCATCAGTCGGGCGACCTCGCCAACCTCGACGGCCTCGACGACGAAGCCCTCGCGAAGCTCCCCTCCCTCCTCTCCCTCCGCGACGCAATCTATTCCGAGACCTTCCGCAACTATGTCTCCCACATTACCGGCTGCGGGCCCTTGAGCGGCCGCAAGACCGACATGGCCATCAACGTATACACACCGGGGTGCTACCTCCTCTGCCACGACGACGTCATTGGCAGCCGCAAAGTCAGCTACATCCTCTATCTCACCGACCCAGACAAGCCCTGGCAGGCCTCTTGGGGTGGCGCCCTCCGCCTCTTCCCCGTCCTCGAGCGCAAGGGCCGCGACGGCGAGATCGCAAAAACCCCGGCCCCGGACCACACCAAGGTCATCCCCCCGGCCTGGAACCAGCTCTCCTTCTTCGCCGTCCAGCCGGGTGAGTCCTTCCATGACGTCGAGGAGGTCTACCACGCAGAGTCGGAGCACCAGCTCGAGCAGGACGGCGGCCGCGTCCGCATGGCCATCAGCGGCTGGTTTCACATCCCTCAGGTCGACGAGGACGGCTACGTCGAGGGGGCCGAAGAGAAGCAGGTCAAGAACTCGGGGCTCATGCAGCTGCAGGGCAACCCGGACCAGCACGACACGCCCCCGGCCCGCCCCGTAAAGGTTGACAAGCCCAAGTCGAGCCTCGAGGGCTTTGACGAGGCCGGCCTCGAGTTCTTGCTCAAGTACATCTCCCCAACCTATCTCACACCGGACACCCTCGAGCAGATCTCGGAGCACTTTGACGAGAACTCGAGCATCACACTGCCCAACATCCTCTCCAAAAAGTTTGCTGCCCGCCTGAGGGACTACATCGAGTCGCAGGAGAAGGCGTCGCTGCCGGAGGACGCCGACGCCATCGAGAAGGGGTCAGCATGGCGCGTCGCGAGGCCCCCGCACAAGCACCGCTACCTCTACCAGCAGCCCGCCGGCGCCGACGAGCTGCGTAGCTCGCAGGAGGAGAACCCGCTGACGGAGCTCCTCGACCACCTCCTCCCCTCGCGGCAGTTCCGCGAGTGGCTTCAGGTTGCCACCGGCACCGTCGTCGAGAGCCACGAGTTCCTCGCCCGCCGCTTCCGCCGCGGCCGGGACTACACCCTCGCCACGGGCCACGAGGGCAAGCCCCGTTTGGAGTTCAACCTCGGCATTACGCCGACGAAGGGCTGGGGCGACGACGCCGACGAGGAGGAGAACGAACAGGAGGAGGAAGAAGAAGAAGTAGAGAAGCCAAAGGGCAAGAACAAGAAGCGCGGCAAGGACAAGGGCAAGGGCAAAGCCAAGGCCGAACCCGAGCCGGAGGCGGAGGAAATCGAGGTCGGCGGGCACGAGGTGTACATGGCCGGCGACGACGGAGAGGAGGACGAGGACGCGGCCATCTACAAATCGAGCGGTGACGACGACAACATCCTCTTCTTCCAGGCTGCCGCGTGGAACAAGCTGACGCTCGTGCTGCGCGACAGCGGCACGCTCCGCTTCGTCAAGTACGTCGGCCGCGCCGCCAAGGGTGACCGGTGGGACATTTCCGGCGCGCTCGACATCGAGGAGGAAGGCGAGGGCGAGGGCGATGAGGCCGAGTCCGAGTCCGAGTCCGGGGACGACGAATGGAACGGCTTCTCCGACCCACCCGCGGCGGAGTCTAGCGGCAGCGACTGAAGCGGAGACATGATTGCACTTGATGTGTGTACATATGTATATGTGCCTTGTACACTGGGGATTGTCAGGTAGACTAAAAGTTTCATGAATGATCCAACAAATGGTTTCTTGATGCAATCTTTCTCTGCGTCCACTTTGCTTGCTCCTGTTTTCGTCGAAGCGACTATTCGTAACAATACTCACAGGGCTATGCCAAGCTATGCAATCCGTTCTTCAGACCAGACGGGCGGCTGTATTTACCATCGTCCAAAGTGAGCGAAAACGCCAAAGTCAAAGTCAAAAAAATCCACGAGCGGCTCGATCCTAAGTAGATAAGATGAACAATTGAGGGAAAACATGAAAGAAAAATCGACTTCGCTAACCCCGTTGCCTATGCCTCCCGAAAAACGCCAATGTTTGTCTTCATCTACTCATGCAGAAGGAAAAAGAAAATGATAATGAAACACGCAACATGCCACTAAACTCATCATGGTGTACCTCGCATCTCAATATCAGAGACTTAAACAGCCCCGGTCGTATGCCTCCAAACCAAAACGAAGTGGGTTCAAAACTTCTTCAACTTCTTCTGGGGCACGGTTCTAACGAACGCATGCTTGAGGAAATGCAGCCACACCTTGTTATGCTTCTTTTTCTTCTTTCCCCCCTTCTTCTTGTCTTTCTTGCCTTCATTCTTGTCTTTGCTTCCCTTCTTCTTTTCGACGTCTACTTCTCCATCTTCGTTCGTTTCGTCAGAGTCGCGCTCTTGGTCGACGTTCAGTGCTGAGTCGTCCTGGTCGTCTTCTTCTTCTTCTTCTTCTTCTTCTTCTTCTTCTTCTTCTTCTTCTTCTTCTTCGTCGTCGTCGTCTTCTTCAAAGTCTTCTGAAAAGGCTTTCCCTTTGGCGTTCTCCTTGGCAATTCGGTTGGCGAGCTTGACGTAGCTCCGCACCGTCAGGTCCGATAGCTTGTAAATCTTATCGGTGAAGGTGCTATACTCAACCTCGAACTCGAAAGGCCTCGGCTTCGGCTTCTTGGACTTGGGATCCTTGTCTTTGTGGATGCCGTCGCGCCACCTATTGCCAGATGCGTCCTTGTCCTCATGCGTCATGTCATTATTGAGATACGTCAGGTTCGCAAAATACTGGGTGTATCCGAGGAATGTCAGGGGCTGAGGTGCATAAGCCGGCCCTGGGCCAGAGCCTGCAGGTGGTGGTTGCGGGACAACAAGATTGGGGTCCTTGGGGGTGGTGGGCTTCTTGCCCTTCTTGCCCTTCTTCTTCTTCTTCTTGGCAGCCTCGATATCGCGCTTCAAATCCTCGTGAATGGGTTCATCGGCCGATGGAAGCTGCAGAGATGGCGATGCGTTGGTGAATGCGTCCGTCCATACCGCCGTATCCTCGAAACCGGAGATGTTATACTCCACGACACGAATGGTGGGGAAGTAGTTAGGCACAATGCTGGGGCCGACGAGGGACAGATGGTATCGCTCCGCGTATTTGCCGCCCAATTCCTTCCCTGGCTTCTTCTTCTTCTTCTTCTTGTCCTTTTTGCCCTTCGTTTGCGATTCGGTGAGGGCGTCGTTCTCCTTGATATCGACGGTCGGAAGCTTCGCCCAACCCTCTCGCAACTCCTGGAGGTAATCTGTAGCGGATTGAATCTCAAGTTCATCCTCAAAAGCTTCCCGTCCAACCTCGTCGTCGACCGCATATCCGCCCAAGATGTTGATGTTTACCTCCTTGGTGTCATGCACGATGAAATGGTCAATGTTCATGTGACCATATAGCGATCCAACGACCACGTCACGATACTGTTGCATCCAGAGGTTGTATTTTTGCCAGCACGTCTCGTCCCAGTTCTTCTTGCTGTCGGTACGGGCAGGCGGCACGTGGCCCATGAGGATGGCCTTCATGCCGCGATCGCGGAGAAACTGAAGTTGCACACGCAGCCACTCCATCTGCTTGAAGCCTGGCTCCGAAGGTTGCATGCAGTCGTCGACACCGGCATTTCGGTCGAAGAAGTACAACGTGTTCAGACTGAAGACGGCCAGTTTCTGGGGGATGACCTCGACGTAAAACCAGCCGCCAAACTCGAAGGAGTGGCGTTGCTCCTCGGGGATAAAGCGCTTCCAGATCTCCGCGTAGTATCCCAGCCACTTGTTGGGCCCCGGCAGAAGAATATTGTGCGGGAGGATGTCGTTGTTTCCAAATGTTGGGATTACAGGCACCGACATTCGCGTGGTGTCCTTGGGGTCGGCAAATGCCTCGATAAACTTGTCGGCGATCCATCGATTTGTGCCGAGCACCTGACTTGCGTTGCGAGGAATGGTCTCATCGCTGTCGTGACGCGCAGAATCGCCAGTCCAGATGACGAAATCAATATCGTCTGCTATGTTCGCGGCAATCCAGTCGAATGTTGCGTTTACTAAGGACGGGGGCGTGTCGCAGTCGGAGGTTTCCGCACCGTAATAGCCAGCGGGCCCGTCGCCTCGATGGCAGGCGATGCCTTCTTCGGTAGAGGAGTGGGCTTTATAGAAATCATCAGGGTGAAAATCTACAAGTAAGAACTCAGCTATTAGCCATCTTATAGGTTGTCTTGCAGGCTAGCGTGAGGCAGATATGCAGATATATTGTGTGCCCCTGAACAGCGCAACGGCGGTCCTGAGAAATCGTCACCAGCTCCGGGTACAGTTGCATTATGTTCACGTACCGGTAATATGCAGAAACTTGCCGTGTAAACGGCGAGGCTTTACTTGAACATCCGTGGTAGAAGAGCCAATGACCTTTTGCTGCCCGCTGGCAACAGGTGTTGCGGTGACGCCATGCAGGAACTGCTGGAGCAATGCGACCTGCAGAGGCAGCAAGCCCACTATTGCGGGTAGAGACCGCATGGCTGGAAAACGAAAAGACGCGACACCTGTGTAGAGCGAGGGAAGCTCCAGCGGTTGATGGGAGAATGTGTGGGAGAGAGAGGTTCAGGAGAATAAGTGAAGGGTGGTCGTCGCGTGCTGGAAAGGTTGAAGAGCGGTTGAGGGGCGTGGGGGAAGAGCAATTCAAGGTTATTAAGTCATGATTTTCTTTTTTTTCCCCGAGCTTCTTCTTCCCCCCCGTAGAAAATAGATGAACGAAGAGAGCGAGCGAGTGATTAAACGCGGTCTGCCCTGCTCACAGGGACTGGGTGGTCCCCAGGTCGTGACTTGATTTTCAGGGCTCCAGGGCTGGGCGAGGCGGTAAACAGGGGACCAGGGAGTTCAGGTGCTGTGGCCTCTAGCAGGCCGCCGACGTCGTGGATATGAGAAAGAGATGGGACCAGAAAAAGGAAGATCGTAAGCCCAGGGGTCCACGTCACAGTTACGGCTCTGGGGAAGAACCTGGTTGCTGAACAACTGAGACAAGTTGAACTTTGATAGGAGGATGCACCCGTCGCGCGCTGTCGTGCTTTTGATCTCAAATGGCCGGAATGGGAAATGATGATGCCCTGTGGCGCCCAGTCGATGAAGTCTTGCCTGATCAACGTTGCTCCTGACCAACAACCATGGATGATTGTGTGGGGTGAATGACGGGAAGGTGAGGTGGAAGCATCACAAGCTTAGTCCTGATACCAGTAGCGGCTCATGCTTTTTATGTGAGATTGCCCGTCTGTTCCGACCAGCTCAGGTTGGTAATCTAGTCCTTGACTCCATAAATGAGAGTATTCCCTCTTGGGCGCCAAGTGCAAGTCACTGATGATAGGCACGGTATGCCAACTAGGACATCAAGGTCCCCGGTCCATCAGAGGTGAAACTTCTCACTGGACAACTTCCATCGTTGACCGCATCTCCTCCATGTCAGTAACACGATGTGCATGGCCAGTCCACAAGGCTGAAAGCTTCTTCTGACAGCCAATCGAGCCGCAGCTCTCCCACACGTGCCGTCGTTACACGACACCCTTCACCCTCCGGCAGCTGTCCAGTGCCACACCCGCGACCGCTTCTGCCCAGAGATTTAGGAGGAGCCTCTTGCAAGACTGTCACCGACCGGCGCCCCGTGGCCCAACCCGTCGATGCCTGGTCGCAGGAGGAGGAGGAGTGTGACTGGACCACTGACCACTTGCTGGCCTAGCCCGCGCAACACACAAAAAAAGTCCGCAACGCCGCTTTCCGGGGTTGGCCGGTTGGCGCGAGTCAACCGATACTCAGCACAAGACCGTCGTTGGATCTGTCCACCCTTCCATGGGCCATCGTGCATCGAGGGAGGGGTTTGCCCGCGTGACGTTCCCGATATACTACAACTGCCATGGGTCGGTTTCCCTCACACTGGTGTCTTATTTTGCTTCCGCTTGAAAGCGCCAAGTCAGCCCTTCATGCTACAACCCCCGTCCTGAGGAAGCCGTAACGCATTGCGAATGATATTGTTGTTGGTTCGGTACTAGTCCAAAGCCCGCGGTTCGAGTTCTCTCCGTCCGTCGCATCAACGGGACTGACGTCATTCCGAATGATCATGCTTGCGGTCTGCTGCTGATCAGCATCCTTCTAGAACGCTCACAGCACACTAACAGAAAGCTTACAGGACTGACAGCAAGATCCAGCCGGAGCTTACGCCAGAGAACCATGTGCATACTTCGCTCTGTAGAAGAAGAGAAAAGTGTATCTATACAGAAAAGTCCCTTGTCCTATTGTATTTGTAGTGATGTATTACGTCGGGGTCAGTTGACTGCATCTCTAGTGTACACGAATTATCTGTCATCCACACACACACACACACAGGCCATCGAGATAGATTTTTAGGGGTCCTGTTAGTTCAACCAACAGCGCCATGGAGTCAGACACAATCCCGAATTCGAGCCGAGTCAACCGCCATCCCGTGCGCCGGTCCTCTTGGCAAAAAAAAAAAAAAAAAGAAAGCCAAGAGCGGGCATGCTGAGCGTCCCGACATCCTTTAAATCATATCCGAACCGGGCTTCGACATGGGCGACGTCGTGACAAAACTGTGCAAGGCCAGCCTGGGGAAAGAAACCGTTGTCGAAGAAACTGAAGCGAAATTCGGCGCCAATGTCCTGTACTCGAAGGCAACGCTCGAGGAAGGAGATGCCGCCCACTCTTTTAATTGATGACCGGCCAATTGTAAGCCACTACGCTAATCCCAATCCACTCTAGCGTCCATTCCGGAGCTCCATTCGCCAGAACACCAAAACAATTTCTTCGCTGAGCCTCTCTGCCCGTCTCTTTCTTTCTTCTTTCCACATTCAAACGCAACACGATCCTGTGTCAACTTCAAGCTGCCAGCCAAACTCTGCCATGCTTGCCGCATTCCAGGTTCATCGTTGCCAGATTACTATAATAGCCGCACGTTTGAGGGTCGTCATCGCTTCGCGCTTCCGTAATGGCCTCCTATGGTTTTTCGCGGCTACATGATTTCTTCTGTAAACCCACCGCACCCTCCCAGAAAGTCTGGGTTTTGGAAACTTCCTTGGGCTCTAAATGTGTGATGGGGTTCGCCAACTGCGAGATTTCGTTTGCTTTTGTCGTTTGAATCGTACTCTGCGGATGGGGATCTTTGGGGTTCCCTACGTAGCGATGACTTCAACCGAGTCAACCACTCACGTAACCTCCGGGCCCATGTGTAACCCAGTCCTCAACCGCGTCCCTACCACGGAAGACGACGCCCATCAAGACGGTAAGCTCGTCGACGTCCCTCGGGTCCGCGAGCGCGAGCAGGTCCGAGAAGTTCATGCGGCCCACCCACCACGGCGCGTCGCTCTCCCGGGACCTGTTCCAGCGCTCAGGGGTCGTGGCGGCCCACAGACGCGCCTGTGCCGTGAAGCCCATGTCCGCGAGGCCGAGATTGGTGGTGGTGGTCGGGGTTAACTTCGTGTAGGCGCCGCCGCCGCCTTGCTTTGCCGTTGCGTATACTGCGCGGACGAGGTGTGCCATTGCGAGGACGCGGCGGATGGATTCGGCCATCAGCCAGCGGCGCCAGGCGGCTTTCAGGTCCTCCTTTGAGAGGCGGCCCGGGGTGTTGGAGCGGGAGGTATCGGGGGAGAGGTCGTGTTGCGGGTATGATGATGACGTGTTTTGTTGCTGTGACGGTGGTTGCTGCTGGGGAGGGCCGTCGGGCATGGACTCCTCGGCAGAGAACACGGCGGCGCCGACGCGGGCTTGGAGGGCGGATGTCCAGGCCGCAAGGACGGGCTCGACGGAGTCAGCGAGGACGCGCTGCCGGATGTCGCCGTCGAACCAGCGGAGAATCTGGTACATGACGAGGGCCTGGAGGGCCGCCACCTGCTGGGGCAAGGTCCAGGTGGCCTGTTCGGGGACGTAGAGGAGGGCGGTGGCTTTCGCCTCGACGACGCCAAGGACGAGGGCCGAGTTCTCGTCGTTTTTGGCGGCGTAGGCGGCGCAGGCGCAGAAGCAGTCTTGCAGGACTGGGGGCAGGCCGTCCGCACCGGTTGTGGTGGGGAGGTAGAGGGCTGGGTGGATGAAGGGTGCGACGCCGTTCTGGGTCACCCATCGGCGGGGTAAAGTTCTGAACTGCTCGCTGCAATAGACGACGGCGTCGCGGGAGACAGAGTCAGGGGCGGGGGGCGCCATCATGACGGAAGGGGAGGGTGTCGGGCCTGCCGCTGTTGACGCTGCTGCCGCGGCGTGGTGGGCCGCGTTGCTGTAGAAGAGGGACCACGAGTTCTCCGTGTCCGGGACGACAGGGGCGGGGACGGGTATGATGTTGTGTAGGGAGTCCGGGGTTGCCGTCGCGGAGCCGCTGAGGACGTCGGTGAAGAAGTTGAAATCGGCGGCTGCGACGGCGGCCTCGAGGGACGGGTAGTTGCAGTCCTCGAACCCCTTTTGGGTGCACCGGCCGCACCTGGGGAGGCGCTGGTCACAGCGGCGCTTGGCTTGCTGACACGCTGTGCAGGCGCGGCGCCGAGTCGATATGAGGGGGGACGAGGAACTTGACTGGCCCGACATGACGTCTTGCCTAGGGGTCGTCTTTTTTGTTGGTCTGTTTTCGAAAAACTCCTTGTCAGGGCGGCCGCCCTCAGGGCTTAGGTGGTGTGTGTGTTAGTGCACCTAAGGTGATGGGTGAGATGGGAGGTTTCAGGTATGTTGGCTCCGATGATGCCGGAAGGGGGGTGGATGGGCTGTTTGTGAGAGGGTGAGATGCAGTAACTCGTGCGTCTGTTGCAATGCGTTCAGTGCTAACGTGTAGGTGTGTATCCGCGTCGTTGGGACACAAGCTTCTTGTCTCGATGCAAGAAAAATAAAAAAAGAAGCAAGCCACAATATCACAAATGATCGGGGCAGAGCAGCTCTGGGCAAGACCCTTCTCGAAGACCACACTTTGCCTGCTTGGGCTCGACCTGATAGGGCCAGTGGCAGCTAAGACAACGCCAAAAGATAGGCCGATTTAGAAGGTTTCCTGTGACCACTTGGTAGCCGTGAGAGGAGACGTGGTGACAGCGGTGCTGGTATTCGCCTCGCCGGTCCGGACCGGTAGCGGAAGCGGGTTTGCGGCNGCGCCAGGGGGTGCTTACATCCCCGGGAATAATCTCGTCGTTCGGTTCGGGCGGTGCTCCGCAGGTTGCTCACAGGACATGATGAAGCAGAATCCGGGAGAGACCTCTTTCTCAAACGGTTTGGTGAGAGCCGAACCTTGGCCTCCTTATATGAGGCGGGGGGGAAAGTCGGGATGCGGCCCGCGTTTTCTCTTGGGGATGACTTTTTCTTCACGAGTTGTGTCTTGCCCACACAAACGACCCTCGCGTCAACCCGGGAAAGCTTTGGACGGATCGAGAATAAACGATTTGATTCCCGATCCGACTCAGGTTACTATGTAAGCATGGGGACTTTGCAGCACTAAGATCGGGGCCCTGGCCTTGCTGGTTAAGTCATCGAACGTTGCCCGTGAGTAAGCGTGCGTAAGGAGTGACCTGAACATGCGGACCCTCCGCGGCATATTTTTTTCTTTCCCCCCTTCTTCTTTCTTGGAACAGGAACGGGAGGGGGGAAGAAGGGGAGGACGGGCAAGGCCGGCGACGATGAGGCCGGGTACCGTCGAGCTGGGCGAATACGTGCCGGGACGAGTTGTCCTGATACTCTTCAACCTGCCTTTCCCACCCCCTCCTTAGAGAGGAAGACAGGGGCCGCTGTTTGGTACAACCTCGTCATGTGGGTGTGTAAGTCAGCTAGGCTATCCGGGGGGCCAGCTAACAAGATCTGGGGCGATGGGGCATGCAGCTGAATTTGAGTTGTTGTGCATCATCGGTCGCCGTGGCTGCTCAGTTAAAACAGAGTTTTTGGAATTGGCGAGCGTTTCTGTCAAAAAAAGCCCAGTTCGTCTTTCCTGCCTAGAGACTAATCAGTGCCCAAGGCCGTACGGGAACTGTTTTCCAAAACGGGTAATTATTCAGCCGAAATATTGCTGTAAGACATCGAGACAAATGTCACGTATCCCGTATGTGGCTGTCGTCTTCTTCGTGCTGGACACCTCGCAACTGGCGCGCCAGCTTATCTGCATGGCCTAGTTGCCCCGAGAGCGACGCACATGCACCCATCACCGCTTTCCTCCGATGCTAGTGCAGTGCCCAAAAAAGACCAACCCTGGTCGTTGACAGGACTATCAGCGAACGAGAGGGCAAACCATTGACATCCATCGCCCCATCTGCAGACACGAGGGGTGGCCTGGCATTCTTTCCTCCCAACCCCTGGCATTCCGTCCACCCATTGCGTCACATAACCACCCTGTCAACTTCACCCAAGCATGCCGTAAGCACCTTAGAAGCGTCCGTTCAAAGTGTGACAACTTTGCGACTCAGCCTTATGAAGCACGTTGTTTAGAAATCATCGGGGCGGCTCTTGATGACTCGCTAGCGGCTTGTGCCCAAATCATTTTGCAATGTGGACGATAAATCATTGGCTTGATGTGTCAGAACCACAAAGCACCACCAAACCCCTCAGTCCCACTCGATTTCCCTACTCCGCAAACTCATCGACATGGTGCCCCTCACCAGCCAATGACCTCCCTCCCCCCGTCCCGAGGACGAGCTGACCCCCATACCGTACGAGAGATGTCGGTGAGGATTTGAGAGAACATGAACGCCACCGACGAAGACCACATCGTGTAGTCTCGTGACGAAGAAGAAATTGGGCAAATGCGACATGATTGAAGCTATTCCGGGCAGACGAGTCTCGTTTTCGACCGTCAGCCACTGCACAGCGTCTCGCATAACGCACGCCACAAAACCTCGTGTCCCTGCCCTGGAGCATTCGAAAATACCGAGAATCGAACAACACCCGCCTGTAGGCAGCAACATAAGAGGAAAAAAGCCAATGAAAAGAGGAGGGCATCGTCGGATCCCATGTGTTTAGTATGCAATGACCAGACTAGCGCGTCTCCCGCCCCTTAACTTCCATTTTTGACGTCGACCACCATCGATGGTGTCACCCCGGTAGCTGACGTCCTGGCACATCGTTTGTTGTGACTGGTCGGCTCGTAAAAAAGCAAGAAATGGTGGCAGCTATCGCACGATTGCGGATCGTAGGCCACTCGTCAGTTGAAGAAAGAAATGACCCGCGGTCATGTCACCGCCAGCACCCCCCAGGTTGAGTTGTTTAAGTTGAGGTTCCGCATTGCCGTGGCACTGCTATGTTTAGAAACAGAACACCCAGCAGTCCTTTTGGAGTGTGGGGGCGCCAACTCTGCGGCAGACCCAAAAAGGATGCCCCCTCTAAGTATCCTTTCTACCCAAAGCCGACGTCGTCGCCAACCTCAGGACCTTCTCATCAATGAAAAACATGAGGCGGTGGGCATCCCATGTTGCAGAGACATCATCTCGCCTTGCCCGGTCAAGCTGTCCAATGACTGGCTTTCGGCCCGGTGGCCTGTTGTTGAGCATGCCTCTCGCTTTCCCAGCAGCAACCTGACATCATCTCCGAATCTCCGGAACCCGAATATCAGGACCCGTCGACCGAAGCCTCTTCGGATGTACAAAGCTATCAGGCAGATCTTCAGGTCGTTCTAAACTGAAGATGATGCATCATCCACTACGAAATTGCGACGTTCTTCGACCGGAAACGACGGTGGCCTATCATGATCTCATCTCGAGCGATGGGTTTCAGAAACCGAGCAACGATAAAGCAGATTCAGCGTATCCAGGGCAGGCGATCATGCTGCACCCTCGAGAAGGAAAAGAGGTTGTCGAGTCCGACGGAAACACAGCTTGGTTTGATGGCGAAAAGGACCTAGAGCAGAGGGCGCGTCGAGTGCGTCGAGCGTCTGGTCTCTGTGACATTGGCCTTTTCGACACTTCCATCTCGGTGCCGTCCCAAAAGTGTCCCAGACCGCCGAACCTGGCGACCCACGCGCCGAGAGCAACGGCGTCGGAACCCCGCGGGCTGGTCCTGGTCCAGGGCCAGAAGCGATTAGGCATCGGTGTATTCGAAGACGGGGCAAGTCCTCCCTCGGCACTGGTATTTGTCACGCTCAGTCCGGTATGCATGGCAGACATGACCTGGGCGAACAACGGGAGGAGCCCGAGATGCAGAGATGCCCTTTGTGCCGTCTCGGCATCATGTGCGTTGGGGCACCCGGAGGCTCTTACTTCCAAGCCCCATTCGCAGATTGGATTCCATTGCTGGCTCGGAGGGTCCAGAGAAGGCGGTGCTGTCCGCCTTGATAGTGGTTGCTGACTAAGGTCAATAGTCCCTCATGCTTGCCAACCCCTTGATGAATGGGTTCCCCATAGCGTCCTTCGCCTAAAGCGGGAGTTCCTCAGGGGACGCGGCATCCCAAAATAACCGATAGCGTTGTCATGCGTGGCCAGTGTGGAAAATTGTAGCAAATTTCGTTTGTTCATAGAAATCTTTTCGCCCCAGACAACCGAGTCTCCGCCCAGCCAGCCAGAAAAGCCAGATTGCTGCGGGGATATTTGGCATCTCTCCGTTCATCTTCGCCCATCAATGGCGCAATGACGCGGGAAGGCAGAGAATTTGACGATCATCGACCAAGTCCCCGGTTTCGCATCCCGGAGGAATGCGCACAACAAGAAGGTTCCCCCTGCATTGAGAGCACAACCCTCCACAATCAAATCACTGTGGATGCGATTGTCCGTACCTCTCCTACGTATAAAAGGGGGCGATGACCACCGGTTTCTCTTCAGAAGCAGAGTCGCCAAGGCCAGAAGCTGATTGGATAAACCAGAGTTCACGATTGCCGCATATCCCACCGTTGGCTGCCTACCTAAACTGTATCCCTCATCACAGTTGAGCCAGCCAAGCCCCTGATTAGACGGCGATCTGGATGGCGCCCCCTGTTTCGTGAGAAAGGTAAATGATATTCAGGGCGGTTCCTCTCTCGACCTCGTCCGGACCAATGGGTCACACACGTAAAATAGAAAAAACCCAAAGATGCGTGTGTTCCTGACGCTAATCCAATTCCGAGAGGCATCATTTCTGGGTCGGCGGCCAATGAGGATACTGGACTAGCAGCCGCGTCAGGGGAACACCTCGGCGGTAAACCCTATTGTGATGGCGGCACAATGATACGAAAACAAATTTCTGAACTGCATCCCTCCGATCTCAGAGATACCGTGTTGACAAGAATGTCTCGGCCAGTGTCTCGGGCCATTGGTGCCGAACTTGGAGTTGCATTTCTCTAGGCTTCTTGTTACTTCCGAAGTCGAACGAAGGTTTGGTGATAGCACGGGCAGCCCAACTGGCAACTGTCTTCGTTTTCGCAATGAGTTTCGGCAAGCAGGCGTAATGGGACGCGAAGCGGAGGCTAGCCCTTCACGGCTACTTGACGACGTTGTAGGAGAGTTGGCGGTCTGTCTTATCAATTCTTTGCAAAGGCATGGCAGGGGGGCAGGGCTCAATCTACCATCCGGGCGTCTCGCTGACGTTGACTTCTTCAGGGAATGCAACCACCAAGCGCTGCATCAAAACAGTCGGTATTTTGCATAAGCAGGCGGCAAAGGGCACATGTCCGCCTATGTGTTGTGCCCCTGGTGAGAATATTGTTGACCAAGAAAGGGTTGAACTTTCGAAGTAGCGGAGCCCCGCGTATTGCACCACCGCAAGGTTTCCAGGACACGGGACGATTGGTGCTCATTGGGTAGGAAAATCAGCCTGTTGCTTTCGACGGAACCATCGCGGAGTGAGGCTATAAGCTGACCGAAGGTCAACGAGGAGGTTCCTGGGTGGCGAGAGGTCTGATGATCCCGACGTTTCGACGACGCGCACGAAACCTGGGCAGACAAACAGAGAGCCGAGACCAATGGATGTTCTTTTGCCTGCCAGGGATGAGGTTCTCGGAACTCAGGATGTTTTGGCCGAGAAAGTCAACACCATGCGTGGACACCAGCTCCCACCGGATCGGCATCGCTATCGCCATTTGGCTTTCCTGACAACGTGTTCGGCGGACGGAATGCAACATAGGACGAATCGGCGACGGTGTCAGCAAGATGGGATGAGCATCTCCTTTCTACCGGTAGGTGCTTGTGCCGGTACCCGAAATTGGTAACGCGGAGGAACAGCGAGATGGAGACAGTTGATACTGTCCAGATAGGCTGACTGAGAAGAAGACGTGGCTTAGAGATGGCAGGAAAGCAATGACATTTTGTCAGATGGCCTCATTATACCAACGTCGGCTCGTGAGAACAGGTACATGATGCAATATGTAAGGTTAGGCAAGGCATGACGGGAAAAGGGCTGCATTGGCCTAGGAATGCTACAGACAAGGGAACTGACAATGCATTTGCCTGCCGGACGCTGAGTCTTGCGGAATTAAGAGGGAGGAAAAGTGGTGTGCACTACTACGGTAAGCCTGTCGTGATAACGAACACGTAAAAGTGACCGAGCCACTCGAAGCTTTTTAGTTTCCTAAGCCACCGACATTTACGCACAACGTACGGATAGTACTTTCGATATTGAGTCCGAGACACGGATGACCAATAGCAGGTTCAGTGCCACGAACATCAGCATTCAGGATGATGATGGTGGGGAGGTGTAGCCGTGAAATTGAGGGTGATGCAAAAAGGGCAAGTGCAGAGACACGTCCCTTGGAGACCCACACCAAAGACCGTCACCACCCCTGATTGGGTGGGGCACACTGAGGAGTTCAAATTGCAACTGTCCGAATTCGTCGAAAAACGGTTGTCTCATCCTTGCCGATAGCTAGGGATAAGGGACGCTAACGCAAGGTACCAAGGTAGATGTCCTCCTTCCGTGTGCATCCATCTCTTCCCCCTTGGGATTCACCATTTCCTCTAAAGCATTTCCTCTTAAGCATTTCCTCTTAAGCATTTCCTCTCAGTCGCGTTCAGACGTACCGTAGCACCACAGATACCTACTTAGACTCTGGCTCACGTTCGTTCCGGTAGGATACTTCAGTGTTCTGTAGAACTCGAGGCCTCTCACCCGTGGCCCGTCTGTTCATGGCATTGGTTGCTTCGGGACGCAGTTCGAAAAGGACATTTTTCATTGACATGGATTCGTCTGCTCGCTAAACAGACAGTTGCTCTCTGTCGGTATTTACTGGCTCAGAGGTATTCGGAGAGCGCATCGATCTCAAAATCACCTCCCATCGAACCCAAGGTTCCCTACCGAATCAAATCATTTGTCTCGTCCCCGACAGAAAAGCGTTTCACAAATCATATGTTGGAAGCCAGGCACAACTTGTCGGTCTCTAGAACCTACGATTTTATTGGTAGCGCACCTTGAATACGTACATAGCATTTGCATGCCACGAGCCCAGGGGTGTTTGCTTGGGCGGGCCACATTCAAGCGCCCAAATGGGAAATGGCGACAAAAGCGAAGCGCTTCGCGAACCACTGCCCCACTTCATCCCAGGGTACCTGTGCACGAACATGGGCCCCTTTTTGGCCAGTAGCCGGTCTCGATCCAACCCTACAAGCCGTCTCTGATCATTTGCCCTTCAAAGCCCCCCCAAGCCTGTCCCATTTCCTCTTTTCGCCCTTTTCTTACCAGTGGAAGATGAGCCAGGAGTCTCAAATCTTACGTTCGTTGGCTTTGCCATTGACTCGTCTGCTTTCCACCAGAGATAAGACCGACTTTTAGAGACAGCCACCCGCCGCTCAGGTCTCGACTTTAATCATGGCTGTCCGCGATCCTCGTCCACCGAGCCTCAACCTTCAGACCGAACGCCCACCTCCTGCCACGGAAGACCCTCCACATTCTGAGACTCCCAATGCTTCATCCGATACCCCTCGGGACCGTTCACCCTACCGCGATTCTAACTACGCTGTAACCTCAACAACCGCCCATTCGCCTCCGGGTCTCACCAGGTCGCAGACATTTCCTGTGGTAACGCCCACATTCAATACTGCCAAGGCTATCAAGCGCAAGCCTCTGTCTTCCACGGCCTCCCAGTTGGCCGCAAGCTACGGCTCTGGAGCCTCCAGCCCGTCAATACTCTCTCCATCTGACTTGCCTATGCCCGACACCCGCTTCGCGAGATCCTACTCTGTGGACAGCCCTACTCTCTACGAGTACCCGGATACCGTTCGCCCTCTGTTTGCACCCCCGGCCGCCCACCAAAAGTTTGACAACACGTGAGTCCGAACACTTTATCGAGCCACCCAACTTCTACTTGGCCTTTTGCCGGGTTGTGACCTGGCCGAGCCCACGCATGTCAACGGCCTGCTTACCAGTTTTTGTTCCTTTGCAAACAGGCCTCTTCCCACAGACACACCAGACGACGCACCCTACTTTGACTCACGAAACAGTTCAAGCACCAACCTTGCATTTCCTCAAACGAAACCTTCAGACGGTCTGCCAGAACCTGTCCGTTTACCTGCCAACGTCACCCCAATCTTTACTCCGAGACCACCGAAACCGGCCCCTCAGCCGATTATAGAGGAGGACACGGACGACGACGAATCAATCTACAGTCACCACACTAATGAGAACTCTATCATGTCAATACCTGCCTCCAAACCTACTCCTCCTCATCTGAACCTTCGACAAGATCTAGACAACACTTCACAAACCGTCACCACTGTACTAGAGGTCCGGCAGTCTGTTACGCCAACTACATCAACCCCGACACCCTCCCTCAATAAACCTCTACCCAAATCACCGGGCTCTTCAAAGCTAGCCAATTTCTTTGGCTGGGGAGCTTCACCGTCGCCTTCGACGACAGAGTTCTCTTCTCTGTCCTCGCCCTTGGCATCTCCAAGACGCCACTCTTTGACAGATGACACTCCCCTCACAACCGGAGTTCCCTCACTACAGCCAGAACCGCGAAAAAGGAATGCTACGCCTACGAACGCGCTCGGATACTGCGAATCAAATCTGCAAACACCGCCGCCGCTTTCCTCCTTAGCCCCATCACTGCAGATAGAAGAGATGGAAGACGAGCTGAAGGCGATCAGCGCCGAGTTGGCCTCGTCCATCCGCCGGGAAATGGATTTGGAGGATCTCGTCGATAGGCTTCAATCCGAAATAAACAATCCCCAAGCTCCCGGTAGGAGAACAAGCGACTACTTCTCCGATTCTGGGTACAGCTCCGCCAAGTTCAGTGAATACGATCAGAACAAGGAAGAACTCGAAAAGGTTCATCGGCGTGCAGAGCAGGAGAAGGCATCTATGCGCCTGGAGCTGACCCACAAGCTTCAAGAAGAACGATCGCGGAGGAACGAACTAGATCAGCAGATCAAGGTATTGGCCGAGAAAGCCTCGCAGTTCGACCTCGCACAGATCAACAGCGAAGATGCCAACAATCGTCTGAGAGAGTTGGAACACACATGTGAGGACTTGCGACGCAGGCTTAGCGATGAAGTCCAGGTCAAATCCAACTTTGAAGACCTGCTCTCGGTACTCAAGGTTGAACTACAGAGCACCACCAACGAGCGAGATAACCTACGAGATGAAATTGTACCCCAACTCAAGGCAAAGCTTGACGGTCTTGAGGCGGAAGCGTCGGAGTACGCCAACCTCACCTACGAGTCGTCCAAGATGCAGCAGGAGCTTGAAGTATTGCGACAGGAGAACAAGGCGCTTAAGGCTTCAGGACAGCAGCCCCAACCTCAACCCGAGACACGCTCCCGAAGCTCAACCACACGAAGCTTAAACACGCGCCCCTCTCGCGCTAGTTCTGTCACGGCTGCCTCATTCGTACTGCAGAAGGCTCCAACTGGCATGAGACTGACGAGGTCCAACACTGTCAAGTCCGGTGTTACCGAGTCGAGGGAGCAGCTGTCCGAGCGTCTCAAGGATGTCGAGGCTCAGAGAGATGCTCTGCACAACGCGTTGAAGAGTCTGCTCGAGCGACAAGAATTCCAGAATCGTGAGAACGAGAAAAGAATCAGGTCTCTGGAAGTTGAGCGCGACCGACTGATGGCAGCATCTCCGCGAAAGGCCGGATTCGAGAAGGAAATCTCCAGCTTGCGAATCGAGATCAACGTCCTTCGCCACCGCGCTGACGAGGCTGCCGAACAGAAATGGCAGGTGGAAAAAGGTCTTGCCGGCCTGAAGATGGACCTTGACCGCGCCGAGGAAGAAGTGGCCGCTCTTCGCAGTCTGCTGAAGGAGAAAGACATCCTCATCCCTCCTTCCATGGCCCGGTCAAGCGCCGACAAGACCACCTTGTCAGTCCCCGTTACGTCAGATTCGTTAGAGGCCGCTTTCAAGGATCTCCAGCTTGCCTATAAAGAGTCCCTCATCAAAATCAAGGAGCTGGAGGCTAATGGTCCCCTGTTGGCCAGCGACGAAGCCACGCAGCTCGCCATGCAGAGACTCGAGCAGTCTCTTGCGTCAGTTGTTTTTGAACGTGATTCGGCGAGGGAGGAAGCCTCTGCTTATAGAGACCAACTGGAAAGCCTGGCTAGCAGCGAGGTTGCACACCTTGAGAGTGAACGTGCCCTTGCAGACGAGCTTCGCGTCTCTGCTCAGCGAATTGAAGACCTTGCCTCGCAAGTACAAAATCAACTTTCCGTGAACTCGGAGCTACGTCAGCGTCTTACGGACGCCGTTGCCCGAGGCGACGCAGACCGCAAAGCCAACGCCGATCGCATTACCCGTCTGCAAAGTCGGCTGAAGAACCTGGAGGAACAGCTTCAAGCTGCGCAGGTCGCTTCTGAGCTCCGTGTCGCTCGGCATGAGGAGCAGCTGAGGGACCTCAAGGACGCACAAAGCGCCCAGCTTCGCCGCATGAGTCCTTCGCCGGTTGGCAGCAACGCGAGATCCCCTCGCAAGTCCGGCTTGAGCCCTATACCTTCGCCCCTCTTCCCTCGGTCACCGCGTCTTCTGCCGAAGCAATCCGTCGAGGACGAGACTCAGATTGAAAGGCTACGTGCCAAAGTAGTCGAGCTGGAGACTGCACTCACCAATGCCGACTCGGAGATGCAAGACGTCATTGCTCGCATGAGCGCGGCCCAAATTGAGGTCTTGACTTTGCAAGAAGAGCGTGAAGCCGCAAGGCGCGAGACCAGACGAATTCAGCAGGAGCTGGAAAAAGAGAGAATGAAGGCTTTCGAGGATCGCTTCAAGACACTCAGCACCAACGTTGAATAATTTAAAGAAATACAAGACACCGTCTGAATAGGGGTTATGCTCACGGCATAACTGAGGCTCATATATCCGTAATCAGCTTGCGGCGTGCCCCGTTTCAGGATGAGCACCGGCGCTGGGTCAGTCCCTCGACAACGATCGCTACCACGCTTTAGCCACCAGGATACGTTCCAACATTTTGAGATACCAACCGCCAATTTGGCAATTACGCTGGTTTTCGGCAAACCAGTATACCATGCATGGGAACGGCGAAGGGCGTCTGCATCCATCCTCTTCTGGTTTCGTTTTTGTTTTCCATGTTATCGTCCCACTTTTTCTTGTTTCTGAATAAGGAGCGTTACCCATCTCCAAGGCGAGGCAATGCGTTGTTTTCAACTACCCCCGGAATCGGCTTTTGGTGGTACGACACAGCTGCTGCCTTTTCACGGCCGACTATACAGTAGCAAATGATCCCTTCCCTGCGCCCGTCCGCAGACCTCCCATAACTATTCACTATATACTCATCGGGCGGGCAAGCACTGAATATTGCTTGTACATAATGTATTAACTAGTTTTGTTTCTCTTTCTTTCCTGTTCGCCTCTCGGCTCTTTCCGGTGGATGGTGCTTGAGAAGGTTTATGTAGGACTAGGATTGTA
The DNA here is from genome assembly GCA_001937105.1 of Colletotrichum chlorophyti. Classification (NCBI taxonomy): domain Eukaryota; kingdom Fungi; phylum Ascomycota; class Sordariomycetes; order Glomerellales; family Glomerellaceae; genus Colletotrichum; species Colletotrichum chlorophyti. The sequence goes on along the minus strand of MPGH01000026.1, from coordinate 587,514 downwards.
CAAATCAGCCACCAACGACGGTCAACTGTGCGCGCAAGCGGTGGGACTGGTGGTTTAGGAGCGCACAGCTGTGAGGGGAGGAGGATCAAGGATGGCGAGCGTGAAAAGGGGACCTTTTGGAGCACGCATGTACAATGAGGAATTGACGACTTGATCCACGCTGCCCGCCCCTATGTTGCGAAGTGATACTGCATGGTCTGGCGCACGCCTTGCTGCATAGACCAATGCCAGTTGCCATGACGTTTCGCGTGGATAANCCCCCCCCCCCCCCAATGGATGTGAAGTAAAAAAAAGTCGGACCCGAGGAGTCGGGAAGGCATGTCACACCTGCTGGACGGGCCGACAAATCACTTCCAGGTCACGGCCAGGGGTGACACCCACTCTGGAAACTTGCAGGGCAATCCCGGATCGGCTGATGTCACAGGGCCGAGATGGCTGTAGTGTTCACTTGAGGAGATTATTGTTTTACAGTACGCGAGGTGCGAGGCCTTACTCCTCGGTCGCACGGGCGACGTTGACTCATGAGGAGGCATTGCGCTTTATAATACAGATGGGTTGGAGAGGGAGGGAGAAATGAAAGTAAGAGAGTCATGGATATCGTGTAGTGTCTTGTATTCTTTTTGACTTCGTTTTCGTTACCCTTGTATGGAGGAACCTTCCGTAAACATCTCGCTCTAGCTTTTTTGGTAGTGTGAAAAAAAAAAAACGCCTCAGTCTTTAACTCATCGCGATTGGTTCGGCACAGTAGACGAGAGTTCACCCATCATCTAAAACAGCAGGTTTGTAGATTCAACAGGAACAGGGTAATGGTTCTACAATCCACCGTACTGCTTCACGATACCTGCAACCTTGTTGGCGAGTTCATCGGCCTCAGAACGCGTAGCAGCCTCAGCATACACACGGCACGCGTTCTCGGTGCCGCTGGCGCGGGCAAAGGAGCGGGCGCTGGTGTACTTCTTCACACACTGGTCGATCTCGTCCTGGGCACCCGCGGGGTGGCTGAGACGGCGCTCTGCGTCGGTGGTCTGGAAGGCGTCCTTGTTGGCAACCTCAACGCGGACGAGGCGGTTGGGGAGGTCCGAATAGGTCGAAGCCCAGTCCTTGAGAGACCAGCCCTTATGGGCAAGGATCACCTCAACCATGAGCATGTCTGACAGGGCGTCGCCGACGGTCTGGTTGATGAGGTTGCCAACGGCAGCGAGGGTCTCGAGGGCATCCTTCTGGGCGGGCGACTGGGGCTTGGTCTCACGGAACGCGCGCATGGCATCCTGGCTGAAGAGCACGGTGCCGTGGCCGTTGGCCTCGAAGTAAGGGCCGATATCAAACTTGAGGGCAGCGTGGTGCAAATGCTTGACGCCCGTGGGTGTGCAAACCACGGGCAGACCCAGGTGCTTCTCGATGTAGTTGGTGCTAGCACCGTTCGCATAGGCAGTCTGGACGACACCGATACGTAGTTCATTTTCGAGGCCAGCGGATCGGACCAGGTCCCCGATGAAGGAAGCAGCCAAGGTAGATATCCTGTCGCCGTCGAGCATGAAGAAGCCGGTCTCGGGGTCGGTGTAGTAGTAGATCAGGCGGTCGGCGTCGCCGTCAAAGGAGCAGTAACGGGCGCCGGGGATGGGCTTAGGAGAGGCGGGCGCGCGTTGCTTGGTCTTGACGAAGTCTGCTCCGCACTATAAGGGGTTAGTATAGATACATTTGTGAACAGGATACGGTAGGACTCACGTCGAGGTTGAGAACCTCGGGACGGAGGACGTCATCGTTAACGACCTTGACGTCAAAGCCGGTGACGTCCTTGGGGACGTGCTTCAGGAACTCGACGAGCTTGGGGCCACCAACACCGTTGGAGCAGTCGACAGTCAATTGACCATCAATCTTGCGGCCCTTGAGAGCCTTGACGAAGGCATCGGCAAACTTCTCGTAGTAGCCAGTTTCGCTGACCTTGCCGTAGGACTGGGGAGTGCCCTCAGTGTTGGTGCATCGAGTAAGGTAGTGCAGCTGGGGGGTGGTGAGGATCTTGTAGTCGACGTAGTCAACACCGGTAGCTTCGAAAGAATCGGCAAGAGCAGCGACGAGCTTATGGCCCGAAGGACGAGTGTCACGACCGTAAATGACGCGGGCGGGAGCCGACAAATCGATACGCAGCTGGGAGGCCAAGGCCTTATAGTTGTCCACGAGGTCCTGGTCTGAGGAGCTGTTGACGAGCTTGGTAGCATACGATTCCCACTCCTGTTCGAGCATGTCACCCATGGGGTCGACAATCTTGACGCCATTGTCGGCAGCTGGGTTATGGCTGGCCGTGATCATGACACCAATGGTCTGGCCATTGAGCTTGCGGCTACGCAGACCGGAGAGCAGACCGACGCGGAAAGTGACAGCGTCGAGCAGATCGGCCTTCATTCGGAACCCCGCAGTGCCATATTTGAAGGTGTGATTCGGCACAATAGGGTGCTTCTGAGAAGCGGCAATGATCTTGTCTTCCATGCTGGATGGTATTTGATGTGCTGTGAAATTGACAGAATGCGTGCGCAGGCGAAAGCGAGGAGGACTGAAGCAATTCGGAGTCTAGAAACAAAGTGTGTGTGTACTCGATGGGTTTGGCAGAAGGAAGAGAACGAGGTGGAAGATTAGATAGGATCTGGGGGGTACGGGACGGGATGAGATGTTTACGAGAAACAGTGGAGAGGATGAAATGGCGGGCAAGCTGTGCTACCTTACCTTGTCTTGCTTCCTACTGTTGGCTGGCTGGACAATGCAACGCGATGGATAGCTCGACGTGGAGGCCGCCGTTTCTGTCATACTCGCTGGTGTTCTCCTCGTTCCTCTGAGACCTGTGGCCCCCTCCACTCGGGTTTGGGGGGCACTTTTCTTTCTTTCTCTCTTTCTCTCTTTCTCTCTTCCTCTCCTTCTCTCCTCGCTCAAAGGCGTGCCACCTCATCTCACCTCACTTGAGCTCCCCGCCGTTACCTGCCTTCCCATCTACCTCCCTTACCTCGGCTTGATTTTGCCTTGGGCATTTAACTGTAAGGCAAGTCACTTTGGGTGAGTACGAGGAACAAGAGCCAGAAAGCGATGCAACCATGCAAGTCAGATGGATGCGGCACACCGCAAGAGGAAGAAGTGGGGGTGGCAGCCCACTGTCCCTAGGAGCTGCCCCTCTTGCAGCTCACAGCTGAGGTGTTTGCTGACCTTAGCCTTCACAGCTGCGTCAGTGGAATGGAAGGAGGGGCAGTCCCTCAACTTGCTTGGTACATGGGATGGTCCACGCGCATGCCAAAGATCCATGTCACGTGCTTTCGCGATGCTTTCCCAAAGCAGTTCCGTGTTAGCGCGTCATGGTTTTGCCTTCACATTCCTCGGCATCAACCATTTCTAGACCTTTTCAACCTGCAATCTTTGCTTCTTCCTTTCTTTGGTTCTCACCCTGCATTCGGGCTCGTACTCGGGCTCGGACTTACATTCCCCTCTCTCGAATAGCCCAGCTGGTATGCCGCTCTCGGTCATGACCCGCAGGGAACAACTCAGCCACTCTAACCCCAATCTCGCATCGACATCACGTCAGCATAATGTCTGGTGAACATGAGCAATACGCAAATCCTCTGCTTCTCGACTGGGTCAAAGAATGGTTAGATACTGCGAGGGAAAGGGGTATGAAGAGCGTCACGACGTACAAAAATGCCTACGAGTCTCTGAAAGCGTGCCCCATCACTTTCACGCACCCACGTCAGCTTGTCCAGCTCAAGGGTTTTGGGGACAAGCTCTCGTCCCGGCTGACGGACAAGCTCAAAGAGCATTGCGAGGCCAACGGTCTACCTATGCCTAAGAACCCGCGCCCATCTAAGCAAGATCGTGCGTCTCTCGGAGGCGCTGATGACGATGACGATCCTGCTGCTCCTAAAAGGGTTCGGAAACCAAAGCCCTATGTTCCGACATATCGATCTGGCCCTTACGCTCTCCTCTTAGCTCTCTCGACCTTGGACGAAGACGCTCAGCTTGGTATGACAAAGGCCAACCTGATTGAGCTGGCTCAAGAAAACTGTGACTCGTCATTTACAGCACCAAGTGACCCTACCAAGTTCTACACAGCTTGGAATTCCATGAAGACACTCGTGGACAAAGACCTTGTCTGCGAGAAGGGCCGTCCACAGAGACGTTACTCGCTCACAGATGAAGGATGGGAAGTCGCGAAACGCATCAAGAAAACAACACAGCCAAGTGGTAGACCCGACAGTGTTGCTGCAGGTCCCAGTGTCCGACCCGAGCTTGCTGCGAGGCCGGATTCGGTCTCTTCGGTAATGTCAGTGGATAGAGGGCCTTCGCAATCTGCCGAGCCTGTAGAACAAGTGAAGCCCAAGTCGGTATACGAAGGTGTCGTCGCCAATGGCCCTGTGGTTTCAGACGACACGTCACTTCCGATATTTACTCCGATCAAGCTGTCGCCGGGTTCGTTCACAGTTCATCTCGCCTTGGACGTTCGCGAAATCCGAGCAAGAACAGATCGAGACTACATGCAGGAGGAGCTAACAAAGAGGGGCGTCAAGCCCGTTATGCGGGCCCTCGAAATCGGCGACGCGCAGTGGATTGCCAAATGTAAGGATCCTGGCGCTCTTTCTCGCCACGGCGCGGAGGGAGACGAGGTTGTCCTTGACTGGATAGTCGAGCGCAAGCGACTTGACGATTTGATCAGCAGTATAAAGGACGGCCGCTTTCACGAACAAAAGTTTCGACTCCGAAAATCAGGGGTCAAGAATGTTGTCTATGTCATTGAGGAAATTTCAATGGACTCGGGACATTTTCAAAAGTGCGAGGAAATGATACAATCAGCCATCGCCTCGACACAAGTAGTTAACGGCTACTTTCTGAAGAAGACTCAAAAGATGGATGACACGATCCGCTACCTGGCACGGATGACGTTCATGCTCAAAAAGATGTATGAGAGCAAGCCTCTGTTGGTGATCCCGACCACAGTTATAACGGCGCAAAACTACCTGCCGCTGCTGCAGCACCTCCGCATGAAAGAACCGCCGGTTGGTTACTATATCACATACCCAGCCTTCGCATCGCTGGCGTCCAAGTCGGACATGATGACATTACGAGATATTTATCTAAAGATGCTTATGACAACAAGAGGCATTACAGGAGAGAAGGCACTCGAGATTCAGAAGAAATGGAAAACCCCCCGTGACTTGATAAGGGCTTTTGATGAGTGCGGCTCAGGTGAGCAAGGGACCAAAAGAAAACGCGAAATGGTCATCAACGAGCTCCCTAATCTCGTGGGCCGCAAAAAGATTGCCAAGGCCGTCAGTCAGCGACTCGCAGAGGTCTGGGGCGACGTTTGAGGGGCCGGCCGTCGGCGTCGGAGGACCGCTTCTTCTGACCGGTTGGACAAATGTGTTAAGATATGGTATTTGTTTTAGCAAAACCAAAGAAAAGGATCAAGAAAATTCCGCCTATCTTTTTCTCCCCTGCATAGGCACGTAGTACCCTTACGACCTTCCACCTAAGCCCTCGGCCACGATGCGCTCAACCAACTTCTCCAGCGGGGCACTACCGGCGCCGCCGAGATAACCTGCCAGGCTCTTCTCGGCATACTTGGCCATCATGTCGACCTCGACGTTGACGGTGTCGCCGGGCTTCTTTCCGGCGACAACAACTTTCTCCTGGGTGTAGCTGATGAGCATGACCTCCCACCAGCCCTCGTCGTCATTAACCTTTGTGACGGTGAGGCTGGTGCCGTCGAGGGCGACGTAGCCCTTGTAAACCACATAGCGCAGGACGGCTGGGTCGCGAGGCGCGAAGCGGAAGGTGAGAGCGTTACCGTCGGGGGTGACGGCGAGGATGGCGGCGGTAGTGTCGACGTGGCCCTGGACGAAGTGGCCGCCCATGCGGGTGTCCGCGCGGACGGCGCGCTCGAGATTAACACGCGAGGATGTGGTGAGGGAGCCTAGGTTCGTAATGCGCAGGGTTTCCGGAGCGACACCAACTTTAAAGGACGGGGTTGGGGTGGTGGTGAAGTGAGTTACTGTAAGGCAGACGCCGTTGATCGCGATGGAGTCGCCCAGGTGGCAGTCAGACAGGAGAGTGGAAGACTCGGGGAGGGTGATTGTAAGAGAGGTGCCGCCTGTTTCGTCGTTGGGGTTGAGTTCGGAAACGACTGGATAGTTGTGTTAGTGAGGGTTCATCAAGGGGTTATGAAGGGATTGGTTGAGGAGGGGTGATAGAGAGAGAGTGAGGGGTTTCGAACCTCCAATGTCTTCGACTATTCCGGTGAACATGGCTGCACTTTTAGTGTCTATGTCAATGAACCAGCTGTTTGACTCGAGTGTGCGAAGCGGAATGGCAGCTGTCTTCGATCAATTAACTTATGGACGGATGTGATGAGGTGAGAAGAGAGAGGAGAAGGCCGACTGAAGCTTTCGGAAGCTATGGGCATCAATGACCGAACTCCAACACGCCTGCTCCCCCACTTTCTGCAACAAGCGGTCTCCACTTCATTGGTGAGCAATCGATCACAGACAACACTTTCTAGGGTCTGGCATTTCAGTCTTTTTGCCGCAACTTTTTTCGTCCAATCTTTGACGGGGGAATCCTCCAACGCAGTTCTTCGTATCCGCACCGCTGTCACATTTTTTTCGTTCCTTACCCAAGCCGATTCTAGAGTCCGCTATTCCTTTTCGTTTCACCCACGTTCGACCGCGCTTACCTAGTCGTAGTCAATGAGTGATTAGTGTGCATTACTAAGCTTGCGTGCTATAAGCTTACGTGCTTCAGGGTCCAGTGCGACGGCTCACCCGCGCGGCTTCTTGTCATGTGGGGATAGTAGGCATCATTAACACATTCAACATCCAGAGAGGTCCTTGCTGGTCAGACCAGCCCATTCACGTTGGATGGATGGCATTGAATCCTCGTCTTCCGGTTTTCGTGAGACAAGCATTAAAGATTTCACATGGGGGGGGTTTTTTTTTTTTCGTATTCGGCCGAGATTATGTCTGAGTCTTGCAGCTCATCACACTGGGAATCTGGATAAGTACCACGGATGAGAGTTCGGTACGTAGTAATTACAAGGCCTGCGTTTGAAGGGTATTACTCTTTGCCTCTCGTCCGGTCTCCCTCAGCTGCCGCGGGCCTGCTTTCAGCCCCCAAAAGAGTGTTCTGCTCCTTCAACAAGCCTTCGGAGCTTTCCTAGACGACGCTTCTCGCAAAGATTTCAACACCGCCACAAGATCCGGCACCAAGTGATTCGTTGGTGGGCATTTAAGAAGCGCCGGGAAGAACAGTATGGGTCAAACGAAAACGGTACATCGCTCAACCTTTCGCTAGCTGGCGGCGCTTGCACCACTTGCCGTACCTTTAAATACTGGACGAGCTATTGACAAATTCCCGGGGTTCCTTCCCTTAAATGACATTGACGCATCATTTTGTACTATCCGCTCAACGGTCTAAGTCATTTACATATAACCCTAAAGGAATATTATCCCCTAGGCAATCTTTAAGTCAACATCCGGCGAAGGGACAAGTTATGGGAACTAAGATGCCTGAAGCCTGTTGGCTCCACGCGTATCCCATGTCAGAAGTGTAGTCCAAATTAATGTAGCATCGAGCCCCCATCTTGCGAGATTTTGCCGGTTCGCGATGCAATAAAACGAGATAATTACCTATGACGCCTGGATACTGAGACCACAAGCCTTTAGAGTTCGGTCTTCGACTTGGTCCTTGTCTTTCACCCCGGTGCGTGTCCTGAACGGATATTTACCGAATGTGGAGGACGTAGTAAAGCCATTCTCTAGATCTAGCTGCCAACGGCTGGAGTCTAGCAAGCTTGGTCATCGGACCATACCGACGCATCAACCAATCGATGCTGTCTTGGTCATTCAAACTGTATACCTGCGTGGCGCATTCGGGTGTCAATCGAAGGACCCATGTATTTAGCTGGGTTATAGCGCAGCGAAACTGGTAGTTGATCAGGGGACCGCGTAGCCTCAAGAGTCTTGGTAGGTTTCAGCCACGTTATGGAATACAGAGAGAGTCTTGTTAGTTGTAGCCCATGGTTGCCAAAGCCGAAACTAAGAAGATGACTGATATACTGGCACTTGAGACCTCCCACCCTACAACATGAGGATTGCTATCAACTGAACCACCCACCGAAAAGCACATTCGCACAGCTTCGCTAAAAGAAGGGAAAATGTCATTTTCGAAGACACCGAAGCGCTTCACCGCTGAGGGAGCCCAGTCAAGAAATGGAAAATTAGTCCCTTGTATTTCGTTCATCTATCCGATTACGAGTTTTGCGGACGACGGAAGTACCACAAGCACACGGAAGCTAATTAGAGAATGCACAAAGACGCTGGCATCGGAGACCCTGGATCAAAATCGGCATTTGAGGGACCTATGCTTTCCGCTATTCATGCGGGCTACCTGCCGACGATTTCTCACCTTTGCGAGGGGATATCAGCAATTAGTATTTCGCCTGAAAACTCTGGAGACAGTGCTCTTCCTACATTCGCACGAGTGAAATCTATGCAGACGGGAGGACTCGACAGAGAGTTGACACAATCACTCACTCATGTTGGCTCATGTATGGTCTTGGCTACCCCAAGCTTGGAGAACAAGGTCATTTCTCGAGATTATAAGCAACGTCGAACATCTTTGTTCATTTGGCTATATAGATTGCCTATTATAAACAGGGAACAGATGGTAGGCCGCTTATTGGCTCAGATAGCCCGTGTACTCTCCGTAACGTTGTCCTTGGAGACTGTGGCCTTGAGATCATCTCCCGCCTCAGAATCGTCTCGATCGATTCTGATATCAGCCCTGCGGAAATCGCGGATGGGTACTCCCTGAACGAAAAGGGCATCAATCTCTTCGAGAGTTTTGCCACCGCATTCGGGAACGCAGAACAGCGAAAATATGATGGCCAAGAAGGAGGTGGCACCGAATATGAAGCCGACTTTTGATCCCAGCCCTGCGTAAGATTCGTCAATGAGGTATGGGACGCTAAATGCGACGGCCCACTGAACGACGATGTTAAACACGGAGCCGAGAGCGTAGGTGAAGTCACGTAAGCCGGTTGTCGGGATTTCGGCAGCGACAACGTGAGACAGAGGCGCCCAGCCAAGACTGAAACCCATGCCGAAGAGAGTTACTGTCGCAACAATGCCGGATCTGATACCGTAAGAGGGGTTCTCGACTGTTCCAAGACCACCCATGGTCATAAGAGCAGCCATCTGGAGGGCGGCGCCGGCCACCAGCAGAGGACTCCATGGTAACGCTTAGCTTCCCAACAGACATGGATGTCCACAGAAAAATGGGAGACTTACACTCTTCCAATCTTATCGGTCATAAGTTGGGTAAAAAACACCGTGACGATGTTTAAGGCTGAGTTAATGCACGACATGACGAACGGGTTGACTGTGCCAAGACTTTGGATGAAGATGGTACCATATTTGGAGCTGAAATTCTGGCCAGTGAGTTGAAGGAAGATGTTGACGCCAATCGTGATGAGGGTTCGTTTGAGGTTGGCTTGGTGTGATAGTTAGCATGAGCTTGTCGGTACAACATGCTTCACCCTAGTTGATACGTACTGGCCCTGAACATGTCCATGAAGTTGCCCTTCTTCGTAGTGTTGTTGATGGCTTTCTGAATCTTGTCAAACTCGGTGAGGATCTCTTCTTCAGTGTAGGCTCCTTGGCGGAGGAGCCTGAGAGACGTCAAGGCGTCTTCGTGGCGATCTCTTGTCAAGAGCCATCGTGGTGACTAGTGAGAGTCAGACTTTGTCATCCGCGTTGACGTAGTTATAACATACCTCGGGAACCCACCAGATCCCCACTGCCAGCAGAGAAGGAACGACGAGGAACAGGCCGTATGGAATCCTCCAAGACGCGTGCCCCTCGATCTCGCTGGTCCCACGGCAGATAATGGACATTATTAGAGAACCGAACTAGAAACAAGGGTTAGCAGATGGTACCCCGCCTTCGAAAGTAGGGAGCGCCAAACTTACCAGAAGACCGGACTGGTAGGTGCCAACAACGAAGCCGCGGGCTTCGGCCGGGACAAGCTCCGACTGTAGCACCGGGACCAGAGCGAGCTCCATACCAATGTAGCAATAGGCAATGGTTCGGCCGACAATTGCTTGCGTCCGAGTTTTGGAAAGCAACAAGACCACGGCCGAGAGCATGGCCCAAAAGCACATTACAAACATGGCAATTCTGCGACCGAAACGCCGACTGACCAAGTTGCCAGTGACAAGGCCAAAGACAAAACCGACGAAAATGACGCTGTTGAGCAGCGACAGAAAGACTGTTTCTAGAACGTAGGTTCCGGTTTTCGCGTTGTACTGCCCGAACATGCGCTTAAAGGCGGTCATGGCTTGCGTATTGCTGAAGGCCGATTGATCCATGCCGAAGTTCATCTGAGATAGGGCGATCAAGGCACATGAATAGATGAGCCGCCCATTGAAGCATTCAAGCAGCCTGCGAGGCGGCTTGGTATAGTCGGTCATTTTGCAACTTGTGAAGTAGGACGTCCCAGGCGTTTCGACGGTAACGTTGTCGCTGTCCTGCTAGGAGCGTACGGTCCGTGATGTTGCTGTCTTACTGCAACGAGAACTTTTGGCCAACCCGGCCTTATGTATTACTTGTTTACGAAGTTCTTACGGGCATCTAGCCAGTCGTCAGCTCTTACAAAAATGCAGGGTCTCGAGCACGCAATGAAGCCCCTAAACAGGCATGCCCGGGAATGGATTCTGATTCCGCGACGCCCGGCGCCATCACGTTGACATCAACGGCCGCTGACAGGCACAGGCAACTTCTTGCCATGAAATTCGGTGAAGGAGATGAATTTACATCCCAGATTTCCCTCCTGCTCCAGCGAGAGAGGTGCAACTTGCGATTGCGTGATCAGAGCTAGTCTAATTCATTATCTCCTCTGGCGGAATTATCCTTGTCACTTTGGCTGCAGTTAATTGTCTGGACGGGGAAGGACGGGGATATGAAGAGGCGGGGATGGACGGATGGGTTCCACATGAACTTAGTGGCCCAGAGAGCACCCCGTTGCGACGGGGAAAGACGGACTTAAGTCGGAACATCCCTGAGGTTTGGTCTCTTCTCCGTCGTTCCCCGTTCCGTGTCGATGCATCATGTATCCGACTACGCAGTATTTGATGCCTTTGGAGATGACGTGCTTGACAGGACGTCTTCAGTTGCAAGGACCTGATGCGATATAGAGGCCCCTTTCCGGGCCTGGCGAAGAAGTAGCCAATTTCCGTCACGGTCCTCAAAACACTTTTTGAAGTTCGCGATGGGTTCTGCATCTGCCTCCAAGCGACCAAACTTCCTCGTCATCGTTGCCGATGACTTAGGCTACAGTGACATTGGATGCTTCGGCTCTGAGATCGCGACCCCGAACCTCGACCGTCTGTCCAAGTCTGGCGTTCGACTAACCAACTTTCACACCGCTTCAGCATGTTCGCCGACGAGGAGCATGCTGTTCTCTGGAACGGACAACCACATCGCTGGCTTGGGTCAAATGACAGAGCACATGGCCGCCCATGTTGATGCGTACAAGGGTAAGGCAGGCTACGAGGGCTATCTGAACTTCAAAGTCGCGGCTCTCAGCGAGATCCTCCAGGACGCTGGGTACCATACGATCATGTCTGGAAAGTGGTAGAAGACCCTCTCACCCCAACTACGCTCAGTGGCTGCTGAATCTGGGCTGAGGCTAATTGGAGCAACGTTAGGCACTTGGGAGTCAGCAAAGAGACTGCCCCTTGTTCGCGAGGCTTTGATAAGAGTTACGTTTTCCTGTCTGGATGCCACAACCATTACAACTACGAACCTCAACTCGACGACTCCTCGCACGGTCTTTTTACGCCCATGAATGCCGGAAAATTCTGGATGAAAGACGACGAGTTTCTCGACCGCAAGAACCCCGACCATATCGCCAGCGATTTCTACTCCACAAGCACCTTTTCCGACAAGTTGATCGACTACCTCAAGGATAGGGATGACACCGACCAGCCGTTCTTTGCCTACCTGCCCTTCACAGCACCTCATTGGCCACTTCAAGCGCCGCGTGAGACGATTGACAAGTATAAAGGGTTATACGACGAGGGTCCGGCGGTGCTGAGGAAGCGAAGGCTAGGAAGACTTGTCGAGTTGGGTTTGATTGCCGAAGACGTCGAGCCGGCGCCTATGACCGTTGAGCTGTGGGATAAGATGACGCCCCAAGAAAAGGCCGAATCAGCGAGGAAGATGGAGGTCTACGCTGCCATGGTGGATCTCATCGATGTCAATATCGGACGGGTGATCGACTACTTGGAGGCAACCGGTGATTTGGACAACACATTCATCCTGTTCATGTCGGATAATGGTGCTGAAGGAGCAATGCTTGAAGCCATTCCGATGATGGGCAGTTTCGGCTCAGTCCCTCGGATCATCAACAGATATTACGACAACTCTCTGGAGAACATGGGCATGGCAAACTCATACATTTGGTACGGTGCGGAATGGGCATGCGCCTCAATGGCCCCGTCCAGAGGCTTCAAAACGTGGATCACCGAGGGCGGCATCCGGTGTCCATGCCTGATACGATACCCCTCGTTCGCCAAGTCTGGGTCACACACAGATGCATTTGCAACTGTCATGGACATCCTCCCCACAGTTCTGGACCTAGCAGAGGTTCCATTGCCAGGCAAGGTCTTCAGAGGCAGAGAGGTTGTCCCCATCCGAGGAAGTTCTTGGGTGCCCCATCTGGAAGACGCGGCGCCGGCGTTTCACGACGAAGAGAAGGAGATCACGGGCTGGGAGCTTTTTGGACACCGTGCCATTCGAGAAGGGCATTGGAAGGCGCTCTATATGAATGCGCCCAGGGGGAAGGACAAGTGGGAGCTCTATGATCTGAAGAACGACCCTGGCGAGCTGAAAGATCTGGCGGACGAGAAGTCGGAAGTTCTCGATCGCTTGATCCGGCACTGGGAGGTGTATTACGCCGAGACAGGCATGTTCGATCCGGGCCACGAGTTTAAGATCACTAAGTATACTTGAGCAAAAAGAATCTGGATCAAACTCAGATAGGAATTCCTCGAGCACGGGCAACACACGTGTCGACATCTTACAATATTTTCCTTTGCCTGCAAATCTCCGTAAACATATGCCTTAGTGCGTCTGCCATGTGCTTCACATCAGGAGCATCTTCTCCCCATCTTGTTAGGACCTGTATAGCTAGGGGTACCATGGTCGGCCACTCTGCAGGCGGTTCTACACGAGTTGGATGCAAAGCAGCGGCCAGAATCAGGCACGACGCGGTGAAGAGCGTACGACAGATGAGCCATATACCTCCGTGCCGTTGGTGATATGCGCACCTTTTGACGATGGTGGAGCATATTTGCAGCTCCTCCGTTGCTAGACGTGCCGCTTCTGGTGGTATGTGTTGCCCTGGAGGGCTATGAAGCACGAAATAAAGTACTGGCCTGAGAGCGTACTCACGCCATATGTTTGCTCGGCCTTGTAAGCCGGCTGCGAATTCCTCGTCAGGGATAGTGTCTCTGTCAAATTGAACAACTGTTGGAAGATGATGGTGCCTGCCGTTAGAGTCAGCGATTTTGGATACTTTCACTGTGTCATGGGACGTGGTGCCTCTTCTCACCAAGACGAGACCTGCTGCTCGGTCTCGTGGTATTGACGGATCAGGTGCATGGGGAATCTCATCCAGTAATCCTCTCCGTTTCGGTAAAGTACGCTGAGCGTTTCGTCCACAGTCCTGCGGACCGAGATTTCGGACAAGTAATAGCACCACCCACGCTCGTTGGTTTTCCGCTGCTCTTCGCTGATTTGGGAGATTGACTCGTAGGATTCCGGTGGAGCATGAGTAAAGAGGTCTTCAGGCGGGGAAGGGAAAGCACCAGGATATGAGAAATTCTCCAGCCCACACGGATGCATGCCGAGTTCAAAGACAAACTCGCTATTCCTGATCAGTTTGGTGGAAACGCGGGTATCCTAGAACAATAGGGACTGACCTCTCAGCTCGAAAGCAAGACCAGTATAGCCGCTGCTCCAGGTCGTAGTTCTCCGGATGTGGCTCACGAAACGCCATGAATGGTCGTTCGCCGCGTTGAAGCAGGCGAGCTTCTAGTCGATTGCAGGCTTGCTGGACATGGAACCAAGCCCGCAGCGGCCGCAGTGAGAATTTCTCGAAAATTGTAGCGAAAAAGAAGCATTGGATGTCCCGTATTGAGTTACCAAGCAGCCCAAGTCTCTTTTGTGCTGCTGCATAGTACGCCTCGGCGCCTGCCTGGTCTTCGAGATCGATCATTCTCTGGAGTTCAACATCCTCAAGCGGTCCCAACTGCTCCTTCGGTTTCACCCAAGGCGTCGTATAACAAGCAAGTGCGCAAGCGAGAAGCTATCACCTCCCGTTAGTCAGGCTGTCTCGTTCATTGGGTGGCACGCAAATATTCGGAGAGTTTGACGAGGACGTACTACGAGGCATGATGCTGAATCCCATCCTAACCCATCCTCCGCTGCCCGGCGGGCATGGTGCATAAGTTCGCGGTCATCGAGAACAGGGTTCCTTGGATGTACCTCCGCCAAAAACCTCCTACAGAGTGGAACGAAGGATGCTTCACTGATGCCTCTGCTGCTATGGGTGGCCCTGCCGTCAACCTTCCGAGTCTCCTCATGGCCGACGCTGAATGGGAATGAGTCCACAACGTCCTCGTTCCGAACGACGCCAGCAAGTGAGGGCCACCTTAGAATTGACTCGCATCGCAATGCCTCGAATGGTGATCTTGGGCTCCTCTGTTGGTGACTGGTACTAGGTACGCTCCCCGATGCAGTTGTGGGTCGTGACGGTTCTGACGCACATGCTGCCAGTGTTGATGTTACCGTCGATGGAGTTGGGATCGCGTCTGCTGTACTCCGAGCTTGCTGCAACATATCTCTGATCTCGTCAAGACGGCTAAGAAGTTGCTCATTGGATACGCCGGATTCGGTAGATTCGTAAACACTCCTATTGGTATCTTCATCCCCGTAGATACAATCCGCTTTCTGAAGAACGCAATAGCCGCACCGTGGACGAGCATTGTCGCATTTGGTCTTGCGCAGCCGACAAAACTGGCATGCCACCGCCGTGCGCTTCCGTCTGGTGAAGTCAGCCGTAGCCGGACGTCGTCTCTTCCCCGAATTACGGACGTGGTTTTCATCTTTGTCTTCATCGTGACCATTTTGGTTCTCTCTTGATGCGCCGGCAACATTGGAACTTGATCGAGAAAGTTGGTTGACTCTACTACCCTCGAGGAACGGACCTTCAGGGCCAAGTGATTGCAAAGGTGCATCCTGCCCAGGGCATACGCCTGATGAGGAAGACATGTCAAAGGTCATTTCATAAACCGTAGCAGTCTTTCCGGTAGAAACACAGGGAAACATGGGAGTTAGGGGGCTAATAGGTCGCCAGCGGAAGAATACTAGCGAAGGAGGTATTGCGTGATCGGCTACGGACCGGGATGCCACGTGAAGGCAAAGTCCGAGAACCCCGCCGCTTGCCTCGATCAAAGTCCCACGACACTTGATACAGAAATTGGATGGGATTGACATTGGTTTTTCAACTCGATGTAGTATTTCCGGTAAAGTATTTAGAGCTCTGATTGCCATAGTCACAGTAAATGGGTTAATGTCCTAATCGCATGTTTCCAGCCGGGTAGGCTGGGCGACCCCGCTATTCCTACCTTAGATTGGCTATCAAGACCGCCCCATTGGGATTACACGGTGAAGGAAAACAACTTCATTCGATCCGCCTAAGAGCCAGAGTTGAGATTACAAACCACGATTGAACACATAAGTGTTGCAATTATATATTTGTCCCAATGAATACATAACAGCAGGGTCGCCGTTGAATCCGACCCGTCTGGTGCGGAAATCGTTGGGAATCGGCATGGCTGGTCATTTTGCGCGATTCGACCTGTCCGGCTGAGCCAGTCTCTCATGTCAACTCAGAGGTTCGCGATGGGCAATTTACCTTGTCAGACAATCACACTGAAGGCGAGCTGAGGAACAAAAAATGGTTCATAATGCATCTCTGTCAGACGTTCAGGGATCTAAGCTGCTTAGATGATATGGATGAAGTGGAGTAGCTCGGCAGTCCAGATGTCCCAAATCAGTGGTGCGAGTGCTCACGAATAAAAGTCTTCTCATATCGGTAGTAGAAGAGCCCTTAATTTCCAAGCAGCTTTTTGGCGCAATTCATTCCAATAAATGGAGTTTCTTTGAGTTAAGCCACTCATTGACACCCAGCACAACGATTTAACCCTCTGCAGGGTCCACAACAAGTTTGGTCATTTCCTCTTCTCAAGGCTACGGTGACTACACAATAACCATAATAATTCTTATTGTTTGTGATTCATACAACCAGCATGGTGCTAGCGTGACAGAGTCCAGATTCTGTGACGCTAGCGTCATGAGCCTATGGTTATAACGTGGTATTTTATAGTATTACACTATAGAAATTGAGTATTACGAAGAGACTTGGTTTTCTCCGCTGATAGTATTAAATACGCATTTCGTCCTAGAACAAATGAGCACAAGCGTAGACACTGGCATTTCATACTTATCTCAAGGTAGAAGCTGACATAATGGTATGTCTAGCAAAACAACTTTCCAGACAGATATATCTCTGAAACAAAATTTAGATACAAGTTGAAGTTTCTGCCCTCTCCAGAACTCTCTGGCAGACTGACATTTATGGATAATTGTAAAGTAATTGAAACACATTCGGAAGTCTGCAACGAACGAGCTAAAACTTCGAGTTCATGGCGGTACAAATATGAACGCTAATTCATTTCTAGGACAACGAACGTAGATTTTTATAAAGAACTAAATCTCCGGAAAAAGGTCAGAATTACGGTACACCGAGTCTTGGTCGCTAAGATGCTGCTTTCTTACATGAGCCAGCAATATGATTGGAAAAAAGGCTGGCCAGACTTTTGGTCCTGCGAGCTTCTTGAAAGAGAATCAAAGTCCTAGAAGAAGAGGAGGTATATCAAACAGAAGGGGACCCATCATGTGGGCTGGCGCCACGGGCCGCCACACCACTTGCCACAACCATATTCCGACGTGTTAATCCGACACTCGTAGGACGGTCCATCCATGAGCCCAAACAACGGATCATACGACAGCTCGAAATCCGGTTCAAGCTCTACATAGTCGGACGTCGTGCCGGAATTCCCTGCTACGGCACCTGAGATTGGAAACATGCTGACAATCGCGTCCAAGTCGAAACTGGGTTGAAGCGGGTCAACAACTTGCTGCTGCTCTGTGTGTTCTCATGGAGTCAGCAGCGTCGTAGATATGCAGTGAGTGGATTTAGTTACCAATACCGAGATCTAGATCGTTATCCTTGATCATCCTTCTGATGATACTTGCGGGCTTAGAAACGCCTGGGTTAGCTAGGCACAGCTCATCCAGACAGCGCACACTTTCAGCTAGAAGTGTTGCATCCTCGCAGCCGTGCCGTCTCCGAGAGGCGACGTTGCGGACGTGGATCGTACAAGCAACATAGACCGTATAACCGAGCACATAGGGGGCAAAAGATAATGTGAAGGCGCTCCGGAATGACCGGACGATATAGGTGATTCGGCGAGCGGCCTCAGAGCATCGCTCCCAGGCCTGACTCGGAAGACCCGCCGCGCGCAAATGGCCATCCGAGATAAATGGCCTGTGAAGAAGAATTATCAAGGTGTGGTACAGATTGTGCAGTATTATGACGTTGGGAGGCTGCAACTCCGTCTGGCTTGGTGTCCAGGGCTCGTAGTCAAGCTCGGCCGGCAGATTTTCCTTCCATTTTTGCAAAGCCACATCTATGGTTCTAAGGCTGGTTTGTGCGATGGAGAACGGTGCACCGACCACATACAACTCGTTGATGATGGTCGTCATGATTTTGGAGAGAGCACACAAGTGCTTAAAAGTCGAGACCGAGAGAATGGGCATTGCCGGGACTGCGGGACCAGCTACTTGAGTTGCGGGCATGAAGAGTTCCCTCTCCTCGTACAGGTCTAGTAGCTCTTGTGACACGCGTGAGTCGCGCAGATTGATTGCCACTGGTCGACCCAGATAGAGGCTTTGTAGCTTGTCACACACAAATGCACCCCAGAAGACGCGACGTTTGATTTCGATTTCCTCGGGCACATCTGACGTCTCCCTTGGATCCAAATGTAAGCCCAGATCATACATCATCCTCAGGGCGTAACCAGTATAAAGCCAGCCTTTGGACGTTACGCCACGTGCATTGTATGTTGAGCCAAGTAACAGCAGACCGACGATGGTTGGAATGGTCGGCTGTATTAGAAGGCCTTCTTGGGAGAGGAGTTCATCGCAGCGAGTGGAAAAAGCGCTTGCCAGCAGAGGTAGGGTCAGTAGGGTCGTCGCGTACTTCCACCAGCCCTGAAAATTTGCTGCTGCAGGCGAATATGGCGTTGATGAGGAATGGGGAAGCGTAAGGCCCCGACTGGCGAAGGTCGCGCACGATAGCAGGCCTGTACGTGAGAAGGAAGGTGTGATGCTGACGATTCCAGTGGCAATTGAGAAGTTGAAGAGCTATACTTGTCGGGACACCTTCGATGGCATTTAACTTGCTCAGGCCATGTTCAAGCTGCCTTTGAAGAGCGGCGTTGGCGATGAGGGTATTACGCAAGATCTCGTCTGTGGCGGATTGTCTGGTGACCTGTTTGGGGGAGGAATTTTTGACCGAAACATGGAGCGCAGAGGATGGACCAAAGCTTCGAGGAACCCCTGCTTCTGTTACATCCCGGGAAATGAAGTCGGAGATGTCGAGCTCTTCCTCTGACGGCACCTCGGGGCTCGAAACTCTTCTTCCATCAGGAGGCCGCTCCTGTCTGGGCTGGTCAGGCAGATGGAACTGGACAGGCAGACTTACGAGGCCCTGAGAGTTCACGGCTGATTCCAAAAGATTATTCCGCTCGTCTGATTCTGCGCGGTGGAGAGCTACAATAAAGGCTTCTAGAGATGACTGTCTTGACTGCAGCTCGTGAATCCTGGAAAAGGTCGGTCTACGGGGTAGTCAGCTAAAGAGCCGTTCCGGGCTAGCAGGGCGTCGTTCAAGACACAGATGAGCACACCTTTGGCGGGGAGCCTCGAACTTGTAGTCACAATCCCTACCGAGGTTGCGGCAGGCCGTACATTGTGGTTGTCGTCCGTCGCACCGAGTCTTCCTCGCTCGGCATGACAAACAAGCCCTCATGAGCGTTTTTGGCCGTTTGGCAGGTGGCGGGGATGTTAACATGGGTGATTTGGATAACCGAAACGAGATTTGTAGATATGTACTTGGTAAATTTACGGGTTTTCCTCCTTTGACGAAGACTGACAGACTGAAATCACCACGTCAGGTTGGAAGAGGAGTCGAACAGCAAGCAGTCCAACAAAAAGCGGAGAAACAGCTCTACTAGTTATGACCACCCGGTCGCATGCACCGCACTGCTTACGGACTTTTCGCAACCCAGTCTCTGCAGTCAAATGGCAGTCTCCCCTAGTACAACGACAATTATGACCGCAGCGGCAAAATTCGCGACATTTGTCTGGAGGTGAGTTTATACGAGTTCAAGATGGAACAACGTCTGATCTTTTGAACAACGATATCGTTTGCACTATCGATCCCAAGCGCAAGTGCCAGCTGGCAAACAACCACATGTCGTATGGCTCAATGCAACCCGTCCAAGACCCTGATTTTCGAGCTCTTTGTCTCTAAGTTTGGAAGCACAAGCTCACATCTCGACGCCGGGCCCGCATCTGGCAATAGGAACATTCTGGACGTCGTGGTAGCGATCCACAACTCTGATACCATCGGCCCCTAAATTATTGGACTGTATACCTTGGACTTTCCAGCTTTCACGCTTCCAGCTTCCGGCCTGGCCTAGGAAAGCTTTCTCTCGCATGATAAGGGTACGGCGACACCCAAAGCAAATATTGCCGAAGCAATACTTTCAATAAGCAATTTAGACATTCTTGACTTATGTATACAGGCCTATATGGTACTTAATCTGATGATGTCGGAATGGATGTACAGGCAGCAGAAAATCTATTTTGGACTCGGTGTTCGTCACAAGAGGTCATGACTCTCTTGGTTTCTTCACTTCGGATACCGCCACGAGCAAAGCCGCAATAAATCAACTATTTCAACACCCTAGTAAGACTCTCGCTAGTCGTCGTAGACCATAGAAACGAGGGACGTCGATCAGTGCATGTTTCAGACAGAAGGACTAAGAGATTGAGGTGTAAGCACTCTTCCAAACGAAGGGATTTTCGAATTCGTCGTGGATGGTGGCTTCTCAAGCATGGGCCCATCAGACACGCCTTGTCCGTCTGAAGCTACAACCACCCACTGTACAAAGAGCATCAGATCGCTTAGCAACTTTTTTAAAGAGTTTTCTATGGTGTGGATTGTCGGTAGATGATAGCTTCCACGGTTGAAGAGCCCAACTTGAGACTAAAGAAGGCTGCGTTTGGTGCCTTTGGAGCCATTACGTTCTTGTCACTTACACATTAAAGACCACTTATCTACCCACATTCAAAATATCACCGGTACCTAATCACAGAGACTATGACGGGTTTCTGAGCCTAGCCCTAAATATGGTGTTGATCTCTCTACGGAAGCTACCAATGAAACGGCCGACCAACTAGCTTATCCCTATGCTTAAATTAGCTGATACGACTTAGATGACTTGAAAAGCCACAGCCTCCATGCTGGTCAGACAAAAGCGCAGATAGGGAGGCCATCCTCCCAAAGAGGACATTTCCTCTCGCAGCTTCCAATATGAGACAAGGTTCACTGGCGGAAGAGATTTTAGTAGAGAACATCCAATTAGCCTCAAGACAGGTTCAGTCCTATGAATCAGTCATACAGCTCGCAACCATAGAAGTTACTTAACCCGAGCAATCTGAGTAAAGTCGATAGAGTCGAGCAACGAGTCTGTCGAGTCGCACCCAATCAATTACATGATAGTCGACAGGGTCGTTAGACCACAGGCTCTGGAAGTCAAGAACTTGTCCGTTGTTATGCCCAGCCGGTGGGGTTTGACTGCTAGCCGTTCGATCCGAGGGGCCCGCTTGGCTGATGCAAATCATTTCCTAGCTGCCTCCACATCATCCCTTTAACTTAGCCTTCTTTCTTCATTTGTCTGCATCTTGTGTTGTTCGTGGCCTTCTTCTTAAAGCATTTGTTCTCGCCGTTTTGGGGACCGCCAACTGATCGAAGGATGATTTGGTAAATGAAAGAAGGCCGACCCTTGACCTGACTCCGTCTGTCTGTCCTTGCTATATCACGGTCGACGACATTTGTAATATCGCCAACTGAACGGAGCAATGGATAAGATCGCCACGCGGCTGCTTGGCTTGCTTATCTTGCTCGTCGTACCGGCTAGCTGCACGTTTCTTCAATGGCAGCTTTGTGACGATAGCCGTGGGAGTGGAGTTATCCCCTTTGGAATGAGCGCGAGTCTCGTCAGCTCAGGCGAGGCAGCGTCCTCGCAGCTGGTGCTCGGCTTGGCACGGCATCAGAGCGGAATAACCTGTCGTGAGACGAAGGGCACCGTAAGTGACGGTGGAAACCTGGCAGCGACAGTACAGCTGGACTGGATCGGGTTACGACAACCCAAGACGTTCAGGAAGGAGAGGATGCGACTCGAGTGCAAGGATTTCACTGACAGTGATCGTCCTGCATTCCTGCCTAATAACTCGAGTCGCGTAGAGATCACTCTGCTAGACGACGATATCGGCATGCTGCCCGCACTGTCGACGCTCCGCGTCGAAGCTCTACTCGACTCGCCCATTTTCGCGGAGGCGAAGTGCATCGCCACCCTCATAACGCCTGCCATCCCACCAACTCTTTCGGCCGCCCTTCGCTATGGGCCCCTCATGCTCTTCTTCTTCGTTCTCTTCGTCTCTATTCTACGAACCATATCTGCGACAACTAGGCTGCCAGATGAGAACGGGGACAGGGATAGCAGCTCCAGCGCCGATGCGGCCGTTCTCCCGGCAGTATCCGACTGTCTTCATTTCTTACAATTCATTTTCCTAACCGGCGGCCTCAGCCTCTCATACCCCGGCTTCTATCCTGCTGCAGTGGGACACCTCAACTGGTTTGTCCTCTTTTCTGACGTTGCACTTCCTCTCCCGAGCTTTGTGCCAGCGCCACCCACCGCACCGATGAGGTTGGCTTCCACGTACCCCGGCGTTAGTGATGGGCTCTACGAGGTCAACGGCACGTACGGCGGCTCCGAGGGGCTTGAAGTCCTTGCACAGATGGCGGGCATGCCTATGACATGCGATACATGGCTGCTGATGCTACTTGTTACGGTGTGGATCGCTGCGGCACAGGCCCTCTTTCTCTGGGCGCTTGACTGGGTGAGGCCGAGGAACATCTTGGGATTACCGATGACAGGCCAAGGGGCTGCGACTGAAAGTGCAAGAGGAAGCAGCCGTCCAGGGTCCGCTATCGCCATGCACATTGGCAACGACGTCTTGAGGCTCGTGCTGTCCTACTTCACGTTGCCGCTCGTTGCTCTGTCAACTCACCAGCTTAACTCTATAGGAATTTTGAGCGCAGGTCACACGGCATTTGCCTTGCTCGTCCTCGTTCTTATCCTGCTGGCCTTTGCTTGGCTAGCACTGCGCCTGCCTACGGCTAGCTTGGGTGCGCTTGTATTTGAGGCTAAGCATCGGTACCAACGCCTCGAAAGGGATCATGAGAGCGGCCGCGAGGCTTTTGACGAGAAACAGGCTCGGCGTGATCGCGGATTCGTCATGATTCTGTTCGTTCTCAACATAGTTAGGGGCCTGACTATCGGGGGGCTGCAGCAGTGGGGTGTAATCCAGGTCGCAGTGCTCGTGGTATGCGAGGTTATCATGGTGATAGGTGTCCTGGCCTTTCGCCCGTACCCGCTGCTGTCACGCGGCTTCGCGACGACTCTAGTGAGGATGGCCGTCCTGGCGTGCTTCATTTCCTTTACTTTCCGTCCATCCAGAATTCTCATCCTGAAAAGTGTCTTTGCCTACTCTGTGCTGTTCTTGCACATTGCAGCGCTACTCGGTCTCTTCTTTGTGCCATCGTGTTGGCATCTATACCGGTTCGCTCGCCGGGGGCTCTGTCGATTTCGTCGTCGCAATGCCTTCCGAAAGGTGACTATTACTTTTTTTTTTCTTCCATCGTCCCCTTAAACACCTGACTATCGTTTTTCTTTCTTTTTCTCTCTTTTCTTTTTCCAAGACGAAGCCTTGCTAACTCCGTTTTTTCCCTTCTAGGACGTGCGTGTATTTGGCTTGCGCCAACTACAGCGTCGTGAAGTCCCTACATCTCCCCGGAATGATGGCCTTCAATTAATTGTTCCCCAGCCGCTATCTGGCAACAACAACCCCATGCCACATGATTCTTGTTCTGTTGATGGCAGGCAAGAGCCCAGCTACAATGACTCGTCACGTTCCGGGTCCACTCGGTCCAATGTTTCCCTGGCCTCCTCCCGCTTCTACCGTCCCTCGAGGTCCCAAGTTTCCACAGCTCCTGGAGAGGCGTCCCGGTCCGGCGACAATCGTTCTCTGAATTCCAAAATGCTATCCCGCTCCGTCCATCACAACTATAACCGACCTCTTCGTTCGTCGTCTTCTACAAATTGGTTTTCTGCCAACAAAGGGATGACTTCGGGTTTGACGCCGAATCCCTCATTGCCTACGAAGGACGAACGGATCTTGACGAGCCGGTCTGAGATTCACCCGCAATCTTCCGCAACCAATGTACAGGACAGCGTTTACATCGCGGGAGAGTCCTCGGACTCGGTGTCGACGGATAGCGAGGCCGAGAGCACCAGACCCCTAGGTCCGAGGTGGAATGATTATTCCTTTCGCGAAGCAGATTTATTTTATCGTCCCCCTTCGATTTCTAACCCTGCAGCTACTGGGCCGAGCCTTGATTCCGTATCATCTAGGGAAATGCCATCGAGGCAGAAGCGGCCACTAAATCGGACCTGGTTAGGCGGGTGGAACTTGGCAGGTACGTGGTTGGCACCACCGGAGGAGAAAGGGTTCTCGGTCGTGAGGCCGAGTAGGCCTCCTTAGGCTGGGCTGCCGCTGGCTGAAGAGTTGCTGCTATACGAGGAGACGAAGACGAGGTGTGTCTTACAATAACGTCCTTGATAAGCGACTGAAACAGACAAGCAAGCAAAATACTAATCCTGTTGGAATAACACGTCGGGATCTGGCTGTGGCAAGTGGTGTGGCGGCCTGTAGCGGCTGGCCCTGAGATGGGCCTCTTTCTGGTTGATACCACTTCCACCACTTCAGCCACGCCTGAGATTCTTCCCTTCGACAAACACATAAGCTAGCAACCAATCTATGTAGTGATTTTGTCACCAAACCAAATGACTTTTTCCATCTGCACTTGATTAGCCACGTGCAGACGGTGTTCCCTTGGAACAGGAAGTCCTCCTATCGCGACTACATAGGAGAGTCAACCTCCATACACATTGTATCTCAATATCTACCTGTTAGTTCTTGTTACTTTGGCATTTACTTCGTTACCGTTGTCTTTTACGGCTCTGCCGCAACTGGACTATTCTTACTTGTTCTGCCTCAGCAACCAGCGGGCAGAACGGCAGTGACATGAACAGTTAGGAGTATACAAGACCTACGGAGGCCTGGTTATTCTTACATAAAGTTAACTACTAATTAGTGATGGTTCTATAAAATAAGTGTGGCAATATAATTTACTTACATAAGTGAATGTATGGATTTTAAAGTACTTAAAAACATATAAGGGAAGAACCTCTAGCCAAGCCAAAGTGGTAGTAAGAGAATTGAACGGTTAGAGGAGGTCAGTCGCGTGGCTGGTCGCTACGTAACGCCACACCACGTGCCACTGCCAGATCCCAGCGTGTTATTCCGGCATCATCACTTAGGATGATGTTCAGGCACACTGCAGTATCTTCTAGCAAGGCAGAAGACCGTGTTCGTCCACGTTCACCATGTTAACAATCAGACGATAACAGTTTCTACACTCCAAGCTATGTTGCAGTAGAATAGGTTTTCCGTAGCTGGTGGTGATTGTACATCTAAGCGCTCAATGTCGGTAACAGGCTAATAGTATAAAAGTAATAGTAGGCCTAAACCTAAGTAAGGAACCCTTTTAAGTTATTACAGCCAGCCTCTTAACAGTAAGGGGTCTGCTAATAGAAGCTGAGGTTTAACGCTAACTGAATGTTATTAGTGTACTACGTTAGTCTTATTAGTATAATTAATAGGTTTTAGCTTATATAGTAATTAGTTATATAAGTTAATAAAGTACGTTAATATAAAGTTAACTAATTTATAAAGAGTTAGTTAAAAATCATCTTAAAATAAATTATAAAGTTAATAGGGGTCTACTAATAAAAGCTAAAGTTAGACGCTAACTAAATCTTACTAAGGTACTATATTAGTTTTATTAATATAATTAAGAGGCTTAGGCTTATATAGTAATTAATTATATAAGTTAATAAGGTAAGTTAATATAAGGTTAATTAGTTTATAAAGAGTTAGTAAAAAGATATCTTAAGATAAATTATAAAGTTAATTACTAAAAAGCTATAGAAGTATAAGCTTTAATAAGGTTAAGCTGTTATAGCCGGTACAATTAGTTACTATACAGCGTAGCTATATATTATAGAATAGGGGATAATAATACCGGAGTTATTATTACTAAAGCTTTTGCTTTATACTATAGTTGGTTGCCCTAACCTGCTTATAACACAATAATAACTCCACCCTACGCTAAGGGTGTTACAGTATATATAAAGGTCAGGTATAGTGATGGTTTAACGTAGGGTTAGTATTCTATAAAGACTGAATCTTAGCCCTTCTTCCCTTTTAGAGGGAATTAGGACCTATTATCCTAGAAGTTAGGGCTACTCTACCCCGCTTAGTGATTATATAGTGNACCTTACTTCTCNNNTTTAGTATAACCTTTTTACTATTTTAGCTAAAAGGCTACTATTTAGTCCCCTTTTAGGGTCCTTTTTATTTTTATCTTTATTATAATTTTACCTCTATTTAGGGCAGTTATCCTTAACTTATTAGAATAAAGAAATCCCTTATCTTAGTATATATAGGTAGAACTAAGGTTTTTAGCTTATTTCTACCTAAGTAATAGGAGGGTAATAAAGTATTATTAATACTTTCTATTTTAAGTATTATAGCTACTAATTTTCTTTAACTAATATATTTTTTAGTTAATAAAAAATTTTAGTACTTATTTTATATATTACTAATTAGGGAATTCTTAGTTTTTATATAAATATAAAACTAAGTCCCTTTATTATAATACCTACTTTATTTTTACTTTTAGGTTTAGTTTTACTTACTTTTCTCTTACTTTTCTTAATTTTTTTTTATTTCTATATTTCTTTATACTTCTATTAACTTTTTACTACTTTATAGACCTTACTTCCTTTTCTATTTACTTATATTAATTATTCTCCTCCTTTAATTATAGCTCTTAATCTTAAGGTATATAAAGGTAATACCTATACTATTTAGCTTTAATATTAATACTATAATAAGTTTAGTTATAATACTTAGGTAAGAGCTAAGTAATATACTCTTAGTCTTATNATAACCTTAAGGCTCTTACTAACTCTTTATTTCTTTTATATAGTAATATTAATAATAATTTAGAAGTCTCTAACTATTTAGTAAGGACTTACTATAATAGTAAGTATAATTTAACTCCTCCTCCCTTACCTTTTACTTTACCTTTACCTCCCCCTTTAGCTTTACTAACTAATTCCCTATCTCTCCCTCTAAGTTTACTTAAACTTCCTCCTCTTAAGATTTCTAATCTTAGTAATATAACGCTTTTTAACGTTCCTTAGCCTTATATATATTATATTTATATTACTTATAATACCTATAAAGTAGCTTATATTAATAAAAAT
This sequence comes from Colletotrichum chlorophyti, assembly GCA_001937105.1. NCBI lineage: Eukaryota > Fungi > Ascomycota > Sordariomycetes > Glomerellales > Glomerellaceae > Colletotrichum > Colletotrichum chlorophyti. Next base: position 560,555 of record MPGH01000026.1, on the reverse strand, counting down.
ATAGAGAATCCTTAGGGTCCCTTTACTATTAAGTATATCTATAAATCTTATTATAGTTCTTATTATTATTAGTACTATAACTATAATAAAATATATATATTTTAGTATAGCTTTTCTTTTTACTTTTATTAAGGTATAGCTAACTTTTCTTAATAGACTTTAGAGGGTATCTTTAATAATTATTAGGATATATTATACTTTATTTATATTATATATCTCCTCTATAGTAACAACCTTTATATATTAATTTATAAGGATATTAATGTTCTTTTATACATTTTTATATAAGTATTTAATATATTAAAGAATACTTATTATACTTATTTCTATATAACTATATCTAAGTACTTATATTCTATAGGCTTCCCTTTAGGTTTTAGTAGTAGTTTACTAACGTTATTTTAGAATATTATTTATAATTATAAATAAAGTATAGCTTATTATTATTACTAAACTAATAAGACTTTAGATTAAATTTAGGGTTATAGACTATATAGTATAGCTTTTAAAGATATAACTACTCCCTTTCTTTAGGGTTTTATTTATATTAATATAATTATAAAGTAAGGGTTATTTTTATTCTTATACCCTCTTAAGTAACCTTAANACTTAGTAATATACTAAAAAGTCCTTTAGGGATATACTTACTTAATAAATCTATATTAAAGTCCTAATAGTTATTACTAATACTACTTTAGTAGTATATTTTAAGATATTTAATTAGTATATTAACTATCTCTAGCTTATTTAAGTATTTAGAATTTCTTATCTTTTATATTAGGATACTTATAGTTTTATTAGATAGGTACTACCTTCTTAATCTTTTTTAATAGATTTTTAGTATATTACTTATAGTACTTTTATTTTTAATTTTCTTTAGTTAGATTTTACTTAGCTTTTATATAGGTTTTATACTTCTTTTTTATAGACCTTTCTTTTTATACTATATTATATTCCTTTTTATATTTCCTTTTATATTTTTATATAGCTCTAAAGGTATTTACTATATCTTTAATACTAACCTAAAAGTTATACTTTAATAACTAACCTATCTACTTTACTAAGTAATATTTCCTTTCTTTTATATCTTAGTAGCTAACTATATAGTCTAGCTCCTATTTAATATCCTTATCTTTTAGGTTTAGTATTAAGAGGGGATTACTAACTTAGNNNNTTTAATTTCTATAGCTTTAATAGGCTTATATAGAAAACGNNTTATATATCTAGCTATACTTTTTTAATAAAGCTAACCTATAGGCTTAAGACCTTACTTTTTTTATAACTCTAAACGGCTTAATAAATTAAGGGCTTAATTTAGCTTTAGTAGCTNTTAAATTATAAGTATTTAGTTACTAATATANACTAATTAACTATACTATATTATTACGTCTTTATATTAGTAATTATAGGTCTTTTCTTACCTTTTACTAATAGTTTACTAAAGGTCTTAAGCTCTTTATTATAGTTAGTTTATTTTCTTTAAGCGGTCCTAAACGCCTTAAATATCCCCTTTTTAGATCTTATCCTTAAGATCTAAGTAAATCTTTAGGTAATATCCTATAAGTAATTATACTAAGGATTCTCCTATTAAAGAATTTTAAGTATTATTATATATATATTATATAGTAGGTAAGAGTTTTAACTAATATCCTCCCTTTTCTATAATAAAGTATTAAAAGTATTATTTAATAACCTTATTTATTACCTTTATAACTCTATTAGTTTAAAAGTAAAACGCTATTAATAACCTTTATTTAATCTNTCTTAGTATAATAATATAGGTCTAACTAAAATTAACTAATAAATAAAGGACCTCTATCTAAAATAATACTTTTTAATAACCTAAAGGTAAGCTCTACCTTAGTATAGAATATTTCTATTAGTTTAGTAATAGTTATTATAGTACTATATCCTATTAAAATATAAAATTAAGTAAATTAATCTATAACTATTAAGATTATATTATATATATACTAGCTATTCTATAATAGAGGTAGTTTAGTTATAAAATCTATAGTAATTTCCTTAAATAGTCTTAAAGGCTTAAGGAGTAGTTATAGTTTCTTATATAGTTTATAGGGTTTTACTTTAGATACTTAGTATACTTTATATCTAAAGATATAATTAATAACGTTATATTTTAATATTAGTTACTATAATTTTCTTTAAATTAGTTCTTTAATCCTATTATAACTAAAGTATTTAATAAAGGGATTATTATAGTATAGGTATAGGATCTCTTACTTTATACTAGCCTCCTTAAGTATAATAATTAATCCTTAAAATATAATTAAGCTATTTTAGATTTAATATCTATTAAGAGGATCCTTTTCTTTTAATTTAACTTAAATCCTTTTATAGACTTAATCTCCTTTTTAGAGCTCTATTAATACTTAATAAAAGGTAGGTAAAACCTTATCG